>CM065700.1:33067661-33082120 GCA_017654935.2 Phymorhynchus buccinoides | reverse complement strand
AGTCTCACACGCACACACTCACACACAATATACACGCACACACTATTATGCAGATGCACACATACGCACAACTAGGCACACACACATGTGTGCATGCTAACACACGCACACGCACGCACGCACGCACACGCACGCACGCACACGCACGCACGCACGCACACACGCACGCACGCACACGCACACACACACACACACACACACACACACACGCATACACATGCATAACCACACCCACAAGCACACGCGCACGCGCACACACACACACACACACAATCACACACACACCAGCACGCACACACAAGCAGGCATGCACACACACAGAAATGCAAATACATAAACATAAAACATGTATATATGGTTGCATAATGTTGTACATTCATAGTCAGTCTTTCACAAGTTTAAAGACCCAGTGGTCCGTGCAAAATTAAATCCCAGGGAGCTCCCCGGGCCGACGTGACACACAATCAAAAGCCCCCACACACACACAGGAACGAGGCCACCTATTGACATGCCAAAGAGCCCCGCTCCCGCAAGGGGGCAGTCGAACCCGGGTCCCGCCGACCCAGATAGAGCCAAGGGACCCAACCAAACAGCGACGTCAACAACCCCAAACAAAATAAAACTCAACCCGCGGGCAACCAAACAAGAATGAATGGTGCGGTCCATGTAGAATGATCTCCCTCAGCGACCTCCACGCATTGTTTTTAGAAAGAAACCCTTTCGATCTAGTGGTGTGGGCCTGGGGGTTTGGGGTTTGGGGGGGGGGGTGCCTTAAAAAATGTAGGAGGCAGCAATATCAAGTTACACATCCAGTAGTATTCTCGACTAAGTAGCTTCTCTGCGTTGTTCACAGCCTCGACGGGGATGATTTTGAGGTAAGTCAGTTCGGGGTCTTCTGGGTGGGTGGTTTTGCTTACATGCTCGGCAACACCGCATTTGTTGGCTTTCCCCAGTTTTGCGTCGGATTTGTGGTTTCTCCACCTGGCTTTGATGTTCTTTTGTTGAGCCCACGTACCACTTGTTGTGCAGTTCACATATGAGGACATAGATGACATTTGGTGTTTCACAGGTTATATGTTGTCTTATGTGCCATTTTCTTTTGTCCCATGGTGAAACTAGTGTTTCCGTTTGTTCCGAGTGGCGGCATGTGTCACATTTCTTTACACACGGAAAGAACCCTGGTTTATTGTCTGGACCATGTTGGACAAACCGCTTGGGCACAGTAGGTTTGTAAAGTTGAGACAGGGATGCTCTCTTCCTATCTGCAGAGATAACGAATTTGTGAGGAAATATTTCTTTGTTTACTTTAGTGCCATGGAGGAGGTGCAGGTTTTACTTGATGATTGAGGATTTGGATGGGACTCGGGGGTCAAACGTAGTGACCCAGGCAATCTTTTTATCTTTTTTCATACGGGGTTTATTTAGCAGTTTAGTTCTGTCTTTGTTAGCACCCTCTTCTAGTCTAGCCCTAGCTGTTTCGTATGGCCATCCTGACATTGCCAGATATTGAGCATATTCATCTATCCTTTTCTTGAGAGCTTCATCACTGCTACAAATCATGCGTAGCCTGGTACCCATACCTTGTATCAACCCTTTGAACACTGCTGGGGAATGACAACTGGATGGGGGAAGGTATGAATGATTATGTTTGCTATAAACGTCTGTCGTGATTTGCCCATCAATAAGCTGGAGGGAGACATCTAAGTAAGTTGCCTTTTTCCCGTGATTAACCGTCCACTGGATATTGGGGGGATGAAGGGATTCTAAGAAGTTCTTGAAAGGACCAATATCCTCTTCTTGCAGTAGGATGGTAAACCCATCATCCCGAAATCTGGACCACTCCAGAAATCGGGAATGTTCCCTGAGGTCTTCTGGTAACAGAGAGGACAGCAATGGGACTGGGCATTCGGACACTAACTTTTCATAAAGTTCTGACATAAATACATCGACGTAATCGCAAGCGTGTTTGGGTCCCATTGCTGTCCCCCTGTTTGGACGTGCATATGTTGCTTGTTTATCGTCAGTGTACTGGCACACATTATTTTCAAGGGCTATAACTAATGCTTCTGATATGCATTTTGTGCTGACATTGTGAGGACTGGGGAAATCTTGGAGCATTGTGGTTACTGCTGGGACGCCCATGTCATTGCTTACATTTGGGTACAGGGCAACCACGTCGCATGTAGTAAGGCAAGCGGTTGGTGGTAGAGGGGAAAATGTATTGTTTATGTCATATATTTTTAGTAAGAATTCTTTAGTATCCAGAATTTGGAACGGGAGATGGTGAGTTAGATGGGCAATATTTAGCTGGACAAATTTGGAAATCGGTTGCACAGGTGTACCGCAGCCAGAAAGGAGTAGTCTACTTGGAAATGGTTTCTCCTTGTGAGTTTTTACAAGTGGTTTGCAAGCACCAGGGTGGGAGGTATCTATGTTGTCGATACAAATAAAAGAAGATGTGCAAGAATATATCGACAACATAGATACCTCCCACCCTGGTGCTTGCAAACCACTTGTAAAAACTCACAAGGAGAAACCATTTCCAAGTAGAGAAAAAGTAGGGAAAAGGCAGAATCAAAGAGACTGACAGATAAGAGGTAGTTATAAGCACAGAACTTCCAGAAGGTGGGGGAACTATTTGTACGGAAGACATCACACACCCCCCTACCTGTATCCCTGGGGGGGGGGGTGGGGGGGGGGGGGGGGGGTTCTACCACCCCTATATTCGCTCTATGCGCTTAAGAACAACAAAATTAAAAAGCAAGAAATTCAAAAACAAAACAAATAATCGCTCACACACATGCTAATAGGCATACACATACACACACCACCCCCACCCACGCAGGCACGCACATATACATATACACACACACACACACACACACTCACTCGCGCACACGCAAGCACACGCACGCACACGCACAACGCACACACACACACACACACACACACACTACACACACACACATCTCCTCCCTACACCTACCCTCTCCCCACATTTACTTGCTCGGGGACTTATCTGCAAGATGTGCCCCCCCCCCCCCCCCCTACCTATCTCGGTTAATTCTATTTTTCCGTTATTGCCTTTCCTACCATACATAAAGCTGTATTTTAGGAACATTTTTAGCTAATAACCCTTTTTGGAATACTAACCCTATCCCTAACCCTAGCCCTAACCCTACCCCCCACCCTATAAGACGGAAAAACGCAACGAACCACAACTGTGACAAATCGCGGTGTACTGCAGTACATAGTGGGGGGTAGGGTTAGGTTTAGGGTTAGGGTTAGGGTTAGGGTTAGTATTCCAAAAAGGTTATTAGCTAAAAATGTTCCTAAAATACAGCTTTATGTATGGTAAGAAAGGCACAAAACGGAAAAATGTGAATTAACCGAGAAATGCAGGGGGGGGGGGGGGGGCACATCTTTACCTTTACCGGTCTTTCTTTTCAGGGGGGGGGGGGGGGGGGGGGGGGGGCACATCTTGACCTGTCGCAGAAAGAGTGTTTCATAATCATTTCGACTTTGACCTCGCCCCGCGCAGAGAGAGAGAGAGAGAGAGAGAGAGAGAGAGAGTAGTACTTCTTCTTCTTCTTCGTCTTCTAAGTTCTTGTTCTTGGATCGTTCAGGCATGTGTTTCTGTCAATTACGAACGTAGATGCATCATGCTGCTGCTATGTGCCTAAGTAAGAATAATTAGGCCCAGCATGTCTGACTTCGGGTAAAGGAAATCTTTTTGAAAGTATTTCTTGAAAAAAAAAAGGCAGGAGAATTTCTGTCAATTACGAACGTAGATGCATCATGCTGCTGTTATGCGCCTAAGTAAGAATCATTAGGCCCAGCATGTCTGACTTTGGCTAAAGGAAATCTTTTTGAAAGTATTTCTTGAAAAAAAGGCAGGAGAATGGACCGGAAAGGCAGAACGATAGTAGATAACAGGAATGCAAAGGGAAAAGGCAGAATGAAAGAGACTGACAGATTAGAGGTAGTTATATAGCACAGAACTTCCAGAAGGGGGGGGCTAGAATGAACGGAAAGACCCCCCCCCACTCCCCAGTATAGAGGTAGTTATAAGGGGGGAGTTTGAACTTTCTACTCCCACCCCCACCCCCACCCCCCCCCCACCCACACCCCAGTGCCTCTCCCTCACCTCCCAGTCAGCTATCTGTCTCTACTCTCTCTCTCTCTCCCCTCTCTCCCCTCTCTGATCTCCCTCTCTCTCTCTAGGGGGGGGGGGGGGACGCTCTTCTCTCTCTCTCTTTCTACTCTCTCTCTCTCTCTCCTCCACTGTCTGTATAAAAATAGCTGCAGCTGGGCTCCCGGGAGGCAAAGCAAAGAGCCAAAACACAAAAAGAAAAGACTAACATCAGTCTCTCTCTCTCTATCTCTCTCTCTCTGGTTATGTCTCTTTTAAACATCTTTATTCTCGCTCTCGATCTCCCTCTCTTCTCTCTCTGAGTCTCCTAGCTCTCCATCTGAACTACCCC
Source organism: Phymorhynchus buccinoides (assembly GCA_017654935.2). NCBI lineage: Eukaryota > Metazoa > Mollusca > Gastropoda > Neogastropoda > Raphitomidae > Phymorhynchus > Phymorhynchus buccinoides. Next base: position 33,077,636 of record CM065700.1, on the reverse strand, counting down.
TCTAACGATCTCTCTATCAGCCAGGCTCTCCGTAACTCTTAAGTAGTCTCTCTCTCTTTTCTCTCTCCACTGTCTGTATAAAAATAGCTTGCAGCGCAGTGCCTCGTGTTTATAGCGCGTGTTTATGAGGCAAGCAAAGAGCCAATAGACATTATCCCTGGTCAGTTCCAAAAGACTGGCATTGTTAGGTCGCGGTTTGTGAAAACGTGAAACCCTATAATGCGCCCGTAGTGAGGATTTCTGAAACGACTGGCTTGCCTCGTCCCTTTTAGACATCTACATCACTTATAACACGTCGTCATACGGCCAGTCTGAATTTGATGTAATTTATATTTTTACGTTCGTTTTGAAAGTTCGGCGGATCGCGTTTGTGGATACTGGCCGCCCCTCATCGGACGGTTAGAGCGATCATCGTGCAGGGGGTAACACTAAATTATAAGGATTGGGGAGCCAACCGGTTTATAACCGTAAAACCGGTTGAACGTAGCCATCTCAAAAAAACGGTTCACAGTTGCTTTGAACCGTTATTTTAAACTGCAAGTGAAAGTAAGTTTTTCTTAGAATTACGCATTATTTTCGAAAATAAATCGGATTATCAGCGCAGATTGTGTTTGTAAGGAGTAGCTGTTTCTAGTTTTGGTGGTGTATGGCTTTTACTATGACTGAGTGTTGAGTTGAGTGTGTGTATGTCATAAGTCATAAGTTGTTATCGCCAAAGAATTGTTGGGTTATGTCCGTGGTTGTGTGTGTGTGTGTGTGTGTGTGTGTGTGTGTGTCGGACCCAAGTGTGTGCAGCATGCGTGTGTCTGCGGCGTGTGCGTGTGCGTGCGTGTGCGTATGTGTGCGCGTGCGTGCGTTGTGTGCACATTCTGAAATAAATATGTGTTTGCATAGGTGAAACTAGTCATCGTTTACTGGGGTGTATTGTGTGTGTGGCAGGTGTGTGTGGGTGTGAAACGCCGGAGATGTGTGTGGCCGCCCATATGGTGTGCCGTGCGATGCGTGCGTGTGAATATTCTGACAAAACCATGCGCAAATGCATACAGGTGAAACTAGTTATGCGAGTGCCTTACTGGTTAACTGAAAACAACGGTTCGCTAAAACCGGTTCGAAGAGGATTCCGGTTTTAAAACGGTTCGGAATTTTGAACCGGTTCTCAACTATAGGTAATAAGTAACTTAGGAATAGAAAGGTATACTCTCACTCTCTCTCTCTCTCTCCTCTCTCCGTCTCTCTCTCTCTCTTCTGCTATGATACATTTTCTTCAGCTAGACAGAATGTAAGAATAGGCATCGCCTAAAATCTTTTTAATTGATTTATTAAAATTAAGTTTGTCCAGTGTTCAGGGTCAGAGTTCTCTCCTATTCTCTGTCTCTCTGTACATGTGATCTCTCTCCTCTCTCTTGACTCCTCTCTCGGGAGGTTATATTCTCATCTCTCTCTCTGTGTTCTACAATGGAATAGGTCTGTCTTTACCAGTTGGCATTTCTCCCTACTCGTTCCGTAAAGTTCAGTTTAACGTCGGTATCGGCTTTCGCCATCCACGACGGGCTGAACAAGTGAACAGTGGGTAAACAAAAATGAATGTTCCTGAGCAAAGTCTTTATCCTTGAAGTCGAGAAGCGATCAGAATTCCATCAGAATTCTGCGTCATTTTGGCCTTCTTTATAGTTATGATTCTGCGGTGCCATTTGTAAAGTGTTGCCCTTCGCCCTAGTGTACAGAGCGAAGGAGTATGCGTTTGCTTCCATGATATATAACATATAGATATATTATATATATAATAAGCTGGGGATAAAAATACATACCATATATATTATTATATAAACGTACAATGGTTGAAGAAGATTTTACAACCATGCCATTAAACTTGCCTCTTATACTACAGGTGGACACAGGCTGAAAAAAACTTGTTTTGACGATATTTATGCTTGTGAGCCTAAGAAAGCTCCTGAATAACTTTGTATTTTACCGTTACTGATTGTTGGGGGGGGTGTGTTCTGAAAAGAAAAAATGCTGTACCTTTAATGTGCAGATTTACTTTTTCTCCCAATGGTGCACTTAGACAATGCCTTTGCAATGACAGCTGTTAAATTATTGAGAAAGACTCTTCAGCCCGTATCGGCCTGCAAAGGGCCAATAGTGAACATTCAGACTGTGCTATAAATGACTATTCTACAAGAGAAAGCTTGATCTTTGACCAGATTTGAAAGTCCAGAATAAAAGCGATCCAGCACTTAATAACAGGAAATGGTAACTAACCTTGAGGAATAGAACAGTGTATACTGTGTGCTCTCTCTCTGTGTCTCTCTCTCTGTCTCTCTGTCTCTCTCTCTGGTGTGTGTGTTGTGTGTGTGAGAGAGAGACAGATTCTAAGAGATAGGCAGAGAGAGAAAATCTTTATCCTTGTTAAAGAGAAAGAGAGCTTTTCAGTGTTCAGTATTTTGCTCGTTCTGCGTTCATTTTGTTTGCCTTCTTGCATAGTTAAAGCGCACTGATTCATGTGGAAAAAGCGCTATATAAATTCCCATTATTAGTATTGTCCTTATTATCATCATGTCACATCATCGCATCATCATCATCATCATACGTTATGCTTCCATGTATACAGCTCATGATTTCACGCCGTGTTTATTTTTTTCGTCATTCTTAGATCCCAGAGTAAGCAAGACCTCCAAGACGTCTACCGTTAGTCGTCTCAAAGTTCATCGGAAACCAGTGGTAGTAGACCCTCTGGCTGCCTCGGCCCCTTTCGCCACAGATGTCGAACAACAGAACCAAGCTGCCAAAGCACTCGAAAGGTATAATGTAATAATACTATATTCTAGCTATATTCCTAGTACTATTATACTACCGTACGGTAACGCCTAGTATCTGGTAACAGCCTACCTACTGGTAACGCTGAGTACAGCAAATTTGAAGCGATTCAGTTAAGAAACGGCTTCTCTCTGTTATAAGGCCCCGTTTCCCGTTGGCGCTGGTCTGTGAGTGACGCGCTCTCCCGATTGATGCTTCTGGTTTGCTGCCAGGCTTTGCCTAGGCTGGCAGCAAGCCTGGCAGTTTGGTCTGGTTTGCATTTTGCTACCCGAAACGGCTGAGTTATTCGTGAAAAGGTGAAGCGGCATATATTCGCGCGCGTTTATGCGTGTCGATTCGCTACCGGTGTGGCACACGATACGTCACCGGTATCGGTCATCTACCTGCCAAATATTGAATGGCAACCGTTCCAGAAACCCTGGAGATATGGGCGCCGAGAGTTAGCCGGCGGATGCGCGTTTCGCGCATTTGCGAAACCGCGCAAATGATACGGCTGCCTCGGTTGCCATTGCCATCGCCCCGTTAGGGCTCACAGCAAATTTGAAGCGATTCGGTCAAACAACGGCGGAGTTATAAGGCCCGTTTTGTGTTTCAGACACACAGACACACACACACACACACACACACACACAAAATACACCCACACACACTGGACACTTGTGCTTATTACGATATGATAATAAGGTCTATTGTCCTCTCCACCATTGTCCCTGTGCTTTACTGTGTGGGTGGAGGGTCATAAAGGCGAACTTGGCACATTCTCCTTTTTTTGAGAATGATGCTTTGTTTGTCTCACTTTGGTTCTGACCCACGCACTTGCTAGGCCGATGTGATTGGTATCGTAATCAACTTTGGTGGCAGGGGAGGCAAGTTAATTAGAAAGAGAGTATTCACCCTTTGTTCAATTTCGTTATAATAATATTATGTTGGTACGGGAGCTTGATAGTAAGAAAGGTAAGCGTGTGCTGAGTGATAATTCGATGGCTGTGAGTCAAAACGGACTATCTTTAGATAGTCCGTGGACATATTATTGAACTTAGTCAAAGACTGTATAGGGGAAGATAAGCATCCGGTCTCTTTTCCCTATATGAGTAGTTAGGACAGAAACACTGGTTATGTCCCTTTTAAACAGGACACATTTTACACGTCGATAAGCCAGTTGAATTCTCCGTTCAAGTTCCAGTCTGAGTTTTTGGATAGCCTCCACTGTGAAAAGTGTACTGTCCCCACTAACGATAACTCTATCAGCCCGGTTCGCCGAGCTCTTAAGTAATCCATCTTACCCTTTTAGAATATCTTTGACTTTAGTACGAAAACTAATAACTTGTATGAAAAAAAAGCATAGCCCCCTTTTATATATTTCTGCAGTCATTGTTTGATACAAGTCATTAGTGTTTTTGTAATAGGTTCAATAACACGTCAACGGACTATCTAAAGATAGTCCGTTTTGACTCCAAGCCATCGAATTATGGTGAAATGTGTGGAGTAAGGTTGTGGGCGCAAGGCTGAGTGGTACACTGTGCCGGTGTAGAGTGGCACAGTGGTTGCGCGTTCGCTTTCGCTTCGTGTCAAGTAAACTCTCGAGTTCGAACCTGGGTACAGGGGATTTTTCCTTTCACTTTGCACTAGGCCTTACGGTCTGAACGTGGATTCTTTCGGATGAGACGATAAACCGAGGTCCCGTGTGCCCATGCACTTAGCACACGTTAAACCCAGTGGCAGCGAAAAAGTTGTCATTTTAATTTTTGGTCAAAATTTACCCCCCTCCCCTCCCCTCCTCATCAGTCACAAAAAAATCGCATGCAAAAAAAAAAAATATACATTTCGGTGGCGCTGCCTCTGGCTGCGACGCGCTCTCCAGGTGGGAGCAACCCGAATTTCACAGAGACGCCTCAGTGACTCCTGGAACAAAGACTTCCTGCTCTCCCTCCGTCAGCGACCGACCCTCTCTGCTTTCAAAAGCTAACCTCAAAACCCACCAGTTTCCCCCCCGTCATTAAAGCTCCGCTCTCTCTTTATCTTCTCTCTCTTGCCATTAGGTCTGTTTCTGCTGTATTCCATTTATGTTATCTGTGTGTGTTCGCGTTGTATTTGCGTTTTGTGTTTGAATGTGTTTTGAATGCTAACGTGTGTGTGCGCTTTGATTTGATTTCTATCAAGATTCAGCGCCGTATAGATACTGTATGTTGTTGTTGTTGTTATAAAGTACCTAATACCTAAGAGTCGTATGACCGATCCGAGTGGTCCAGAAAGCCAGGGGAACAGATCTGAAATGATAACAGTCATGTTCTTGGCAAAATACTACGAACTTTTACCACCGGGCCGTCGATACAGACACTCTGAAACTTAAGATAAGAGCACAGAAACCTTTCTTTCCAAGGTCCATCCTCCATCTTTTGAATTCTGAATGTGCTCAACAGAGTGATCGTCTTACGGAGAAGCCTGCCCGTTACCTTGGGATTGTATTCGTGCAAGTCCTGTTGTTCTGGGAAAGGATTACTGTTGTTGTCTGAATGAGTGTGGAGAGGGTGCAGGCACGGATATTGTTGTATTTTTAAAGACCCCCCCCCACGTCACGTGTCACATTCCCTCCCACATTATGCTAGGAAGCTGAGATTTCTTACCAGCTATTAGAGGGAAAACACGCGAAAACCGTGATTTTGACACGTGACGTGGTGGTGGGCTTTAAGTGTGGATCTTACCGTGTTTTCAACTGGTTATGCCTTGAGCTAAACTGTATTTAAACCCTTTCACCGCCAGCCATATTTCAGCCAAAGCATTTCCATTAAATTACCTGTCTGTTCGTCTGTCTGTCCTGTCTGTCTGTCTGTCTGTCTGTACTGTCAGTCTGTCTGTTTGTTCGTCTCTCAGATCTGTGTGTCCGTCTTTCTCGTGTTGACTTTTCGATTTGTAAGAAGAGCGAGAGTCCTTTTTTTTAACCCTTTCGCCGCCTTAGTTGCATTTTAGCACCACAGTGACTTAACCCTTTCACCGCCAGCCATATTTCAGCCAAAACATTCCATTCAATTTACCTGGGTAGAGAACAAAATCCATCTGCAGTATTGGGGAATTCTTCTGTGACATATATAAAATAAGGGTCTATCCTTACTTCCCAAAACTAAGACCATAGGGTCTTTGGATAATAGACCCCAATTTGATGCCTTTTAGTGACGTAGGTGTTAAATCACTGTGGTGCTAAAAATGCGACTTTTTGGCGGTGAAAGGGTTAAAATGCGTTCTGCCTTTACCAGCGTGACTTGTTCATACAGTGGATTCCTGACAACTCAAAAAATGGATAGTACCACACAAACAAATGCACGACAAGTGCAAATAAAAGTGACGTTATTGTATTGACGAGACAAAACAGAACATGCAATATTTCAACAAAAAGTCTTTTTCAAACAACATAGACAACACAACAATACTTCCCCTCTTCACAGTCGAGCAGTCTCCCAAATCACTGCTCGACTGTGCAGAGGGGTTGTCCATGTTGCTTGAAAAATAATTTTGTGTTGAAATATTACATGTTCTGTTTTGTCTTGTCAATAAAATAACGTCACTTTGCCCTTGTTGTGTATTTGTTTGTGTGGTACTTTGGTCAGTGACGTTACAGTCTGTTTCAGGAGGTTTTTTTTCAAAAATTGATAACTCAAAAAGACTGGATAACTCACAATGATTTTGTGGTCCCACTTTAATAATCCTTATGTTAAAAAGTATTTCTATCTCGAAATACTGGCTATCTCAAAATAAAAATTTCAGTCCCTTCAATTTTGAGTTAAGCGATTTTTACTGTAATTGTGTGGTTTGTTGATCCTGGTCGATATTGCAGCGTTATTAGTTTACTTCTTTATTGCTAAAACAAATGTGTTTACTGTGATGATTCTTATATGCACTTGGCTGTAATTGCTCAATTTTTTTTATGAGATAATAAAGTTACTCCCCTTCCTTGCCCAGCCCCCGTGGTATCCACTACGGGTGATGTCACTGATGATGTCATGAATGTTGATGTCATAGACGTGTAATGGTGGTTTTTGGCTTAGACAAGTCAGGAAATATGTATATCTAGACAATACATTTTTCAAATCGAGTCTAACAGGTCGCTTTTAAATTTTGTAATAAGAAAAATCGACAATTTATCCGTTTTTCTCTGGTAGTGAAGGGGTTAATTTGAATGTGAATAATATCGAGGCTGGAATCATTTATCATCATTCTCAACGAGGTGAAAACCTGAAGAGCATTACCACAACGGGAACTAGAGAGCTTTTTGTTTGTGGCTCAAGCCACAAACCTATAAACTCACTTTGTCGGTCGGTCGGTCTGTCTGTCGGTCCAAAATTGTCGCACATTTTGACAAAATTGTCGCACTTCAAATCGAGGCTACACTTCAAATTGAGGCCGCTCTTTAACATGATGTATTTTAAAAGCGTACAAAATAATAAACATACGTAATACAGACACTACAACAGACACGACGAGTATGCGGTGCTTCTTTTGATGAGTATAAGTAGGATAAATAGTTTTAAATGTTTTCCAAAAGATATAAAAAAAGTTACGAAATGGTGCAGAGATAACATTCTGGTTTACAGATTAAAATTATTGAAAAGCCAGGGGAGGTGACTCATGATTGGAGTGGTAAAAATAGACCGCGTGCCACAAACTATTGCGATTTCGCGCTTGTTTTTAGTTTGCCTTTGGAGCAAACCATGAGAGGATTCCCCCCTCCAGCCTCCCACATCCTGCCTTCCCTTGTGGCGCGCACTTGCAGATGTTTCTTTAAAATAAATAGGGTTTTTTTTTGCACTAAAAGTCTTGTAAAATGAACGTTATTCTTAAGTTCATAGTGAAATAGCATATTATGTAATACAGTTCTAAGAAAAAGAAAACAAACCCACACGACTAGAGCAGGTTCAAAGCTCCCTCGAGTGGTGCGTGCCTCACCATCTATGTACTTCTGGTCAAGTCGATCTATTTTTAGTTCCTGGGCGACACCGATTCTCGGTTAATACCATTGCATCTTCTTTATAATGGTGGCAGCATGGACGGTCAGATAAACGGACGCATAGACGCATGGACAGATGGATCAAACAATAACAGTGGTTCTTGCTGCTATGCTCGAGAACTACAAAAACAAATTAAGTAGAATTCCAAAAACAATAGGATTCTCCACAATAACAGGTGAATCCAAATAATGATATCACGTGTGTGAGCCTGCAGGCAAACATTCATAGACAAACATGCACACACAAACACACGCATTGTTTTTTTTATTTATTAGTGTCATATAAAACCTTGTATTGGTTTTAAAGGGCAATAAACATTGATTCTGATTCTGATTCTGATTCACACGCACACATGCACACATCCAGCGCACTCACGCGCGTGCACACACACACACACACACACACACACACACACACACACACACACACACACACACACACAATTGTTCTACAAAGAATAGTGCGGAACCGTCTATCAGATGGCAATAGTTCATAGCAATGCGATAGAACGTGACTTTGATCATTAGCGATCTCCCTGGCTTTTTGAACTACACGTTTTTCATACAGTCAAATACAAGTTGTCTTGTGTTTTACCCACGATCTTGCTACCAACATTCACAAGCTTATTCAGAGCACCCTTGGGTTTTACATTCAAGCCACCGTACCAACACATGAACGAAAATGTTATAATAGATTCAAGAAAACAACGATAAAAGCTGTGTGTGTGGTGTGTGTGTGTGTGTGTGCGTGCGTGTGCGTGTGCGTGTGCGTGCGTGTGTGCGTGTGCGTGTGTGCGTGCGCGCGCGCGCGCGCGCGTCGTGTGTGTGTGTGTGTGTGTGTGTGTGTGTGTGTGTGTGTGTGCTTCAATTAGTTTAGCTGTTGTTCTTTTTTTTTGGCTTTGTTTTCTTTCAATCAAATCAAATCAAAACGGTTAAATGATGTTTGTGTGCACATAAACATTATATATGCTCGTGCCCTTTTCTCCAATTGCACATCCCCCCCCACCTCTTCTTGCTGTACTGTTTTGTTCCTTATATTGTTGTTTATGTTCAGCCCATCAAGTTGTCTGTGTGAGTGTTTGTTCTCTTTCTCTCCACACAGTCGTCTGTTGCACGGGCACCCCGAATACAAGTGCCAACATGCCTTAAAGATCAAACAAGGCAAGGAGGGTCTAAGGAGGTATTACTGCGCAGATGACGACCTCACCTTTAACCCCCCCTGCCTCGTCTACTCCTTCGGGTGTGTGCATTATACAGATTGTTCTATCGTCAAATGCCCTTGACTCAAATGGCTTTTATCATTGGTTGACATCAGCCTGTAGTAGGGGCCAACAGTAACATGAGAGCTGTACAATAGATGATTTTCTACAGTCATGGAAAATCACGGTACAGTTTAGTCTCTTGTGGAAGACTATGACTCTCGAACGAGGTGGGCCCTTGCACCGGCTCTGGTGCTGCAGCCAAAGGGATGGGTTGGCCTTTGGGGACCTTCCCCAACGCCAACTCTCGTCCTCACATCCCTTTGGTCGAGAGAGTGGGGATGTACCCTGGGCAAGGCATCTCCACTATAACCAAATTGTCGCCCAGCCCGCCAGAATAGTACCTAACCCCCTCTGCTATCTGGCAGTCATTGTCAGCAACGACAGACTGGCATACAATATCGTACAATTAACAAAATGCGTATGCTTTGGGGTTTTTAAAGATTTTTTTTCTCTCGAAAAAGAAACGAATTTTATAACAATTTCACTCTGCTAAGGTATAGGCTCACCTCGGATCGAGATTTCGGGGGCGTCGCGCTCCCTTCGTCAGCGTCGTCTGCTGAGAGGCCACTGGCGGTTCAGTAGCACGCGATCGTGAGTACAGCTCAAGGCTGCACCCCACGGCGCATGACTGAACCAGGGAAGAATAAGCTGCGGGCAAGGTGTGTCTCCCATGGTCCCGGTTGAGTGTGGGCTTGGCGGCCGCGATGTAAGATGGCCTCCTTCACCCCTCTCTGGAACCATCTGCAGTCTCGGTCCAGCTACAGTGATGTTGTCTGGGGAGAACTGGTGGTCGAATCTAAATTGCTAAATGAGTGTAAAAACATGACCTATCCAGAGAGGTTAAAATATCTTAATTTACATTCTCTAAAAGGTAGAAGGTTGCGAGGAAGTCTAATT
>CM065700.1:33055161-33062661 GCA_017654935.2 Phymorhynchus buccinoides | reverse complement strand
TAAGCATCCGGCTCTTAGTTACATATAAATTGGAGTCCAAGACAAAATTGGGGAGACGGAAAGGAACCTCAGGAAGAGAGTCACGAAGTTCATACAGGAGTCGTCACCGGTTGCGTCCCACATGGCCAACTATGGTAGGTAGGTAGGTAGATAGGCACAGGCTTCATCAGCCTAGGCCTCGCGGCCTATTAAGCGTCCCCTCAATATCAAATGACTTATGTTTTTGTTTTCAGTTGGTCTGAGCAAGTGTTTTTGAGAAGAAGAAAAAAATCAATCAAAATCACAAAAAAATTTCTGAAATTTAGGAAGATTGTCTAGAAGATTTTTAAAAGTATTAATATTTTGTGCAAACTTAATGTTAGTGTCAAGATCATTCCAGTAAACAGCAACTCTGTTAGTAAAGTAACATTTTCTTTTGTTAGTATGACAATGTTTAATAATAATAATAAAAAAATAAAAAAATTGCCATCAGATTTTCAAGTGCTAGTTATTTGTGGGGCTGAAAGGAAAGTATCAACATGAACATCATCAATGTTGTTGAAAATTTTGTAGGTTTGAATTAGACTTCCTCGCAACCTTCTACCTTTTAGAGAATGTAAATTAAGATATTTTAACTTCTCTGGATAGGTCATGTTTTTACACTCATTTAGCAATTTAGATTCGACCACCAGTTCTCCCCAGACAACATCACTGTAGCTGGACCGAGACTGCAGATGGTTCCAGAGAGGGGTGAAGGGAGGCCATCCACATCGCGGCCGCCAAGCCCACGCTGAACCGGGACTGTGGGAGACACACCTTGCCCGCGGCTTATTCTTCCCTGGTTCAGTCATGCGCCGTGGGTGCAGCCTTGAACTGTACTCACGATCGTGTGCACTGAACCGCCAGTGGCCTCTCAGCAGACGACGCTGACGAAGGGAGCGCGACGCCCCCGAAATCTCCGATCGAGGTGAGCCTATACCTTAGCAGAGTGAAATTGTTATAAAATTCGTTTCTTTTTCGAGAGAAAAAAAATCTTTAAAAACCCCAAAGCATACGCATTTTGTTAATTGTACGATATTGTATGCCAGTCTGTCGTTGCTGACAATGACTGCCAGATAGCAGAGGTGACAGCTACTATTCCGGCGGGCTGGGCAAGAATTTGTTTATAGTGGAGATGCCTTGCCCAGGGTACATCCCCACTCTCTCGGCCAAAAGGGATGTGAGGACAGAGTTGGCGTTGGGGAAGGTCCCCAAAGGCCAGCCAACCATCCCTTTGGCTGCAGCACCAGAGCCGGTGCAAGGGCCCCCCTCGTTCGAGAGTCATAGTCTTCCACAAGAGACTAAACTGTACCGTGATTTTCCATTACTGTAGAAAATCATCCACATATTGTACAGCTCTCATGTACTGTTGGCCCCATACTACAGGCTCAGATGTCAACCAATGATAAAATCCATTTGAGTCAAGGGCATTTGACGATAGAACAATCTGTATAATGCACACACCCGAAGGAGTAGACGAGGCAGGGGGGGTTAAAGGTGAGGTCGTCATCTGCGCAGTAATACCTCCTTAGACCCTCCTTGCCTTGTTTGATCTTTAAGGCATGTTGGCACTTGTATTCGGGGTGCCCGTGCAACAGACGACTGTGTGGAGAGAAAGAGAACAAACACTCACACAGACAACTTGATGGGCTGAACATAAACAACAATATAAGGAACAAAACAGTACAGCAAGAAGAGGTGGGGGGGGATGTGCAATTGGAGAAAAGGGCACGAGCATATATAATGTTTATGTGCACACAAACATCATTTAACCGTTTTGATTTGATTTGATTGAAAGAAAACAAAGCCAAAAAAAAAGAACAACAGCTAAACTAATTGAAGCACACACACACACACACACACACACACACACACACACACACGCGCGCGCGCGCGCTGCGCACGCACACACACACACACGCACACACTCGCGACGCACACGCACACGGCACACGCACGCACACACACACACACACAACACACACAGCTTTTATCGTTGTTTTCTTGAATCTATTATAACATTTTCGTTCATGTGTTGGTACGGTGGCTTGAATGTAAAACCCAAGGGTGCTCTGAATAAGCTTGTGAATGTTGGGTAGCAAGATCGTGGGTAAAACACAAGACAACTTGTATTATGCTGTATGAAAAACGTGTAGTTCCAAAAAGCCAGGGAGATCGCTAATGATCAAAGTCACGTTCTATCGCATTGCTATGAACTATTGCCATCTGATAGACGGTTCCGCACTATTCTTTGTAGAACAATTGTGTGTGTGTGTGATGTCACTGTGTGTGTGTGTGTAGTGTGTGTGTGTGTGTGTGTGTGTGTGCACGCGCGTGATGTGCGCTGATGTGTGTGCATGTGTGTGTGTGAATCAGAATCAGAATCAGAATCAATGTTTATTGCCCTTTAAAACCAATACAAGGTTTTATATGACACTAATAAATAAAAATAACAATGCGTGTGTTTGTGTGTGCATGTTTGTCTATGAATGTTTGCCTGCAGGCTCACACACGTGATATCATTATTTGGATTCACCTGTTATTGTGGAGAATCCTATTGTTTTTGGAATTCTACTTAATTTGTTTTTGTAGTTCTCGAGCATAGCAGCAAGAACCACTGTTATTGTTTGATCCATCTGTCCATGCGTCTATGCGTCCGTTTATCTGACCGTCCATGCTGCCACCATTATAAAGAAGATGCAATGGTATTAACCGAGAATCGGTGTCGCCCAGGAACTAAAAATAGATCGACTTGACCAGAAGTACATAGATGGTGAGGCACGCACCACTCGAGGGAGCTTTGAACCTGCTCTAGTCGTGTGGGTTTGTTTTCTTTTTCTTAGAACTGTATTACATAATATGCTATTTCACTATGAACTTAAGAATAACGTTCATTTTACAAGACTTTTAGTGCAAAAAAAAAACCTATTTATTTTAAAGAAACATCTGCAAGTGCGCGCCACAAGGGAAGGCAGGATGTGGGAGGCTGGAGGGGGGAATCCTCTCATGGTTTGCTCCAAAGGCAACAAAAAAAGGCAAGCGCGAAATCGCAATAGTTTGTGGCACGCGGTCTATTTTTACCACTCCAATCATGAGTCACCTCCCCTGGCTTTTCAATAATTTTAATCTGTAAACCAGAATGTTATCTCTGCACCATTTCGTAACTTTTTATATCTTTTGGAAAACATTTAAAACTATTTATCCTACTTATACTCATCAAAAGAAGCACCGCATACTCGTCGTGTCTGTTGTAGTGTCTGTATTACGTATGTTTCTTATTATTTTGTACGCTTTTAAAATACATCATTTTAAAGAGCGGCCTCAATTTGAAGTGTAGCCTCGATTTGAAGTGCGACAATTTTGTCAAAATGTGCGACAATTTTGGACCGACAGACCGACCGACCGACCGACAAAGTGAGTTATAAGTTTGTGGCTTGAGCCACAAACAAAAAGCTCTCTAGTTCCCGTTGTGGTAATGCTCTTCAGGTTTTCACCTCGTTGAGAATGATGATAAATGATTCCAGCCTCGATATTATTCACATTCAAATTAACCCCTTCACTACCAGAGAAAAACGGATAAATTGTCGATTTTTCTTATTACAACATTTAAAAGCGACCTGTTAGACTCGATTTGAAAAATGTATTGTCTAGATATACATATTTCCTGACTTGTCTAAGCCAAAAAAACCCATCCATTCCACGTCTATGACATCAACATTTATGACATCATCAGTGACATCACCCGTACTGGATACCACGGGGGCTGGGCAAGGAAGGGGAGTAACTTTATTATCTCATAAAAAAAATTGAGCAATTACAGCCAAGTGCATATAAGAATCATCACAGTAAACACATTTGTTTTAGCAATAAAGAAGTAAACTAATAACGCTGCAATATCGACCAGGATCAACAAACCACACAATTACAGTAAAAATCGCTTAACTCAAAATTGAAGGGACTGAAATTTTATTTTGAGATAGCCAGTATTTCGAGATAGAAATACTTTTTAACATAAGGATGATTAAGGTGTGACCACAAAATCATTGTGAGTTATCCAGTCTTTTTGAGTTATCAATTTTTGAAAAAAAACCTCCTGAAACAGACTGTAACGTCACTGACCAAAGTACCACACAAACAAAGGTACACAACAAGTGCAAAGTGACGTTATTTTATTGACAAGACAAAACAGAACATGTAATATTTCAACACAAAATTATTTTTCAAAGCAACATGGACAACCCCTCTGCACAGTCGAGCAGTGATTTGGGAGACTGCTCGACTGTGAAGAGGGAGAAGTAATGTTGTGTTGTCTATGTTGTTTGAAAAAGTACATTTTTGTTGAAATATTGTGCATGTTCTGTTTTGTGTTCTCGTCAATACAATAACGTCACTTTTATTTGCACTTGTCGTGCATTGTGTTTGTTTGTGTGTACTATCCATTTTTTGAGTTGTCAGGAATCCACTGTATGAACAAGTCCACGCTGGTAAAGGCAGAACGCATTTTAACCTTTTCACCGCCAAAGTCGCATTTTAGCACCACAGGGATTTTACACCTATGTCATTAAAAGGCATCAAAATTGGGTTCTGTATTATCCAAAGACCCTTTATGGTCTTAGTTTTGGGAAAGTAAGGACAGACCTTGTATTGTATATATGTCACAGAAGAATCCCCAATACTGCAGATGGATTTTTGTTCTCTACCCATGGGTAAACTTGAATGGAATGTATTTTGGGCTGAAATAATGGCTGGCGGTGAAAAGGTGTTAAGTCACTGTAGGTGCTAAAATGCAACAAGTTAGGGCAGCGAAAGGGTTAAAAAAAAGGACTCTCGCTCTTCTTACAAAATCGAAAAGTCGCAACACGAGAAAGACGGACACACAGACTGAGAGACGAACAAATCGGGGGGACAGACAGACTAGACAGTGACAGGACAGACAGACAGACAGACAGACAGACAGACGAACAGACAGGTAAATTTAATGAAAATGTTTGGCTGAAATATGGCTGGCGGTGTGAAAGGGTTAAATACAGTTTAGCTCAAGGCATAACCAGTTGAAAACACGGTAAGATCCACACTTAAAGGTGGCCCACCACGTCACGTGTCAAAATCACGGTTTTCGCGTGTTTACCCTCTTATAGCTGGTAAGAAATCTCAGCTTCCTAGCATAATGTGGGAGGGAATGTGACACGTGACGTGGGGGGGGGTCTTTAAAAATACAACAATATCCGTGCCTGCACCCTCTCCACACTCATTCAGACAACAACAGTAATCCTTTCCCAGAACAACAGGACTTGCACGAATACAATCCCAAGGTAACGGGCAGGCTTCTCCGTAAGACGATCACTCTGTTGAGCACATTCAGAATTCAAAAGATGGAGGATGGGACCTTGGAAAGAAAGGTTTCTGTGCTCTTATCTTAAGTTTCAGAGTGTCTGTATCGACGGCCCGGTGGTAAAAGTTCGTAGTATTTTGCCAAGAACATGACTGTTATCATTTCAGATCTGTTCCCCTGGCTTTCTGGACCACTCGGATCGGTCATACGACTCTTAGGTATTAGGTACTTTATAACAACAACAACAACATACAGTATTTATACGGCGCTGAATCTTGATAGAAATTCAAATCAAAGCGCACACACACGTTAGCATTCATAGCACGCATTCAAACAACAACGCAATACAACGCGAACACACACACAGATAACATAAATGGAATATAGCAGAAACAGACCTAATGGCAAGAGAGAGAAGATAAAGAGAGAGGAGCTTTAATGAATGGGGGAACAGGTGGGTTTTGAGGTTAGCTTTGAAAGCAGAGAGAGTCGGTCGCTGACGGAGGGAGAGCGGAAGTTTGTTCCAGGCAGTCACTGAGGCGTCTCTGTGAAATTCGGGTTGCCCCCACCTGGAGAGCGGTCGCAGCCAGAGGCGCGCCACCGAAATGTATATTTGTTTTTTTGCAATGCGATTTTTTGTGCTTGATGCCGGGGTGTAGGAGGGGGGGGTAAATTTTGACCAAAATAATGACAACTTTTTCGTTGCCACTGGGATTAGCGTATGCTAAGTGCATGGGCACACGGGACACTCGGTTTATCGTCTCATCCGAAAGACTCCACGTTCAGACCGTAAGGCCTAGTGCAAAGTGAAAGGAAAAATCCCCTGTACCCAGGTTCGAACTCGTGGTTTACTTGACACGAAGCGAACGCGCAACCACTGTGCCACTCTACACCGGCACAGTGTACCACTCAGCCTTGCGCCCACAACCTTACTCCACACATTTCACCATAATTCGATGGCTTGGAACGTGAAACCATACCCCCAAATTAAAAAAAAAAAAAAAGTCAAAAAAAAACAAAAAAAAACACAACACGGACTATCTTTAGATAGTCCGTTGACGTGTTATTGAACCTATTACAAAAACACTAATGACTTGTATCAAACAATGACTGCAGAAATATATAAAAGGGGGCTATGCTTTTTTTCCATACAAGTTATTAGTTTTCGTACTAAGTCAAAGATATTCTAAAAGGGTAAGATGGATTACTTAAGAGCTCGGCGAACCGGGCTGATAGAGTTATCGTTAGTGGGGCCAGTACACTTTTCACAGTGGAGGCTATCCAAAAAACTCAGACTGGAACTTGAACGGAGAATTCAACTGGCCTATCGACGTGCAAAATGTGTCCTGTTTAAAAGGGACATAACCAGTGTTTCTGTCCTCACTACTCATATATTTTAGGGAAAAGAGACCGGATGCTTATCTTCCCCTATACAGTCTTTTGACTAAGTTCAATAATATGTCTTTGGACTAAGTATCTAAAGATAGTCCGTTTTGACTCACAGCCATCGAATTATCACTCAGCACACGCTTACCTTTCTTACTCTCAAGCTCCCGTACCAACATAATATTATTATAACGAAATTGAACAAAGGGTGAATACTCTCTTTCTAATTAACTCCCCTCCACCACAGTTGATTTACGATGCCAATCACCTAGCAGTGCGTGGGTCAGAACCAAAGTGAGACAAACAAAGCATCATTCTCAAAAAAGAATGTGCCAAGTTCGCCTTTATGACCCTCCACCCACACAGTACACATCAACAATGGTGGAGAGGACAACATACCTTATTATTCATATCGTAATAAGCCAAGTGTCCGTGTGTGTGTGTGTGCGTGTGTAGCGTGTGTGCGTGTGCGTGTGCGTGTGTGTGCGTGTGAATGTGTGTGTGTGTGTGTGTGTGTGTCTGTGTGTCTGAAACACAAAACGGGCCTTATAACTCCGCCGTTTTTTCGACCGAATCGCTTCAAATTTGCTGTGAGCCCTAACGGGGCGATGGCAACGGCAACCGAGGGCAGCCGTGTCATTTGCGCGGTTTCGCAAATGCGCGAAACGCGCATCCGCCGGTCTCTCGGCGCCCGTATCTCCGGCGTTTCTGGGACCGATTGCCTTTGCATTTGGCAGGTAGATGACCGGGGACGGTGACTATCC
>CM065700.1:33047661-33052661 GCA_017654935.2 Phymorhynchus buccinoides | reverse complement strand
ACCAACAAACAACAACACAACAACAACAACTTATGACTTATGACATACACACACTCAACTCAACACTCAGTCAAAGTCAAAGCCATACACCACCACAAACTAGAAACAGCTACTCTTGGCTTACAAACACCCAATCTGCGCTGAGAATCAGTGTTGTTTTCTAAAAGAATGCGTTATTCTAAGAAAAAAACTTACTTTCAGTTTGCAGTTAAAAAAAACCGGTTCACAGCAACTCGAACCGGTTTTTTGAACCGCGAAAGTTAAGCACCGTTTTTTCGGCTCAAACCGGTTTTCCCCCCCACCTCTAGTTATTACCCCCTGCATGATGATCGCTCTAACCTCCCGATGAGGGGCGGCCAGTATCCACAAACCGATAGAGCTTTGCAAAACGTGACGTAAAAATATAAATTACATCAATTTTAGAATGACGCACGGTGTTCTAAGTGATGTAAGTCTACTCAAGTACACGAGGCGATAGCTGG
Source organism: Phymorhynchus buccinoides (assembly GCA_017654935.2). Lineage (NCBI taxonomy): Eukaryota > Metazoa > Mollusca > Gastropoda > Neogastropoda > Raphitomidae > Phymorhynchus > Phymorhynchus buccinoides. The sequence continues at coordinate 33,052,179 of CM065700.1, read as the reverse complement.
GATGATCTATGCGATTAATGGTAGAGTGACTTCCCCTATTTGACCGATTTAATTAGGCAAGATCACTCCCACACACACCATGAAATTACTCGCCCTTCATTATTTTCCGAACAATTCCTATTGAAGTCTTCATAGTTTCGTTTTGGGACATTCTGTTTCAGTTGAGATTATTACTTCCATTTTGTCCCCCCCCCCCCCCCCCCCCCCTTTGTTTAATGGCCCAAAATATATATAAACTAAATAATAATAATAATAATAATAATAATAATAATAACAAACAACGTACGTGTACACGGTAAGCCTACTCATCACGCATAGCCGTTCGGTGCTATGATATTTAGCCTACATTAATTTACCCCAGCACCACGAAAGAGGGACATTAAGTCGCTGGGCTAGTTTCTCACAATTTCCTTGCAAAAGTGAACAATCTCTTCTTTTGCCCATCAATTTTGAGTTATGTGCAATTTTCGTGCTCTCTACTCTCTCATTCCAAAAAAAAACAAAAAAAACATCATCCCACCTCTCATCATTCATATATTGTCAAACGACAATCTTTTGTTACAGTTCTCCAAATACTCCAACAAAGTGATTTTAACATGCATAGGAGGTTGATGCATTTATTCAGCTAGGCCCTCAACTGTAAGACTGCATGATATCTTAAAATGCGCCGACGGTACACCCTACCAACCTTAAATGCTCCAGCATCTCTAAACGGCGAACAGTTACAAAGAATCGCGTTACTCATATCATTCGAAAAGAGAAATTATCTGATGATTCTAACTGCTAACCATTATATATCATAATAAGCCATTTTGACACTTTATGTCCCTTTTCGTGGTGCTGGGTCACATTTTATTATATAATATTCTTTTTTGCTCAGCTACCGAAACAGTGGTAAAACAATAATCAAGAACATGAGAAAACAAACTACACACAAACCATATGTGGATTCGTTATTAAGCCTTCCCTGTTGTTGTCGCCTGTCTGTCGCTAATCCGACAATGACTCAGCCAGATAGCCGGAAGGGGGCAGATTGCTATTCTAGGGGCCATCGGCTACAATTATCTATCATAGTGGAGCATCGCCTTGCCCAGGAGTACAGTCCCACATGTCTCTGCCAAAGCGATTTGAGGGACGAGAGTTGCCGAGGCGTTGGCCGAACGCGAGTCCCCCAAAAAGCACAACCAATCCTTTATGCTGCCATGGCCCAAAACCGGTGCAGAGCCGTGCCCAAGCTCCCCCCTCAGTTCGCATAAATCTATAATCCTCCCACGATAAGACTAAAGCCTGTAGCATCGATATCCAATACCTATCTTCTCTTCTTCTTCGATTCCTCAGACAGTATTCCTGTCAATTATGAGCGCGGATGCTGCTCATGCATAGCGTTATTGCCGCCCTAACCTAACACCTAGTTAGGCCCAGCAAGTCCGACTTCGGCTGGAGGAGGATATGTTTCGAAAGTGTTTCTTGAAAAAAAGGCAGGAGGAGAATGGACCGGAAAGGCAGAAAGATAAGTAGATGACAGTAAGCCAAGGGAAAAAAAGGCAGAGTCAAAGAAAGTGACGGATTAGAGAAAGCTACAAGCACAGAAAACTTCCAGAGGGTGGGGGGAACTATTTTATACAAAAGACACCCCGGTATCTCCACGGGCGGGGGCGGAGGGGGGCCGATTCCAATACCCGCTAGAATATCATTTTATAGTACGGTTCTCATTTACTATTGGCCCTTTCTACGGGCCGATGTCAAGCAGCAATAAAAACAACCCCACACACAACAATTTGAGTAAAGGTCCTAAGCTTACCTTGAGGAAATTGAACAAAGGGAACAAAAACTCTCTTTCTAATTAACTCCCCCTCCATCCACCAAAGTTGATTACGATACCAACCATCTAGCAATGCGTGGATCAGATGCCAAAGTGAGACAAACAAAGCATCATTGTTTGACTTACCACTTGAGGGTTCTGATAAAGGTACATTAGCAGAAGAGCCGCAACAATCAGTACGAGTGTCATGTACAGAGCCGTGGAGGCGTGCCCTAATGTGGAGCATCATCGTCACGTTTCTTCAGCCTGTGTCCACCTGACTAGTTAAGTTAAACTGGCACAACTGGGGCGCTTTAAAGGCACAACTGCTTGGGATCTTTAAAGGCACACTGGGGTATTTAAGGCACAACTGGGTATCTTTTTTGCGTCTTTAAAGGCACAACTGGGGTATTTAAAAGGCGCAACAACTAGTCGGGGTATTTAAAGGCACAACTGGGGTCTTAAAGGGCACAACTGTTGGGCCCGTATTTAAAGGCACAACTAGGGTATTTAAAGGCACAACTGGGGTGATTTAAAGGCACAACTGGGGTATTTAAAGGCACAACTTAGGCGTACTTTAAAGGCACACAAACTGGGGTCTTTAAAGGCACAACTTGGGTATTTAAGAGCCGCTGCTCCACAGGAATTAGGGTAGTCAGCTTGTGAGTGGGAGAGAGAGAGGTAGAAGAGAGAGAGAGAGATAGAGAGAGCAGAGAGAGAGAGAGAGAGATAACGGAGATTACCTTACCAGTTCATGTTCTCACCTAATATTTTAACTCAGTTAGTTTTGGTGTGCATCTCTGTTTTCATCTTGGCGTCATTTCATGTAATCCTAATGTCATCATCGTGTCCTTTTTGGAGATTGGCTGTACAGGTGTACCGCAGCCAGAGAGGAGAAGTCTAATGGGGAAGGGTTTTTCTTTATGAGTTTTCACCAGGGGTTTGCAAGCACCGGGGTGGGAAGATTCAATATCGTTAATATATTCTTCAACATCCTCTTCTATTTGCTTTTTTTCTGACCATTGTTTTGTCCATTTTTTCACCGTTTTTACGAGGGAAGAAAAACCCTTCCCCATTAGACTTCTCCTCTCTGGCTGTGGTACACCTGTACAGCCTATCTCCAAATTTGTCCAGCTAAACATTGCTCATCTTACGCAGCATCTTCCTTTCCAAATACTTGACACAAAAGAATATTTGTTAAAAATTTGGGATATAAATGAGAAATTCTCCCCCTTATCACCGAATACGTGCCTTACTACATGTGATGTAGTTGCCCTTTACCCCAATGTAAGCAATGACATGGGTGTCCCAGCAGTGACAAAAATGCTCAAGGATTTCCCTAGCCCCCACAATGTCAGCACAAAATGCATTTCCGAAGCCCTAGGTATATCCCTTGAAAATAATGTGTGCCAATACTCTGATGAAAAAGTAACAACGTATGCACGGCCAAACAGGGGGACAGCCATGGGACCCAACCATGCTTGCGATTATGTTGATGTATTCATATCAAAACTTGATGAAAAGATAGTGTCGCAATGCCTGTCCCACTGCTGTCCTCCCTGTTACCGGATGACCTTAGGAATAATTCTCGATTTCTAGATTGGTCCAGATTTAGGGATGACGGATTTACTATTCTATTAAATGATGATGATGCCACCCTATTTAGAGAGTTTCTCGATTCCCTCCACCCCCAACATATCAAGTGGACAGTCAACCAAGGGAAAGATGAGAACTTATCTAGATGTCTCTCTTCAGCTCTTGAGGAAAAATTCACAACAGAGTCTTAGCAAAAACATAATCATTCGTATCTCCCCCCCATCCAGTGTCTCCCCCAGCAGTGTTTAAAGGATTTATACAATGGTATGGGTACCAGGTACGCAGATCTGTAGCAATGATGATGATCTCCAATTAAGAATAAACGGAGTATGCTGAATATCTGGCCATTTCAGGTGGCCTTACGAAATAGCAAGACAGACTGCAGGGAGGGGGCAAACAGAGATAGAGCACAAACTCTGCAACCAAACCCGCCCAGAAAAAAGAGGAAAAAAGATTCCTACGACCCTCCGAGTCCCTTCCAAAAACCGTCCATCATAAAAACAACCTACATCCTCCTTCATGGCAATAAAGTGAACAGAGAAATTTTCCCTCCCAAATCAATAATAGGGCTGATAGAAGAGGCCGTCCCTGTCCCAGCTGTACAAACCCTCTGTCCCAAAACCTTTGTCCCCATGGCCCGAAAACGAACCAGTATTTTTACCCATACAAAAAGAAGTGTGGACACATGCCAGCACTCAAAACAAAGCAAACACTAGTTCACCATGGGACAAAAGAAAGTGGCACATTAGGACAACACATGACATGCGAAAACACCAAATGTTTATATGTTTTCATTTGTGAACTTCATAAATGTGGTTATGTCGGTTCAACAAAAAGATGTTAAAAAACCAGGTGGAGGAAACATAGTCTGATTGTAAACTGCGGAAGGCTGCTTAAATGTGGGGTGCTGAGAATGGTATGCAAAGTTAACCCATCCTGAGCACCCAGACATCCACTTATCTTAAATAATCCATGTTGAAGCAGTGAAGGAAGCAGATATGCTCTAAAGCGGGAAACATTGCTGGAGTGTAACTTGGAAATAACAGTATTTGTAGTGTTAAAACAGCAGGAAAACCTCCTAGACGCATCAGCACATAATCCCAATGTTTGGCCTTTCTTGG
>CM065700.1:33035322-33047161 GCA_017654935.2 Phymorhynchus buccinoides | reverse complement strand
CCCTTCACCGTGTATACTAATGATTGTAAAGGATCAGAGTCCACACCAGGTGTCAAAATAATATTCAGATCTTACCAACTCGGACAATACATAGGTAATTGATGTATACTTGTGGCGGTACCGATAGCCGATGAGGTTTAACCGAGGCGTGGTTACCGCTACACCTATCTGTACTGTTAAAAAATCGGGACTTTACTGGAGTTGTTTGCACTGCCTCCGGGCATTGCCTCCAATATTGTTCCCACCATCTTTGTATCTACAAATGTCCCATATGTGTCTGTTCCAGACCGAGAGGACGTAAAACGCCATTTAAAAACCGCCATTTTTTATTCATTCTCAGACAATGCATATTTTGAGCAGGTTGACAAATGTGTCTCTTGGTGTGAGGAGAACTATCTAGACCTTAATGTCACAACAACAAAGGAATTGATTGTTGATGTTAGGAAATATCCCACCACAATGCCAGACCTTATTGCTAACGGGGAGAAAATTGAAAGGGTAGAAGAGTATAGATACCTTGGGACAGTCATTGACAATAAGTTCTCTTTTAGTTCACATGTTGACTATGTTTACAAGAAGTGCCAAACCAGAATGTATTGCATTAGGACACTTAGATCATAATATGTAAGTGTTGACCTTCTTTAAACTTTGTATCACTGTTTTATTGAATCTGTGGTGACGTTTTCGTTCGTCTGCTGGTTTCCAGGTTTGAATGTAAAGGCCAAAACTGTTCTAAACTTGAGGGTAGAACACAAGAAAATGTGTGCAGTTTGTATGAAAAACGTGTGATGCGAAACGCCAGAGTGATTGCGAGTAATGAAACCGAAAGGCATGTCCTGTGAAAGTGTTATGAACTACTTCATTCTGACAGACGATACCGCTCTATTCGCAGTTGAACGCTTAGAAATGCATCTAGTTTTGTACCCAAATCAATTGAGGTACTCAACAGACTCTCAAGAGACTCTGAGGTTTGAGATGCTGTGTGTCGTGTATGAGAAAGGAGAGAGATATAGTAATAATAGGAGGGGGCGGTGGCTGAGGAAAGAGTGCGGTTGGGTGTAAAGAGCGAATGCTGTATGAAGGAGCATGTTGTGGGGAATGGGGAAGACTCAAAATTATGCTGGCTCTGTGTGTTACCTACTTTTGTTCATGCTTTGTACTAATGTGGGAGGGGACGGATTGAAGTGGATTGGGTAGAATGGTTGGGGATGTGAAGAGGATGGGAAAGAGGGGGGGGAGTACATTCGTTGAGTATGAAGAAGGTTTTGTTTATTGGCAAGATGAACTTTGCTTTTATTTTTTGTGTCTTTTGTTGTTGTTGGGAGTGTACCTTAATATTTGTTCTCTGTTCCTTTTGTGTTGTCAAAATGCATGGATATTTTGTTTTCTGTTGCCCTTGTATCATGAGACCACAATGTAATTTCTCTTGTTGATATAATACAGTAATTTTGAGAGAGAGAGAGAAGAGAGAGAGAGAGAGAGAGACGAGAGAGAGAGAGAGAGAGAGAGAACGCGAGAGAGAGATCTTGAGAGAGAGAGAGAGATAGGGTGGGGGGGAGCTGTAAGTTTACATTCCGAGGATGTACAATTAATACTTACAACGTAACAAAATAAGCGCAACCCTGCACGTGTTGACTCAAGCACACGCTTTCAATTTCATTTCATTTTCAATGTCAATTTCTATGTTATTGTTGTTCTTGTTGTTGCTTGCTTGTTCGTGCACGTTTTGTATGCTATCATTGTCATGATCATGTTCTGTTCCATTCTCTTATTACTAGTGGCAGCCAATATTGTATAATGTTTGAGCGCCTTGTATAAGCTCTAAGCTTGTTGTGCTCGTTCCAATATGTGTATGTTGCTGCTTTAGTATGTGTTATTCAATACAAATTCGCTTAAATCAAGCACACGCTTCCCCACAAACATTAAAAGGAAAATATGGACGTAAAACAAGGATATATCTTTATGAAATAAACCCAAAATAAAACATTGTTACAGCATAACGACATAACACAAAAACCAGGATAACAACACAACGCCAAACTTAACCAAACTTTCTTTCGAGGCTTACCAGTTTGTTCTGTGTTGTATGTTGTTTATGTGTAACATATTCAAGGTTAGAAGGCTATGCCACTCTTGGACATGTGTTGATTTGTTTGTATGTTGTCCTCTCCACCATTGTTGATGTGTACTGTGTGGGTGAGGGTCATAAAGGCGAGCTTGGCACATTCTTTTTTTAAGAATGATGCTTTGCTTGTCTCACTTTGGTTCTGACCCACGCACTGCTAGGTGAATGGTATCGTAATCAACTTTGCTGGAGGGGAGTTAATTAGAAAAAAGAGAGTAATTACCCTTTGTTCAATTTCAACACCATATCACCACTTTGTGGTGTAGCGTGGCACAGAGGTAGCACATACACCTCGTATGCATTACATCCGAGTTTGAATCTGGGTACAGGGGATTGTTCCTCTCACTCTGCACTAGGCCTTACGGTCTGAACGTGGAGTCTTTCGGATGAGATGAGACGATAAACGGAGGTCCCGTGTGCCCATGCACTTAGCACACATTAATCCCAGTGGCAACGAAAAAAGTTGTCATTTGGTCAAAATGTACCCACCCACTCCCCTTTCATTCCAAACCAGTCCCACAAAAATCACATGCAAATTAAAACACGTTTTTCTGTGCTGGGGATGAGCCTTACACTTAATTTTAAAAAAAGGCCAAAATTAATAGCCCTGTGTGAGTTCCTAAAACAAGAACACTACAACAGCTCAACTAGTTTTTCCATGGGGACATTTTCAGTACACCAGCAACACTAGAGCAAAGGCGGCAGCTTTCCCATGTGTGTGTCAGTTTTATAGTTCTGCAGCATGATTTATGTTGTTTATAACAATAATTGTGTTCAATTTTGTTAGTTTATCTTCGGATATTGTAAGGACGTTTGTCTGTGCAATTAAAAAATTCGAGTTCGAGTTCGAGTTCGAGTTCTCTCTCTCTCTCTCTCTCTCTCTCTCTCTCTCTCTCTCTCTCTCTCTCTCTCTCTCTCTCTCTCTCTCTCTCTCTCTCTCTCTCTCTCTCTCTCTCACACACACACACTCTCTCTCTCCCTGTCTCTCTCTCTCTCTCTCTCTCTCTCTCTCTCTCTCTCTCTCTCTCTCTCTCTCTCTCTCCTCTCTCTCTCTCTCTCTCTCAGTCTTATCACTGTCTGTCTGTCTGTCTGTCTCTCTCTCTCTCTCTCTCTCTCTCTCTCTCCTCTCTCTCTCTCTCTCTCTCTCTCTCTCCCTCTCTCTCTCTCTCTCTCTCTCTCTCTCTCTCTCTCTCTCTCACTCTCTCTCTCTATATCTGTGTATGTGCGTGTGAGAGTGCGTGCGTGCGTTTCTGTCTCTCCTCTCTCTCTCTCTCTCTCTCTCTCTCTCTCTCTCTCTCTCTCTCTCTCTCTCTCTCTCTCTCTCTTCTCTCTTCTCTCTCTCTCTCTCTCTCTCTCTCTCTCTCTCTCTCTCTCTCTCTCTCTCTCTCTCTTCTCTCTCTCTCTCTAACATGTTCATAAACATCTAATGCAGTATCTTGAGGACAACAATCTTTTCCATCCATTACAATCTGGCTTTCGGCATCACCATTCTTGTCAAACTGCCGTAGTTCGTCTCTGTGATACATGGCTTTCAGCAATTAACCGAAACAAAATGACAGGTGCTGTATTTCTTGACTTTAAGAAAGCATTTGATCTTGTGAATCATAAAATATTATTACAAAAACTAGCACTATGCCCGCAGGACGAAAATACAGTTTCTTTTTTTACATCCTATCTTACTAACAGAACACAGTTTGTCCTAAGTAATGGTGCAGTTTCAGATAATAAGATAATTAAGACTGGTGTACCGCAAGGATCTGTTTTAGGACCCCTCCTGTTCTGCTTATTTATTAATGACCTACCCCTTTCAATATCAGATGAAAGTGTCTCATGCGATATGTTTGCTGACGACTCCTCCCTCCACTCTAGTGCAGCTCGTTTATCCTCCATTCAAACCTCATTACAAACAGCTTTAAATTATGTTTCTGCCTGGTGTGACCAAAACCTAATGGTCATCCACCCTACAAAAACCAAAAGCATGGTAATTACTTCAAGACAAAAACATCAGAACGAACCTCTAAATCTCAAAGTTTATTTAAAGGATAACATCATTGACCAAGTAAAAGAGCACCGCGTCCTGGGTGTGATCATAGATGAAGAACTGAAGTGGCAGACCCATATTGAGAAGGTAGCACACAAACTTGCACGTAGCCTATTCCTACTAAAACAACTTAGACCTTTCTTAGATACAGAGGAACACAAATTATTCTTTCATGCCCACTGTCTCTCTCACGTCAACTATGCATCTGTAGTTTGGGATTCTACCGCCAAATGTCACCTATTAAAACTCAATTATATCTACAAAAGAGCAGCTAAAATTATTCTTCCTGACGCAAACCTCACCACATCAGAAAAACAAGCAAAATTAAACATCCTTCCGTTAGATTCACAATTAAAGTACAACAAAGCAATCATCATGTACAAAGTGCATAATGACTTGGTCCCACAATACCTAAAATCATTAGTTACCCCGGCATCACATCGTTATGGTTCCAGCAACTACATTTTGCCAAACACTAGAATTGACAAATACAAATCAAGTTTTGCCTTCTCAGGTTCCTCAATTTGGAATTCCCTTCCCTCTGCCATTCAGTTATGCCCTTCCATCTCACGATGCAAAAAGATGGTGCGGGCAAACATAATTTACAGCCCTGCTTAAATCCTGTGTCATTTTGAACGCACACTGTATAACTGTATTGCCTTGTGTACACCTACATGTGATATGCATGGTATATGTCAATTGAATGTTTACATCTCAGTTTTATGCTTTGTTTATTTGTTTGCCTTTAAACTGCTTGTTAAATGTGTTTGGAGTGATGTTGCTTTCACCTCCTACTTGTCATCAATTATTTGTTTCATTATGTGTATTTTTTAAAAACAACAACATTTGTTTTATATGTATGTATAAACAATGTATGTGTGTATGAGAGAGAGTCAGAGAGATAGATAGATAGATAGATAGATAGAGAGAGAGAGAGAGAGAGAGAGAGAGAGAGAGAGAGAGAGAGAGAGAGAGAGAGAGAGAGAGAGAGAGAGAGAGAGTATGTTTGCAAATGTTTTTTGTTTCTTAAATTTGTTTTCCTTTTATCCAAGGACAGATTGTAAGAATAGGCATCGCCTAAAATCTTTATCCTTGTCAAATAAAGTTTTCCAGTGTCCAGTGTCCAGTGTCTCTCTCTCTCTCTCTCTCTCTCTCTCTCTCTCTCTCTCTCTCTCTCTCTCTCTCTCTCTCTCTCTCTCTCTCTCTATCTGTGTATGTGCGTGTGAGAGTGCGTGCGTGCGTTTCTGTCTCTCCACTCTCTCTCTCTCTCTCTCTCTCTCTCTCTCTCTCTCTCTCTCTCTCTCTCTCTCTCTCTCTCTCTCTCTCAACTTACTGATCGCTATCGCTCGCTGTTTAACGTTGAATGTATAATTTTTGCTTTGTACTCTAGGTGAATTGCTTCTGTTGCTTTCACCATTACTCTGAAAGGGGATATACGACATTTTGGAATACATTAACCACGTCAGCACCTCTCGCCGCACGTCTCTCTCTCTCTCTCTCTCTCTCCTCTCTCTCTCTCTCTCTCTCTCTCTCTCTCTCTCTCTCTCTCTCTCTCTCTCTGTCTCTCTCGCTCTCGCTCTCTCTCTGTCTCTCTCGCTCTCTATCTCTCTCTCTCCTCTCTCTCTCTGTCTCTGTCTCTCTCTCTCTCTGTATGTCTCTCTCTCTCTGTTTCTCTCTCTCTCTCTCTCTCTCTCTCTCTCTCCTCTCTCTCTCTCTCTCTCTCTCTCTCTCTCTCTCTCTCTCTCTCTCTCTCTCCTCTCGTCTGTCTCTTCCCTTTCCCTCTCTCTCTCTCTCCCCCTTTCCTGTTGATGTGCTTGTGTGCCTGTCTGTTTTATGTGTGTGTGTGTGTGCGTGTGCGTGCGTGCGTGTGCGTGCGTGCGTGCGTGCGTGCGTGCGTGCGTGCGTGTGTGTGTGTGTGTGTGTGTGTGTGTGTGTGGGGGGGGGGGGGGGTGAGAGTGTGAGTATTGCTCCTTCCTCCCCCTCCCTTATTTCCCTTCAACTATAGGAGTTGGTTCAGTGAGCTTGGCCTCACATTTTGTTTTAGAATTCGATGAACTTTTAACTTTTTCTAATCAGTCTTAACTTTTTGCTAGCGTTCAGTTGCCTTAACCAGACTGCTATCAAGCACAGGCCCCTTCTTGGCCTATAGGTATGTTGATTGTTGTTACTGTTGTGGGTGTGTTTGGGAGTGTGTGTGTGTGTGTGTGTGTGTGTGTGTGTGTGTGCGTGCGTGTGCGTGCGTGCGTGTGTGTGTGTGTGCGTGCGTGCGTGCGCGTTTGTGTGTATGTATATGTGTGTGCGTGTGTGTATGTGTGTGTGGTGTGGGTGGGTGTATGAGTGTGCGCGCACGTAGTTTTAATGATGACTTCTAATATTATGTCTTGTTGGTTGATTTTAAATATAGTCCGTTTGTGGTTTTTCAGTCCCCGAGAAAGCTCGCCAGGGCGAAACGTTGGACAAAATAAAGTGGAGAAATCCTCGAGTTTGTTTGCTGTTTATTTTCCGTCTATATATATATATATATATATATATATATATATATATATATATTCAGGAAATAACAACAAAGTCGATGATGTCGTTTAAAACACTTGTATTAAAAGTTGCAATATTTCGCTGTAGTCTACAGCTTTAACGAGTCACAAAACTTCAACTGACAAACCAAGGAAAAGAAAAACTGGGGGAGCAAATAAAACGTGAGCTCTGATCAGTAGGCAAAGTGACCCATTTCAAGGCGTGGCCAGTTTAGTGTTCACAAACAAGCAAGTCTCACACGCACACACTCACACACAATATACACGCACACACTATTATGCAGATGCACACATACGCACAACTAGGCACACACACATGTGTGCATGCTAACACACGCACACGCACGCACGCACGCACGCACGCACGCACGCACACGCACGCACGCACGCACGCACACACACACACACACGCACACACACACACACACACACACACACACACACGCACACACATGCATAACCACACCCACAAGCACACGCGCACGCGCACACACACACACACACACAATCACACACACACCAGCACACACACACGCACACACAAGCAGGCATGCACACACACAGAAATGCAAATACATAAACATAAAACATGTATATATGGTTGCATAATGTTGTACATTCATAGTCAGTCTTTCACAAGTTTAAAGACCCAGTGGTCCGTGCAAAATTAAATCCCAGGGAGCTCCCCGGGCCGACGTGACACACAATCAAAAGCCCCCACACACACACAGGAACGAGGCCACCTATTGACATGCCAAAGAGCCCCGCTCCCGCAAGGGGGCAGTCGAACCCGGGTCCCGCCGACCCAGATAGAGCCAAGGGACCCAACCAAACAGCGACGTCAACAACCCCAAACAAAATAAAACTCAACCCGCGGGCAACCAAACAAGAATGAATGGTGCGGTCCATGTAGAATGATCTCCCTCAGCGACCTCCACGCATTTTTTTAGAAAGAAACCCTTTCAGATCTAGGGGTGGGTGGGCTGGGGGGTTTGGGGTTTGGGGGGGGGGGGGTGCCTTAAAAAATGTAGGAGGCAGCAATATTAGGAAGAGTTTAGGGGGGGGGGGGGGGGGCAGGGTCTCAAGAAAGGCAAACATTGGGGATTATGTGCTGATGCTTCTGAGGTCTTTCCTGCTGTTTAACCCTACAAATACTGTTCCCAAGTTACACATCCAGTAATGTTCCCGCTTTAGGAGCATATCTGCGTCCTTCACTGCTTCAACAGGGATGATTTTAAGATAAGTGAGGTCTGGGTCTTCAGGATGGGTAACTTTGCATACATGCTCAGCAACCCCACATTTAGCAGCCTTCCTCAGTTTACAATCAGACTTATGGTTCCTCCACCTGGTTTTAACATCTTTTGTTGAACCGACATACCACATATTATGAAGTTCACAAATGAGGACATATATAACATTTGGTGTTTCGCATGTCATGTGTTGTCTAATGTGCCACTTTCTTTTGTCCCATGGTGAAACTAGTGTTTGCATTTGCTTTGAGTGGCGGCATGTGTCACACTTCTTTTTGAATGGGAAAAAAACTGGTTCGTTTTCAGGGCCATGGGGGACAAAGCGTTTTGGGACAGAGGGTTTGTACAGCTGGGACAGGGACGGCCTCTTTCTATCAGCCCCTATTATGGATTTGGGAGGGAAAATTTCTCTGTTCACTTTATTGCCATGAAGGAGATGTAGGTTGTTTTTAATGATGGACGGTTTGGAAGGGACTCGGGGGTCGTAGGTAATCTTTTTCTCTTTTTTTTCTGCGGGGTTGGTGCAGTAGTTTTGCTCTATCTCTGTTTGCCCCCTCCTGCAGTCTTGCTCTTGCTATTTCGTAAGGCCACCCTGAAATGGCCAGATATTGAGCATACTCGTATATTCTTAATTGGAGATCATCATCATTGCTACAGATCATGCGTAGCCTGGTACCCATCCATTGCATAAATCCTTTAAACACTGCTGGGGAATGACAACTGGATGGGGGGAGATACGAATGATTATGTTTGCTAAAAACGTCTGTTGTGATTTTTCCATCACGAAGCTGAAGAGAGACATCTAGATAAGTTGCATCTTTCCCTTGGTTGACTGTCCACTTGATATGTGGGGGGTGGAGGGAATCGAGAAACTCTCTAAATAGGGTGGCATCATCATCATTTAATAGAATAGTAAATCCGTCATCCCTAAATCTGGACCAATCTAGAAATCGAGAATTATTGCTAAGGTCATCCGGTAACAGGGAGGACAGCAGTGGGACAGGGCATTGCGACACTATCTTTTCATCAAGTTTTGACATGAATACATCAACATAATCGCAAGCATGGCTGGGTCCCATGGCTGTCCCCCTGTTTGGCCGTGCATACGTTGTTACTTTTTCATCAGAGTATTGGCACACATTATTTTCAAGGGCTATACCTAGGGCTTCGGAAATGCATTGTGTGCTGACATTGTAGGGGCTAGGGAAATCCTTGAGCATTTTTGTCACTGCTGGGACACCCATGTCATTGCTTACATTAGGGTAAAGGGCAACTACATCACATGTAGTAAGGCACGTATTCGGTGATAAGGGGGAGAATTTCTCATTTATATCCCAAATTTTTAACAAAAATTCTTTTGTGTCAAGTATTTGGAAAGGAAGATGCTGCGTAAGATGAGCAATGTTTAGCTGGACAAATTTGGAGATAGGCTGTACAGGTGTACCACAGCCAGAGAGGAGAAGTCTAATGGGGAAGGGTTTTTCTTCCCTCGTAAAAACGGTGAAAAAATGGACAAAACAATGGTCAGAAAAAAAGCAAATAGAAGAGGATGTTGAAGAATATATTAACGATATTGAATCTTCCCACCCCGGTGCTTGCAAACCCCTGGTGAAAACTCATAAAGAAAAACCCTTCCCCATTAGACTTCTCCTCTCTGGCTGCGGTACACCTGTACAGCCAATCTCCAAAAAGGACACGATGATGACATTAGGATTACATGAAATGACGCCAAGATGAAAACAGAGATACACCAAAACTAACTGAGTTAAAATATTAGGTGAGAACATGAACTGGTAAGGTACTCTCTCTCTCTCTCTCTCTCTCTCTCTCTCTCTCTCTCTCTCTCTCTCTCTCTCTCTCTCTCTCTCTCTCTCTCTCTCTCCCACTCACAACTGACTACCCGATTCCTGGGAGCGGCTCTTAAATACCCCAGTTGTGCCTTTAAATACCCCAGTTGTGCCTTTAAAGACCCCAGTTGTGCCTTTAAATACCCCAGTTGTGCCTTTAAAGACCCCAGTTGTGCCTTTAAAGACCCCAGTTGTGCCTTTAAAGACCCCAGTTGTGCCTTTAAAGACCCCAGTTGTGCCTTTAAAGACCCCAGTTGTGCCTTTAAAGACCCCAGTTGTGCCTTTAAAGACCCCAGTTGTGCCTTTAAATACCCCAGTTGTGCCTTTAAAGACCCCAGTTGTGCCTTTAAAGACCCCAGTTGTGCCTTTAAAGACCCCAGTTGTGCCTTTAAAGACCCCAGTTGTGCCTTTAACTACAGGTGGACACAGGCTGAAGAAACGTGACGATGATGCTCCACATTACACGCTCCACGGCTCTGTACATGACCGTACTGATTGTTGCGGCTCTTCTGCTGCTGTACCTTTATCAGAACCCTCAAGGTAAGTCAAACAATGATGCTTTGTTTGTCTCACTTTGGCTCTGATCCACGCATTGCTAGATGGTTGGTATCGTAATCAATGTTGGTGGAGGGGAGTTAATTAGAAAGAGTTTTTGTTCCCTTTGTTCAATTTCCTCAAGGTAAGCTTAGGACCTTTACTCAAATTGTTGTGTGTGGGGTTGTTTTTATTGCTGCTTGACATCGGCCCGTAGAAAGGGCCAATAGTAAATGAGAGCTGTACTATAAATGATATTCTACGGTATTGGAATCCCCCCCGTGGAGATACCGGGGTGTCTTTTGCATAAATAGTTCCCCCACCTTCTGAAAGTTCTGTGCTTGTAAGTTCCTATAATCCGTCACTCTCTTTGACTCTGCCTTTTCCCCTTTGCTTACTGTCATCTACTATCTTTCTGCCTTTCCGGTCCATTCTCCTCCTGCCTTTTTTGAACGAAACACTTTCCAAAACATTTCCTCCTCCAGCCGAAGTCGGACTTGCTGGGCCTAACTATGTCTTAGTTAGGCGCATAACGGCAGCATGACGCATCCGCGCTCATAATTGACAGGAAACTGTCTGAGGGATCGAAGAAGAAGAAGATATTGGAATATCATGCTACAGCTTTAGTCTTTCGTGGAGGATTATAGATTATCGAACGAGGGGGGGCTTGCACCGGCTCTGGTGCTGCAGCCAAAAGGGATTGGTTGGCCTTTGGGGGGACCTTCCCCCAGCTCCAACTCTCGTCCTCGAATCCCTTTGGCCGAGAGAGTGGGAATGTACCCTGGGCAAGGCATCTCCACTATGAAATAATTCTCGCCCAGCCCGCCAGAATAGTATCTGCCCCCTCCGCTATCTGGCAGTCATTGTCGGAAACGACAGACAGGCGACAACAACAGGGAAGGCTTAATAACGAATCCACATATTTGGTGTGTGTAGTTTGTTTTCTCATGTTCTTGATTATTGTTTACCACTGTTTCGGTACTGAGCAAAAAAGAATATATATAATAAATGTGACCCAGCACCACGAAAGGGACATTAAGTGTCAAAATGGCAATTATGAGAAAATGGTACAGTTAGAATCATCAGACAATTCTCTTTCGAATGATATGAGAACCATTCTTGTAACTGTTTCCCGTTTTAGAGATCTGAGCATTTAAGGTTGGTAGGGTGACCGTCGGCCATTTTGATAAATCACAGTCTACAGTTGATGAATAAAATGCATCAACCTGTTCATGTTAAATCACTTTTTTGGAGTATTTGGAGACTGTAACAAAGATTGTCCTTGATAATGTATGAATGATGAGATGTTAGAGAGCACAAAAATGCACATAACTCAAAATTGATGCAAAATGAGATTGTTCACTTTGCAAGGAAATTGTGAGAAACTAGCCCAGCGACTTAATGTCCCTTTCGTGGTGCTGGGGTAATTAATGTAGGCTAAATACATAGCACCGAACGGCTATGCGTGATGAGTAGGCTACCGTGCACACGTACGTTGTTTATTATTA
>CM065700.1:33025322-33032822 GCA_017654935.2 Phymorhynchus buccinoides | reverse complement strand
TACTTTCTAATGATTCATTACTTGTTTGCCTTTAATGTTCTTGCTATCATTGTAAAGCGCACTGAGCTCATGTGAGAAAAAGCGCTATATAAATTCCCATTATTAATATTATTATTATTATCATCATCATCATCATCATCATCATCATCATCATCATCATCATCATTATTATGATTATTATGTATACAGCTCATGATTTCACGCCGTGTTTATTTTTTTCGTCATTCTTAGATCCCAGAGTAAGCAAGACCTCCAAGACGTCTACCGTTAGTCGTCTCAAAGTTCATCGGAAACCAGTGGTAGTAGACCCTCTGGCTGCTTCGGCCCCTTTCGCCACAGATGTCGAACAACAGAACCAAGCTGCCAAAGCACTCGAAAGGTATAATGTAATAATACATTACTAGCGCAACGCCTAGTACTGGCAATGCACCGTACTGGTAACGCCTAGTAAGGGTAACGCCAAGTACTGGTAACGCTGAGTACAGCAAATTTGAAGCGATTCGGTTAAGAAACGGCGGAGTTATAAGGCCCCGTTTCCCGTTGGCGCTGCTCTGAGAGTGACGCGCTCTCCCGATTGTCTTCTAATTTGCTGCCAGGCTTTGCCCGGGCCATAGCAAGCATGACAGCAAATTGGAAGCGATTCGGTTATGAAACAGCGGAGTTATTCGTAAAAAGGTGAAGCGGCATATAGCGCGCGCGTTTATAAATCGATTCGCTTCCGGTATGGCACACGGATAGTCCCCGGCCCCGGTCATCTACCTGCCAAATGCAAAGGCAACCGGTCCAGAAACCCTGGAGATATGGGCGCCGAGAGACCGGCGGATGCGCGTTTCGCGCATTTGCGAAACCGCGCAAATGATACGGCTGCCTCGGTTGCCATTGCCATCGCCCCGTTAGGGCTCACAGCAAATTTGAAGCGATTCGGTCAAACAACGGCGGAGTTATAAGGCCCGTTTTGTGTTTCAGACACACAGACACACACACACACACACACACACACACACGCACACACACACACGGACACTTGGCTTATTACGATATGATAATAAGGTATATTGTCCTCTCCACCATTGGTGATGTGTACTGTGTGGGTGGAGGGTCATAAAGGCGAACTTGGCACATTCTTTTTTGAGAATGATGCTTTGTTTGTCTCACTTTGGTTCTGACCCACGCACTGCTAGGTGATTGGTATCGTAATCAACTGGTTGGTGGGGGGGGAGTTAATTAGAAAGAGAGTATTCACCCTTTGTTCAATTTCGTTATAATAATATTATGTTGGTACGGGAGCTTGAGAGTAAGAAAGGTAAGCGTGTGCTGAGTGATAATTCGATGGCTGTGAGTCAAAACGGACTATCTTTAGATAGTCCGTGGACATATTATTGAACTTAGTCAAAGACTGTATAGGGGAAGATAAGCATCCGGTCTCTTTTCCCTATATGAGTAGTGAGGACAGAAACACTGGTTATGTCCCTTTTAAACAGGACACATTTTGCACGTCGATAAGCCAGTTGAATTCTCCGTTCAAGTTCCAGTCTGAGTTTTTGGATAGCCTCCACTGTGAAAAGTGTACTGGCCCCACTAACGATAACTCTATCAGCCCGGTTCGCCGAGCTCTTAAGTAATCCATCTTACCCTTTTAGAATATCTTTGACTTAGTACGAAAACTAATAACTTGTATGAAAAAAAAGCATAGCCCCCTTTTATATATTTCTGCAGTCATTGTTTGATACAAGTCATTAGTGTTTTTGTAATAGGTTCAATAACACGTCAACGGACTATCTAAAGATAGTCCGTTTTGACTCCAAGCCATCGAATTATGGTGAAATGTGTGGAGTAAGGTTGTGGGCGCAAGGCTGAGTGGTACACTGTGCCGGTGTAGAGTGGCACAGTGGTTGCGCGTTCGCTTCGTGTCAAGTAAACTCTCGAGTTCGAACCTGGGTACAGGGGATTTTTCCTTTCACTTTGCACTAGGCCTTACGGTCTGAACGTGGAGTAGTTCGGATGAGACGATAAACCGAGGTCCCGTGTGCCCATGCACTTAGCATACGCTAAACCCAGTGGCAGCGAAAAAGTTGTCATTATTTTGGTCAAAATTTACCCCCCCTCCTTCCTTCCTCATCAGTCACAAAAATCGCATGCAAAAAAACAAATAAACATTTGGGTGGCGCGCCTCTGGCTGCGACGCGCTCTCCAGGTGGGAGCAACCCGAATTTCACAGAGACGCCTCAGTGACTCCTGGAACAAACTTCCGCTCTCCCTCCGTCAGCGACCGACTCTCTCTGCTTTCAAAGCTAACCTCAAAACCCACCTGTTCCCCCGTCATTAAAGCTCCTCTCTCTTTATCTTCTCTCTCTTGCCATTAGGTCTGTTTCTGCTATATTCCATTTATGTTATCTGTGTGTGTTCGCTTTGTATTGCGTTTTGTGTTTGAATGCGCTATGAATGCTAACGTGTGTGTGCGCTTTGATTTGATTTCTATCAAGATTCAGCGCCGTATAGATACTGTATGTTGTTGTTGTTGTTATAAAGTACCTAATACCTAAGAGTCGTATGACCGATCCGAGTGGTCCAGAAAGCCAGGGGAACAGATCTGAAATGATAACAGTCATGTTCTTGGCAAAATACTACGAACTTTTACCACCGGGCCGTCGATACAGACACTCTGAAACTTAAGATAAGAGCACAGAAACCTTTCTTTCCAAGGTCCATCCTCCATCTTTTGAATTCTGAATGTGCTCAACAGAGTGATCGTCTTACGGAGAAGCCTGCCCGTTACCTTGGGATTGTATTCGTGCAAGTCCTGTTGTTCTGGGAAAGGATTACTGTTGTTGTCTGAATGAGTGTGGAGAGGGTGCAGGCACGGATATTGTTGTATTTTTAAAGACCCCCCCCCACGTCACGTGTCACATTCCCTCCCACATTATGCTAGGAAGCTGAGATTTCTTACCAGCTATTAGAGGGAAAACACGCGAAAACCGTGATTTTGACACGTGACGTGGTGGGGCTTTAAGTGTGGATCTTACCGTGTTTTCAACTGGTTATGCCTTGAGCTAAACTGTATTTAACCCTTTCACCGCCAGCCATATTTCAGCCAAACATTTCCATTAAATTACCTGTCTGTTCGTCTGTCTGTCTGTCTGTCTGTCTGTCTGTCTGTACTGTCAGTCTGTCTGTTTGTTCGTCTCTCAGTCTGTGTGTCCGTCTTTCTCGTGTTGACTTTTCGATTTGTAAGAAGAGCGAGAGTCCTTTTTTTTAACCCTTTCGCCGCCTTAGTTGCATTTTAGCACCACAGTGACTTAACCCTTTCACCGCCAGCCATATTTCAGCCCAAAACATTCCATTCAATTTACCTGGGTAGAGAACAAAATCCATCTGCAGTATTGGGGATTCTTCTGTGACATATATAAAATAAGGTCTATCCTTACTTCCCAAAACTAAGACCATAGGGTCTTTGGATAATAGACCCCAATTTGATGCCTTTTTGTGACGTAGGTGTTAAATCCCTGTGGTGCTAAAATGCGACTTTGGCGGTGAAAAGGTTAAAATGCGTTCTGCCTTTACCAGCGTGACTTGTTCATACAGTGGATTCCTGACAACTCAAAAAATGGATAGTACCACACAAACAAATGCACGACAAGTGCAAATAAAAGTGACGTTATTGTATTGACGAGACAAAACAGAACATGCAATATTTCAACAAAAATGTCTTTTTCAAACAACATAGACAACACAACATTACTTCCCCTCTTCACAGTCGAGCAGTCTCCCAAATCACTGCTCGACTGTGCAGAGGGGTTGTCCATGTTGCTTGAAAAATAATTTTGTGTTGAAATATTACATGTTCTGTTTTGTCTTGTCAATAAAATAACGTCACTTTGCCCTTGTTGTGTATTTGTTTGTGCCGTACTTTGGTCAGTGACGTTACAGTCTGTTTCAGGAGGTTTTTTTTCAAAAATTGATAACTCAAAAAGACTGGATAACTCACAATGATTTTGTGGTCACACCTTAATCATCCTTATGTTAAAAAGTATTTCTATCTCGAAATACTGGCTATCTCAAAATAAAATTTCAGTCCCTTCAATTTTGAGTTAAGCGATTTTTACTGTAATTGTGTGGTTTGTTGATCCTGGTCGATATTGCAGCGTTATTAGTTTACTTCTTTATTGCTAAAACAAATGTGTTTACTGTGATGATTCTTATATGCACTTGGCTGTAATTGCTCAATTTTTTTTATGAGATAATAAAGTTACTCCCCTTCCTTGCCCAGCCCCCGTGGTATCCACTACGGGTGATGTCACTGATGATGTCATGAATGTTGATGTCATAGACGTGTAATGGTGGTTTTTGGCTTAGACAAGTCAGGAAATATGTATATCTAGACAATACATTTTTCAAATCGAGTCTAACAGGTCGCTTTTAAATGTTGTAATAAGAAAAATCGACAATTTATCCGTTTTTCTCTGGTAGTGAAGGGGTTAATTTGAATGTGAATAATATCGAGGCTGGAATCATTTATCATCATTCTCAACGAGGTGAAAACCTGAAGAGCATTACCACAACGGGAACTAGAGAGCTTTTTGTTTGTGGCTCAAGCCACAAACTTATAACTCACTTTGTCGGTCGGTCGGTCGGTCTGTCGGTCCAAAATTGTCGCACATTTTGACAAAATTGTCGCACTTCAAATCGAGGCTACACTTCAAATTGAGGCCGCTCTTTAACATGATGTATTTTAAAAGCGTACAAAATAATAAACATACGTAATACAGACACTACAACAGACACGACGAGTATGCGGTGCTTCTTTTGATGAGTATAAGTAGGATAAATAGTTTTAAATGTTTTCCAAAAGATATAAAAAAGTTACGAAATGGTGCAGAGATAACATTCTGGTTTACAGATTAAAATTATTGAAAAGCCAGGGGAGGTGACTCATGATTGGAGTGGTAAAAATAGACCGCGTGCCACAAACTATTGCGATTTCGCGCTTGTTTTTGTTTGCCTTTGGAGCAAACCATGAGAGGATTCCCCCCTCCAGCCTCCCACATCCTGCCTTCCCTTGTGGCGCGCACTTGCAGATGTTTCTTTAAAATAAATAGGGTTTTTTTTTGCACTAAAAGTCTTGTAAAATGAACGTTATTCTTAAGTTCATAGTGAAATAGCATATTATGTAATACAGTTCTAAGAAAAAGAAAACAAACCCACACGACTAGAGCAGGTTCAAAGCTCCCTCGAGTGGTGCGTGCCTCACCATCTATGTACTTCTGGTCAAGTCGATCTATTTTTAGTTCCTGGGCGACACCGATTCTCGGTTAATACCATTGCATCTTCTTTATAATGGTGGCAGCATGGACGGTCAGATAAACGGACGCATAGACGCATGGACAGATGGATCAAACAATAACAGTGGTTCTTGCTGCTATGCTCGAGAACTACAAAAACAAATTAAGTAGAATTCCAAAAACAATAGGATTCTCCACAATAACAGGTGAATCCAAATAATGATATCACGTGTGTGAGCCTGCAGGCAAACATTCATAGACAAACATGCACACACAAACACACGCATTGTTTTTTTTATTTATTAGTGTCATATAAAACCTTGTATTGGTTTTAAAGGGCAATAAACATTGATTCTGATTCTGATTCTGATTCACACACACACATGCACACATCCAGCGCACTCACGCGCGTGCACACACACACACACACACACACACACACACACACACACACACACACACACACACACAATTGTTCTACAAAGAATAGTGCGGAACCGTCTATCAGATGGCAATAGTTCATAGCAATGCGATAGAACGTGACTTTGATCATTAGCGATCTCCCTGGCTTTTTGAACTACACGTTTTTCATACAGCAAATACAAGTTGTCTTGTGTTTTACCCACGATCTTGCTACCAACATTCACAAGCTTATTCAGAGCACCCTTGGGTTTTACATTCAAGCCACCGTACCAACACATGAACGAAAATGTTATAATAGATTCAAGAAAACAACGATAAAAGCTGTGTGTGTGTGTGTGTGTGTGTGTGTGTGTGTGCGTGTGCGTGTGCGTGTGCGTGCGTGTGTGCGTGTGCGTGTGTGCGTGCGCGCGCGCGCGCGCGCGCGTGTGTGTGTGTGTGTGTGTGTGTGTGTGTGTGTGTGTGTGTGTGCTTCAATTAGTTTAGCTGTTGTTCTTTTTTTTTGGCTTTGTTTTCTTTCAATCAAATCAAATCAAAACGGTTAAATGATGTTTGTGTGCACATAAACATTATATATGCTCGTGCCCTTTTCTCCAATTGCACATCCCCCCCCACCTCTTCTTGCTGTACTGTTTTGTTCCTTATATTGTTGTTTATGTTCAGCCCATCAAGTTGTCTGTGTGAGTGTTTGTTCTCTTTCTCTCCACACAGTCGTCTGTTGCACGGGCACCCCGAATACAAGTGCCAACATGCCTTAAAGATCAAACAAGGCAAGGAGGGTCTAAGGAGGTATTACTGCGCAGATGACGACCTCACCTTTAACCCCCCCTGCCTCGTCTACTCCTTCGGGTGTGTGCATTATACAGATTGTTCTATCGTCAAATGCCCTTGACTCAAATGGCTTTTATCATTGGTTGACATCAGCCTGTAGTAGGGGCCAACAGTAACATGAGAGCTGTACAATAGATGATTTTCTACAGTCATGGAAAATCACGGTACAGTTTAGTCTCTTGTGGAAGACTATGACTCTCGAACGAGGTGGGCCCTTGCACCGGCTCTGGTGCTGCAGCCAAAGGGATGGGCTGGCCTTTGGGGACCTTCCCCAACGCCAGCTGTCCTCACATCCCTTTGGTCGAGAGAGTGGGAATGTACCCTGGGCAAGGCATCTCCACTATAACCAAATTGTCGCCCAGCCCGCCAGAATAGTATCTGCCCACCTCTGCTATCTGGCAGTCATTGTCAGCAACGACAGACTGGCATACAATATCGTACAATTAACAAAATGCGTATGCTTTGGGGTTTTTAAAGATTTTTTTTCTCTCGAAAAAGAAACGAATTTTATAACAATTTCACTCTGCTAAGGTATAGGCTCACCTCGATCGGAGATTTCGGGGGCGTCGCGCTCCCTTCGTCAGCGTCGTCTGCTGAGAGGCCACTGGCGGTTCAGTAGCACGCGATCGTGAGTACAGTTCAAGGCTGCCCCCCACGGCGCATGACTGAACCAGGGAAGAATAAGCCGCGGGCAAGGTGTGTCTCCCACGGTCCCGGTTCAGCGTGGGCTTGTCGGCCGCGATGTGGATGGCCTCCTTCACCCCTCTCTGGAACCATCTGCAGTCTCGGTCCAGCTACAGTGATGTTGTCTGGGGAGAACTGGTGGTCGAATCTAAATTGCTAAATGAGTGTAAAAACATGACCTATCCAGAGAGGTTAAAATATCTTAATTTACATTCTCTAAAAGGTAGAAGGTTGCGAGGAAGTCTAATTCAAACCTACACAATTTTCAACAACATTGATGATGTTC
>CM065700.1:33012822-33015322 GCA_017654935.2 Phymorhynchus buccinoides | reverse complement strand
CGGCCTTGCTCGGGACAGGGATAGGGCAACAAATGAATCACTGCTGGGTGGGGGGAAACGCCTGGCTACTCGCAGACCGTCAGCGTGAACAGCAATCTGCTCATGAAGAAGCCACGCGGCCTTGCTCGGGACAGGGATAGGGCAACAAATGAATCACTGCTGGATGGGGGGAAACGCCTGGCTACTCGCAGACCGTCAGCGTGAACAGCAATCTGCTCATGAAGAAGCCACGCGGCCTTGCTCGGGACAGGGATAGGGCAACAAATGAATCACTGCTGGGTGGGGGGAAACGCCTGGCTACTCGCAGACCGTCAGCGTGAACAGCAATCTGCTCATGAAGAAGTCACGCGGCCTTGCTCGGGACAGGGATATGGCAACAAATGAATCACTGCTGGATGGGGGGAAACGCCTGGCTACTCGCAGACCGTCAGCGTGAACAGCAATCTGCTCATGAAGAAGCCACGCGGCCTTGCTCGGGACAGGGATAGGGCAACAAATGAATCACTGCTGGATGGGGGGAAACGCCTGGCTACTCGCAGACCGTCAGCGTGAACAGCAATCTGCTCATGAAGAAGCCACGCGGCCTTGCTCGGGACAGGGATAGGGCAACAAATGAATCACTGCTGGATGGGGGGAAACGCCTGGCTACTCGCAGACCGTCAGCGTGAACAGCAATCTGCTCATGAAGAAGCCACGCGGCCTTGCTCGGGACAGGGATAGGGCAACAAATGAATCACTGCTGGATGGGGGGAAACGCCTGGCTACTCGCAGACCGTCAGCGTGAACAGCAATCTGCTCATGAAGAAGCCACGCGGCCTTGCTCGGGACAGGGATAGGGCAACAAATGAATCACTGCTGGATGGGGGGAAACGCCTGGCTACTCGCAGACCGTCCGCGTGAACAGCAATCTGCTCATGAAGAAGCCACGCGGCCTTGCTCGGGACAGGGATAGGGCAACAAATGAATCACTGCTGGATGGGGGGAAACACCTGGCTACTCGCAGACCGTCAGCGTGAACAGCAATCTGCTCATGAAGAAGCCACGCGGCCTTGCTCGGGACAGGGATAGGGCAACAAATGAATCACTGCTGGATGGGGGGAAACGCCTGGCTACTCGCAGACCGTCCGCGTGAACAGCAATCTGCTCATGAAGAAGCCACGCGGCCTTGCTCGGGACAGGGATAGGGCAACAAATGAATCACTGCTGGATGGGGGGAAACGCCTGGCTACTCGCAGACCGTCAGCGTGAACAGCAATCTGCTCATGAAGAAGCCACGCGGCCTTGCTCGGGACAGGGATAGGGCAACAAATGAATCACTGCTGGGTGGGGGGAAACGCCTGGCTACTCGCAGACCGTCAACATGAACGCAATCTGCTCATTAAAGGTGGCCCTGATACGGATGAGGTTTTGCAAGAAATGCGTCGAGGTCACCAGAAAGACAGCCTTTTCAAAGATCGGAACACTCACTCTGCTCTGGTTTCCTAGAAATTAAACGTCAACACGGCGATTCCTCCTTGGCGGAGATGCCGGAGAGAGCGGGTGGAGGTCACTCATTGTGGTTGAAGCGTTTTCTTTTTTTGTAGTGCAGTAAAAAAAAAAAGGAGCTGTTTCCTTTGTTGTGAGCGAAACTCCTTTAGATAAACTGTATACAATTTAAAAATAAAAAATAATAAAAAGGCTTGTATTGCGAAAATGTCGTGCAAACAATTTGTCGGCCATTAGAAAAGAGTTCACTTTGGGTGAAATAATTTGACTTCCAGCACCTCCGCCAAGGAGGAATCGCCTATTTTGACGGTTTGATTTCTAGGAAACCAGAGCAAAGTGAGTGTTACAATCTCTGTAATGGGTGTTTTCCTGGTGATCTCGACGTGTTTCTTACAAAAACTCTTCCGTCAGGGTGCCCCTTTAAAAACCACCTTCTGCCTTGTTAGGGATAGGGTTAAGAATGGGCTATGGTTATGGGGGGGGGGGGGGGGGAGGCAGCTAAAGAGAACATACATGGGTAAGACGGGGTAAAAAGCCCATGGGCGGGTAAGAAGCCCATGCCAATTATCTCATGAAATAAAGCAAATTTCATTCACATTTTGCCCATGAGACGAGTGTTAATGCTTAGCATTCGTCTCATGGGCAAATTTCATTGACATTTGCTTTATTTCATCAGATAATTGGCATGGGCTTCTTACCCGCCCATGGGCTTTTTACCCCGTCTTCACCTATGTCTGCCGCTCGTCCACATTATCACTGTATTTTTGTTTTCCTTGTTATATTTTTTTTTTTCAACCAAAAACATTTATAGAAGAACAGATTGACTTTTCTTTAGGAAACTTGAAAGTCAGTTTTCCCCTCCTTTTCTACCGAAGATAAACATGGCGCATAGTAGTTCATTCCGGAAATGTACTCTGCGTGAGAGAACAGCTAAAGGGGGCTTCTGGCTCAGTTTCGGTTTCGGTTTCGGTTTCACTCCTCCGTTTATTAAAAAACGGCTAAAAAACACTACTTT
>CM065700.1:33001416-33012322 GCA_017654935.2 Phymorhynchus buccinoides | reverse complement strand
TACGCATAGAAATAATGTTCTGCTCCATTTCTATTGCTGGTTGTTGTTCTTGTTCTTGTTCTTCGATCGCTCAGACAGTTTCCTGTCAATTATGAGCGCAGATGCGTCATGCTGCCGTTATGCACCTAACTAAGAAATAGTCAGGCCCAGCAAGTCCTACTTCGGCTGGAGGAAATGTTTTGGAAAGTGATTCGTGAAAAAAAGGCAGGAGAATGGACCGGTAAGGCAGAAAGATGGTAGATGACAGTAAGCAAAAGGGAAAAGACAGAGTCAAAGAGAGTTGACAGATTAGAGGAAGTTACAAGCACAGAACTTCCAGAAGGTGGGGGAACTAGCTAAACTATTTATACAAAAGACATCCCCCGGTATCCCCACGGCGGGGATTTCTGGTTGTTGATGCTGGCATAATTGTTATGATCATTGCAGGTGGAATAGTATAACCTAAGGATGAGGCTGATGCTCAAGCGCAGGAAATGTTCGGTTGCATTTCTCCTGCTGCTGCTGCTGCTGGTTCCAGCGCTACTGCTGATGATGTCCACCAAACGGACAGACCCACACGTCAATTCCTATTCCCAAGGTGATTGGCTCGCATGTGCGCGCTCGTGCCTTGGTATTGGTATTCGCATTATTGTATTATGCATTAGGTATTATGTACTTTTATTATTGAGTAACTCCCGTGCGTGAGTGATTGTTTGCTGAGTCGGTGAATACTGAGTGCTGAGTTCAATAAACTCCCGTGCGTGAGTGATTGTTTACTGAGTCGGTGAATACTGAGTGCTGAGTTCAATAAACTCCCGTGCGTGAGTGATTGTTTACTGAGTCGGTGAATACTGAGTGCTGAGTTCAATAAACTCCCGTGCGTGAGTGATTGTTTACTGAGTCGGTGAATACTGAGTGCTGAGTTCAATAACCTCCCGTGCGTGAGTGATTGTTTGCTGAGTCGGTAAATACTGAGTGCTGAGTTCAATAAACTCCCGTGCGTGAGTGATTGTTTGCTGAGTCGGTAAATACTGAGTGCTGAGTTCAATAAACTCCCGTGCGTGAGTGATTGTTTACTGAGTCGGTGAATACTGAGTACTGAGCTCAATAAACTCCCGTGCGTGAGTGATTGTTTACTGAGTCGGTGAATACTGAGTACTGAGCTCAATAAACTCCCATGCGTGAGTGATTGTTTGCTGAGTCGGTGAATACTGAGTACTGTGCTCAATAAACTCCCGTGCGTGAGTGATTGTTTGCTGAGTCGGTGAATAGTGCTGAGTTCAATAGACCATTTTGGATGGGTTGGGTGGAGACCAATCCCACTGTGGTCGAAGCTTTTTCTTTTTTTCTAGTGCAGTAAAACATTTAAGGAGCTATTTCCTTTGTTGTGAGTGAAGCTCCTTCAGATAAACTGCATACAAATTAAAAATTAAAAAAAAGGCTTGTATTGCGAATATTTCGTGCAAACGATTTGGTCTAAACTCAGGCGGCCATTAGAAAAGAGAAGGCACACGCCTTCTCTTTGGGTGAAATAATTTGACTTCCAGTACCTCCGTCAAGGAGGGAACGCCAATGTGATTTCTAGGAAACCAGAGCAAAATGACTGTTGCAATCTCTGTAAAGGGTGTTTTCCTGGTGATCTCGACGTGCTTCTTGCAAAAACTCATCCGTCAGGGACCACCTTTAAGATCGTTTCATCTCTGGTTTCAGCTGCCATTCACGTTGCACGTGCTGGCTCTGACAGTGTCACTGGCCCCAAGTTCCAGACAATTCAGACAATAGATTCCCTGGTCGGGTCAGCCCCTCTGCTTACCGACGTCACCAAGCAGCAGGAGGCTGGGGAAACACTTCACAGGTAGGCTAAATACACGATGAATCGTCTGTTGTAAATATATATGTTACAGTCAAAATGAGAAATTAGTCATTACGGGTAATGCCTGGAATTTTTAGTCATTTCCGGAACTCTCTGTTTCAATCAGCCATTACTGGAAATGGCTAAAATTTTTAGTCATTACCGGTAATGCCTGAAATTCAAGAGGAAATTCAGCCAATATGGGAAATGGTCTGGGTTTACCCATCTGGCTGAACTAGATATCAGGCAGAATGGGAAATGCATGTCAACTAGAATGGGCAAGTATTGATTGCAGTAAAATACTGAGTATTAGCCCATCTTTTAGAACAAACCCATCTCCTGTTTGGAAGGAAAAAGTGTGCAAAGGGCATTACCCGTAATGACTAATTTCTCATTTTGACTGTAACATATATATTATTATATATATAAACATGTAACTAACAAACAACTACACGACAAGTGTAAAGTGACGTTATTTTATTCACAAGAGACAAAACAAAACTACTGGATATTTCGGCGAATGCGCCTTTATCAACACAGACAAATAAGGAAACAGCATAAATGACAACTTGTTCATGTCACTGGGCTTAGCGTATGCTAAAGTGCAAGGGATCCGAAAGACTCCACGTTCAGTTCAGACCGTAAGGCCGGGTTCACATTAGACGCGTAATTTCCGTACGGAATCCCCCTAAATAAGTGGAAGAAAGAAGGATAAAAGTTTACGCATATAGGGGAAATTCGGACACGCGCGCAAATCTTTTCTCTTCTTTTCTTTCACTTATTTATGGATTGCGCACGGGTTTCCGCATGGAATACCCGCTTATGTGTGTACACGGCCTTTAAGGCCTATAGTGCAAAGGGAGAGGGAACACGCCCCATATAGCGGCCAGGTTCGAACTCGGGTTTACTTGACACGAGGCGAACGCGTTACCTCTGTGCCACTCGATCTATCTACACTTAAAGACACACACACTCGCCACGATTAAGTCCCTTGGTTTTTTTCTGGGGGGGTAGCTGTGACCCATATAGAAATGTCCCCATCTTCAAATTGAGGCTGCTCTTTAAAACGATGTAGGGGAAGACGGGGTAAAAAGCGCATGGGCGGGTAAGAAGCCCACCCCAGTTATCTCATGAAATAAAGAAACTTTCAGTAAAATTTGCCCATGAGACGAATGCTAGACATTAACGCTCGTCTCATGGGCAAAATAAGACTGAAATTTGCTTCATTTCATGAGATAATTGGGGTGGGCTTCTTACCCGCCCATGCGCTTTTTACCCCGTCTCCCCCTATCGCTTTGAATTTGGGGGGCATTTGTATGGTAGTGAGACCTGGTCAAAGCAAGATTTCTGTCCAGGTATAAGAGGGAAAACACGTATACAAATAGCATTAAAGTGCTTGTGGCGGCACCATAGCCGAAGAGGCTTAACCGAGGAGTGGTTACCGCTACACATATCTATATTGTTAAAAACTCGGGACTTTACTGGTGTTGCACTGCCTCCGGGCATTGCAGCCAGTATTGTTCCCACCATCTTTGTGTTTACAAAATGTCCCATATGTGTCTATGACCGAGAGGACGTAAAACACCATTTTTCGTTCAAACCCGTGATTTTGACACGTGATCTGGTGTGTCTTTAATGTCCACTGCAGAAGGCTGAGACTGGACCCTCCCCAGCACACGTGTCACGATATCCCCGTTCTTAACAACGGGGGGCTGGAGAAACGGAAGTACTGCAACGATCCCGACTTTGAGGTTCAGCCGCCATGTCTGGTCTACTCCTTCGGGTAAGGGTCAAAGTCAAAGTCAAAGTCAAAGTCAAAAATAGTCTATTATCACGTAAGGTGAAATTACAGCGTGGTCTCGTACAAGCGCAATACAAGCAAGGAAACGCATTTGCATGCATTCAAAATGGAAACAAAATTAAGGAAAAATGAATAAGAAATCATGCTTCGCAAACAAATTGAACATAGTTAGGGTCGATACAAGCGACTATCAAAACGTTAATAGCTGCCCTCTTTCTCACCATTTCTATTCTCGCATTCATTTATTCACCCCCCACCCTACCCCCAAACCCCCACCCTCTCCACGTCACCCCAAGCTTTCACATATTTTGGGTCCCTTCCCGTTCCAAACGGTCGGTGTACATCTCGTGTCCTGGGCCTGTATTCACGAGATAGCATGTTGAGATAGCATGAGACTTAGCATGATGCTAACTTAGAAGCTCTTCCAATGTCCTATAGGATTTAATAGGACTTTTTGGAAGAGCTTCTAAGTTAGCATGATGCTAAGTCTCATGCTATCTCAACGTGAATACAGGCCCTGGCTAATACAAAGCCTCTGTTTTGTTTATTCTGTGGGGGGTTTCTCACACTGAGAAAAAGTGAGAAAGTGGGCTTCATTCTTGGCAAGGTTTGTAGGCTGCGAAGTTATCACTCTCTGTATAACATTAAGGATTTTTGGTAGAGTGCACCCCCTGTACACCCCCCCACCCTGTTTTTCTTTATCTATCTTCCTCTATGTCTTCCTGCGTCTGTCTCCCTGTCTGTCTGTCTGTCTCTGTTTCTTTTGTCGTTTGCTCCCCCCCCCCCCCCCCCCCCCTACCTTTCTTCTTCTTTTTTTTCGTTTGTTTCTATTTTTTGGCTCACTCGTGTTAACGAAGCTAACACGAAGTGAGTCTATTGTATGATAGTTGTTCGGTTGTGTGTCTGTGCGTATGTGTGCGTGTGGCAACACACCACGTGTGTGTCCGTGGTCTTGTCTCCAAACTTTAACGTTGGCATTTTCTCGGGAAATAGAAGGCGTACATTGTTCAAACTGTGCATACACATAGATGTTTATGCAAGCTTTCAAACAATAATGATTTGAATAATTAAATACTTAAAACAACACTGTAAACAGATAACAAACAGATTACATTTTAGATTAGTGGGTTAGAGAGTATTCAACAGGCAACATGAGTTAAAAAAAACTCATCAACACTGAAAGCCTCGATAGCTCATTGGTAGAGTGTCTGTCTGTCATGCCAATGGTTCCGTGTTCGATTCTCGGCACGGGCAGTTTTGAGTTGTTTTTTTTTAGTTGTATCCATTAACGATAGTTTCATTTGTACTTTAAAATTTTATTGGCAATCTTGTACTTTACACATTTTAGAGACCCCCCCCCCCCCCCCCCCTCAATCTTTGTTTTTTGTTGTCCCACATGTGCCTGTTCGAGTGAGCCTTGGAGGCTTTGCCTCTTGTTTTCTTAGATATCGTATATTATGTTAATATATGTTTGCCACCTTACCTTAGTGGCTTCATATTTCAGAAACACAAAGTATTTTGACAATGCCACGTTGTGCGAGATCATCGGTCTGGGACTTTTAACATAATTATAAGAGCGAAAGCTCTTTCCCCGGTATGGTACGAGTTGAGGCTAAACAGAGGCCGTTCGCCAGGCCGGCGAATACGGAATAGCGTCAGGGATTGGGTTATGATTAATAGGGATTGTTCGGAAGTAATTGAGGGGAGTAATTTCATGGTGTGTGGGAATGATCTTGCCTAATTCAATCGGTCGAACAAAGGGGAAGTCACTACCATCAGCTCTCGTAGCCTATCAACTCGTGTGTTTGAGCAGACATACAGCACTTAGAACACCGTGCGTCATTCTAAGAAATTATGTAATTTATATTTTTACGTCACATTTTGCAAGTTTTATCAGTTTGTGGCTACTGGCCACCCCTTAATTTTTCTTAAAAAAATGTTTGCAAGTCGCTGACTCGCATCCTGCGGTTTCAAGCTTCGACACCATTGTTCCATTGTTGCTATGGCATTTGACCGAGTAATGGAGGTAAACAACTCTAATTTTCACGAAGTGCTCTCCCCTAGTTTTTTCCCTCCGAAAATCGTCTATTGATTGGCCAGAAAAAAGGGGATAGGGTTAGGAATAGGGCAAGGGTTAGGGTTAGAACTGAAAACAACCAGAACTAATGAAGGAAACAACTCCACATGATTTTTTGTGAGAACCAAAGCGAAAGTTCATTGTTTCGTTTGTCCGACTTCGTTGTGCTTGGAGTGATATTAACTTACGGTCGAACTAGGGCAAGGGGTTGGGCTTAGGAATAGAGGGATCCGGGTTCATGTATGCAAATGAGAATGTCACCTCTGTCAGCCATGATGGCTGGATTATTCGGGTTGCTAAGATACTTGGCGGTGGAACGCATTGAATTCTGATGTTTGCTTTTAGTCCTGAACATTTAACTACTGCACAGTTTATCACCATTGTGACGATTTGTCGAAACTCACTGACGCTCACCTCTGTAATCTGAACCAAAACGGCGCTCCAGCCAAAATGGCGTCCGACTTTCGTTACCAACAAAATCACGTGACATTATGACGCTATCCCAGATCCCTCTACATGAATATTATCTCATATTAAACGATGGCTTAGAGTCAAAACGGACTATCTTTAGATCGTCCATTGACTTATTATTGATGTTATTGCAAAAACTAAGAACTTGTATTAAAAACGACTGCAAATAATGTAAAATGGGGATTATGCTTTTCATATTTTTGCTGTCATTTTTAAAAAAATTAAAAAACAAGTTATTAGTTTTCACAATATGTTCATAGTCCGTTTTGACTCCAAGCCATACAAGAGCAAATTGAAGAGCAAACTTCGATTGTGCTAAAGAAAAATGGGCCTGTTACATAGTAATCCACCCCACCCCCCTTCCTCCATTTCTCAGTTCTTTCTGTTGGGTTTTTTCTCCAGTGTTGCCTTTATTATTGCAGATTGAGCACTTCATCCTCTATCGTTTGCTACATATTTAACGCTAATTTTCATCCATTTACATAATTAAACATATGCATTCAATAATAGTAGAAGATAAAGGCAAGACGGAAAGAACGCAATGAACCAGGACTGTGACCAACGCTCTGCGCGGCTGTTGTGTGTACTGCACTACATAGGGGGGGGGGGGGGGGGGGGGGGGGGGGTAGTGGTGGTCCTATTAGATAATGGCCTTGATCATGACTGCGATTGATTATGCAACAAAGATAATTTAGCTAACAAAAAAAATGTTGATAAGGTACAATGCAATGTTTCGTAAGAATGGCAAGTGTGAAAATAGGGGTGGTGGTGGGGGTCCTATTAGATAATGGCCTTGATCATGTGACTGCGATTCATTATGCAAATTAGCTCAACTAAAGTTGAGAAAGTACAATGTAATGTTTGGCCAGAAAGGCAAGTGTGAAAATAGGGGGTGGTGGTGGTGGTGGTGGTCATATTAGATAATGGCCTTGATCATGTGACTGCGATTCATTATGCAAATTAGCTCAACTAAAGTTGATATGGTACAATGTAATGTTTGGCCAGAAAGGCAAGTGTGAAAATAGGGGGTGGTGGTGGTGGTGGTGGTCCTATTAGATAATGGCCTTGATCATGTGACTGCGATTCATTATGCAAATTAGCTCAACTAAAGTTGATATGGTACAATGTAATGTTTGGCAAGAAAGGCAAGTGTGAAAATAGGGGGTGGTGGTGGTGGTGGTGGTGGTCCTATTAGATAATGGCCTTGATCATGACTGCGAGTCATTATGCAACAAAGATAATTAGCTCCAAAAACAGTTGATAAGGTTACAAGTAGTGTTTGGTAAGAAAGGCAAGTGTGAAAATACGGGGAGAGCTGAGAGGGGGGGGGGGGGGAGGGGTGGGGGGAACTTCTGCATCTTTACCCCCAAAAATGATTGGAAATTAGACCGTGAGGCCGATAGCTTCTGTGGGTCTTCCTTCCTTCCTTCCAGTAAGTGACCACAGTCAAACTGGACTATTCTGTCACTGTAGAAATTGGGGATCTGCGGAAGAGCGCCTTAATACAGGGGGAGGGGTAGAGGTGGAGGGGGGGAGGGGGGGGGGAGGGGGGGGGGGGAGGGGGGAGTGTTGCTGGATAACTATTTGGAGACCATCGACAATCGACACAAAGGTGTCGATGGTCTTGGCCTGCACAGCTTCCTGGGGAAGCTCGTTCCAGTCCTGGATTGTACGTGAGGGAGGAAGCTGGCTTGTCGGTACTGAGCTCTGGCGGACGGCCTCTGTTTAGACGCACGTTTCTGTAGGGAGCAGTCTTCCTCCAGTCAAGCAAGACGGGTAGTCAAACGAATAATAATTATAAAGGCCCTGTGATCTACAGGGCAGAACATGCAGTCAGGTTGGAAGAAGATCACTATCAGCTATATCAGCTTCATCTACGGGGATCCTTTTGAAAACGTTTGAGAAAGGAGCTTGCTCCACCCTCCATACACATGAACTTTTAACAGCTAATCTCTATAAATATACTGTGTGAACGTGTAAATGTCTAGAATGTAAATGTAAGACCTAGTAAATGTTTGCATGCAAATGTTTATTTTGAATTGTCAATGCATTTATTTGCTTGTGAATGTTATTTATTTATTTTTTACTTGTTTGTATACGTGTTTGTCTATTTATCTGTTTGATCTATTTATTTATCTATTTCAGGGCTTCTGAAAACGTAGAGATTGTGCGTATTTACGCACTGGAGCGCATGCAAATGTTTATTTTGAATTGTCAATGCATTTATGTGCTTGTGAATGTTATTTATTTGTTTTTACTTGTTTGTATACGTGTTTGTCTATTTATCTGTTTTATCTATTTATTTATTTATTTATTTATCTATTTCAGGGCTTCTGAAAACGTAGAGATTGTGCGTATTTACGCACTGGAGCTCTCAAATCGCCCCCTAGAATGTCAAACCATGCGTGAAGCTTACCATTTAAAAGTAGGGGTGACAAAAACAAAAACAAGCACCAAAAAAGCTATGGGTAGGCCGCGTGTGATTGAAGAAAGTGTGTTGTGCGCGCGCGTGTCTTTGTAAGTACCGTTTACTTACATAGGAAGTAGGGTCTTTAAAACTTGAAACTTAGGGTGAAAATACCCCTTAAAACTGTACACAGGGGGTGAGCGTACCCCATAAGACAAAGGACAATCAGAAGTTCTGCTATTTGCTATGGCATGTGCTATGGGTCGGTGGCCGACACATTAAACCAGTGTCAACCGGACTTAACACGTGTCCTCACACTCACGCATTAGAGTGAAAGCATGTGTGTGTGCACGCACGCGCGCACACGCGCGCGCGCACACACACACACACACACACACACACACACACACACACACACACACACACACACACACACACACACACACACACACACACACACACACACACACACACACACACACACACACACACACACACACACACACACAAGTTTGAGTTATGGGTATTTGTTGTGTTTTCCAACATCTTCTCTTTCATATTTATAAAGGATAATCTTTAATAAAGTCTATAAATGGCCTTATAAGCGTTTTAAAACGAGTTGGTTAATGCATTTGTCTTCAGATAGGCTAGATTTTAGACTGGGTTTTTTTTTAAAATCGAAATGGTTGATGCTCACCCTACTAACTTTAACTGATCACAACTCTGGAACGGAAAACGATACAAGAATGGTTATTGTATAATTAGAAAGAGAATTGTCTGCAGTGGTCAAATCAGTGTATCATGTTTATCAGAATGGTCAGTGTGGTGTCCCTTTCGTGGTGTTGGTCACTGATGTGAAAGACCGAGTTGCTTCTCCTTGCCTCACCCGTTACTGGTTTTCTTTTTCTTGTTTGCCTTTAGAAGGCTTAAGTCAATTTTAAAATGAGTGGCCTTTTTCAGTGCTGGTTTGCGCTGCGTCGGTGCTTTTAGTTTAAGTGTTAAGGCATAGAACAGTGTGAGACTGTAAGAAAACTGAACAATTCACCTGTGCGATGTTGAATGCAAACAATATCTAAAACGCGAGCGTGTGTGTGCGTGCGCGCGCGCGTGTGTGTGTGTGTGTGTGTGTGTATGAGCGTGCGCGCGTGTCTCTGTGTGTGTGTGTGTGTGTGTGTGTGTGTGTGTGTGTGTGAGAGAGAGATGTTTGTGTGTGTGTGTGTGTGTGTGTGTGTGTGTGTGTGTGTGTGTGTGTGTGTGTGTGTGTGCGTGTGTGTGTGTGTGTGTGTGTCTGTGTGTCTGTGTATGTGTGTGTGTGTGTGTGTGTGTGTGTGTGTGTGTGTGTGTGTGTGTGTGTGTGTGTGTGTGTGTGTGTGTGTGTGTGTGTGTGTGTGTGTGTGTGTGTACGCGCGTGTGCCTGTGTCTGTGTGTCTGTGTGTATGTGTGTGCATCTGTATATGTGTGTCCGTGCCTCTACGCGTGCTGGTTCCAGAATTAACTACAACTTCAAACTGGATGACTACTTTGGAAAGAAGGGGTGCGATGTGTTCTCCTTCGATCCAAGGTTAGTGACCCCTGAACGGCCGGGGACGAAGACGATGCTCGTGTGAGTTGTTAGTTAGTTATCGTACCCTGACTTAAAGACTCCAGGGATCATTCCAACAGCCAACGCACTTGAACACTACGGTACAAATACACCACCAGCTAGGGGTGGGGATGGGAGTGTGAGCATTACTTGGGATGAAATTCTGCTTAACGTCCTCCGGTCTGGAACAGACACATAATTATGGGATATTAGTAGATAATTATGATAAAGATGGTGGGAACGATCCTGGAGGCAATGCCCGGAGGCAGTGCAACACCGGGAAAGTCCCGAATTTGTTTATCAATACGGATGTGTTAAGCTAAAGAGACTTGGGAGAAATACTTCCACTCATTTATGCTTTTTTTGTGTCCACCTTTCCTGACTCTAACTTGTAAAATATATGAGGAACTTGGGTCTGTGTTGTTGTGGCAACTACTTTCACTTCGCTAGGCGAATCGGTGCCATAAATAACTTTTGGTAAAAAGGGAGTTGATTACGAGAAGTTCCTTCCCCTTATTCATTTCACTAACTTGTAAGCTTACGCAAAGAGAGACAGAGACTCGAATGCGCGCACATTTGTATAGCCTTACATGCACTCGCGTGTGAGAACATTTCGTGCATGCATAATAATATATATGTAGAGGTGCATAGAGTGGCACAGAGGTAACGCGTTCGCCTCGGATAGAATAAACCCGAGTTCGAACTTCGGTACAAGGGGATTTGTCCTCTCACTCTGC
>CM065700.1:32993916-32996416 GCA_017654935.2 Phymorhynchus buccinoides | reverse complement strand
AATACCGTAGGTTGTTGTTGTTGTTGTTGTTGTTGTTGTTGTTGTGTGCCCTGCCCCGGGTTACGTCTGGCCCGTAAAAAGTTTGCTTTTTTATTTATTTAAAAAAAAAAAAAAAAAATTATCATTATTCCAGGCAAGTGAAGCAACTTCTGGTGGAGTGGCACATCTTCAAGAACTGCCCTCCCCGGGAGAGGTTCCAGCAGCTGCTCTCTGTCCTGGACGACCTGAAAAAGGCCGGCTTCCGGAGCTTCTACCGGGATCCGGTGGGGAAATTCTTTCTGGACTGGAAGAGACTGAACATCCAAAACGACTTTGGCTACGTCAACACGCGATTCGCGCAACAACCTTGACTTCTTTGTTTCGCCTCTACACTGTGTATGGGTTTTTGCTGTTGTTGTTTTTTATATTAAAAAAATCTTGTTCTTCTTGTTCTTGTTCTTGTTCTTGTTGTTGTTGTTGTTGTTGTTGTTCTTCTTCTTCTTCTTCTTCTTCTTCTTCTTCTTCTTCTTCTTCTTCTTTTTCTTCTTCTTCTTCTTCTTCTTCTTCTTCTTCTTCTTCTTCTTTTCTTTCTTCTTCTTCTTCTTCTTCTTCTTCTTCTTCTTCTTCTTCTTCTTCTTCTTCTTCTTCTTCTTCTTCTTCTTCTTCTTCTTCTTCTTCTTCTTTTCTTCTTGTTCTTCTTCTTGTTTCTTGTTCTTGTTGTTGTTGTTGTTCTTCTTCTTCTTCTTCTTCTGCGTTCCCAGGACATAATGGGTAAGGTACATATGTGTCCGGTTTTCAGTTTTCAGTTTTCACTGGTCTCCCCGCTGCGTACAGCCGACACATTCCGATTTCGGAGGAGCTGAAAGGAGAAACATTATTTGGAAGATCTTTTTTTAGAAGAAAAAAAAAGGCAGGAGAATGGGGACAGAAATACAGAAAGACAGTAGATGACAGAAAGCAAAGGGAAAAGGCAGAGTCAAAGAGAGTGGCAGATTAGAGGAATTTACAGAACTTCCAGAAGGTGGGGGAACTATTTTTTACGAAAGACCCCCGGTATCCCCACGCGGAGTTTAAAATTTTTTTTATATAAAGGGTCTTTCCTGGTAGGACTATTGCAGTGTCTCCAGGATCGACCCACTCACTATCTTTACGCACAAGGCCCAGTCAACACACTGCACTGCATACGATGCAACCTCCAGTACGATAGCAATAGCAGAAAACTGTTGTTGAAGCCATTTGTATTACAAACACCCTAATATTATTAAGTTCAACAAACTGTTTACAACACGTAATAAGAAAACTCTGCAAAATGTAGCAAAATTTGTTAAAGTTATTATGCATAGCCACTGATTGTTCACATTTCATTGCTCTTTGTCTATTGTATCATTATGGATGTGCTTGTGCGTGTGTGTACGTATGTGTGCGTATGTGTATGAGCATACGTGTGTATTTGTGCGCACATGTAGGTAAACATGTGTATTAGGAGAGAGAGAGAGAGAGAGAGAGAGAGAGAGAGAGAGAGAGAGAGAGAGAGAGAGAGAGAGAGAGAGAGAGAGAGAGAGAGAGAGAGAGAGAGAGAGAGAGAGAGAGAGAGAGAGAGCATGAATGTGCGTGTGCTGGTGTGCGCATTGCCTTTGTAAATTTAAAATATATTGTTTGGTTATATATTATTATGCCACTATTTCAATGCATTTCATGAGGATGGTTCGATCGCCTACCATGTGGGGGTCATACTGACATCAGTGTAACTGATATGTAAAAGGTTTGATTGTAGTGATGTGTGATATGACAATTTGGTATGTCGTGGTTTAGTGGGATGGGGTGTGACTGGATATTGATCTATATTTTCTGTTTTTTCGTTTGTTTGTTTTTGCATGTTGTTGTTGTCGTCAAAGGTTTGTTTGTCCGTTTATTGTTTGTTCTTTTTTACTTTTTCTTTTTTTCATTGTTTATATATTTTTGATTTTGTTTTTTGTTTTTGTTTTTCCATGTACCCCCTAAAAACCTTGAACCTTGAACCTTGATACGATGTCTGTCAGTCACGATCCACGTGACATACTTTAATGTTTGTTTGAGCCATTAACGTTTTTTTGTGGGTTTTGTTTTTAGAAAAAGCCAAAACGTGAAGCGTTTGTATCACCCGTGGAGTTTACGGAGCGAAGGTGATATTGTTTTTGTTGTGTAAGTGGCTGTTCAAGTGACCTTGACGTATGACCTTGAAAACTGGTAAAACAATTTTTAGCCATATATCGGACACCAGTCGACATATCATGTTGAAACTTGGTATGAAGGTGGTTTGGCTTAATATGCTCCTTCCGAATACAAGGTCAAGGTCAAAGTCAAAGAGATCGCTGGACCCTGAAAATCGGGGGGTCGGAAAAATGGAGTTCCCAAGATGAAATCAGGTGGGAATGTTGGCTGGGTATTGTAGATGTGCATTTGGGGGTCAAGGTCATGACCTTGACGTGTGACCTTGAAAACTAGCAACGCGGGATCCGCGGGTGATTCTCGAATGCTACAT
>CM065700.1:32978980-32993416 GCA_017654935.2 Phymorhynchus buccinoides | reverse complement strand
GGAGAGGAGAGAGGAGTAGACCGAGAGAGAAGAGATGAGAGGAGAGAGGGAGAGGGAGAGAGAGAGGAGAGGGAAGGGATGAAGGGAGAGGTGAATTGGATCCGGAGCGGATGGGGAGGGGAGAGATCGGAGAGAGGGATGAGAGAGAGAAGAGGAGAGGGGGAGAGGAGAGAGAGGAGAGAGAGGATTGGAGGGAGGGAGTGAGAGAGAAGGATGGAGGAGAAGGAGGAGGACGAGAGGAGAGAGAGAGAGGAGAGAGCAGAGTGAGAGAGAGCGACGAGAGAGAGAAGAGAAGAGAAGAGGGGGAGGAAGAAGAGTGAGAGGAGAGGAGGAGAGAGGAGAGGAGCTTGAGAGGAGATGGAGGAGAGTGGCGATGGAGCGAGAGCGAGAGAGGCGAGACGAGACCGAGTGGAGAGGGGGAGGAGAGAGAAGAGAGACAGATGGAGAGAGAGGAGAGGGAGGGAGGAGGGAGGGAGAGAGAGAGATGGAGAGATGGAGAGAGACGAGAGAGAGAGAGAGAGAGAGAAGAGGGAGAGGGAGAGAGAAGAGAGATAAGAGAGAGAAGAGAGAGAGAGAGAAGGAGAGGAGAGGGAGACCGACGAGAAGGAGGAGGAGAGGCGGAACAAGAGCGGAGGAGGAAGAGAGAGAGAGATAAAAAGGGGAGACGAGCGGAAGAGGACGGGCGAGGGGAGGATGTGTCACGGAAGAGAGGAAGTGAGAGGAGGTGAGCACGACGAGAGGAGATAAGAGAAAGAAGAGAGAGAGAGGGAGAGAGAGAGAGAGAGTGAGGAGAGAAAGAGGGAGGAGAGGGGAGGGGGAGAGAGGGAGAGAGAGAGTGAGGGAGAGAGAGAGCGAGGACACTAGAAGGAGAAAGAGAGAGAGAGAGAGAGCGAGCGAGAGAGACGAGAGAGAGAAGGCTGAGATTCGAGAGGAGAGCGAGAGAGGGAAGAGGCGACGAGAGGGGTGAGAGGAGAGAGATCGAGGGCGAGTGACTGGCAGTTGCGGAGGGAGTCTGAAGATCATGACGATGACGAGACAGTGAGAGACGGAGAGGATTTACTGAGCGGCGAGAGAGTGAACGGGAACGAGAGTGTGGAGAGAGAGAGAGCGAACGACAAGAGGGATGACACAGACAGGGAGTGACAGAGGGAGAGCGGAGGAGGGGGAGAGGAGCCCGGGGGTCGAGAGGAGGAGATGTGACAGGGAGAAGACAGAGGCGACGGAGTGAGACATGGAGAGGCGAGAGAGGAGAGACAGACCGGGGAGATGAACGAGGCGACGGAACAAGAAGAGCTGAGCGAGGGGAGGAGTAGGACAGACACGACGAGAATTGAGAAATGCACGAGCACAGAGAGAACGAAAGAGAGAGGATGAGAAGACACAGAGAGAGGGTGGAACAGTACACAGAAGACACGCACGCACGCACTCTCACACACGCACACACAACAGATAGCGAGGAGCACAAGAGGAGCGGGGACTAGACGGACGAGAGAGGGAGAGGGGGGGGGGAGAGAGAGGAGGAGACAACAGAGTCAGAGGCGGAGGAGGAGCAGGAAGAAGGGGAAGCGAGAGGGGGTGCAGGGACAGAAGGGGAGACAGAGGAGAGACGACGAAGAAGGGGGGGAAGGCTCAGAGAAGGAGAGGAAGGAGAGAGAGGTAGCAGAGAGGAGAGGAGAAGCGAGGACGAGAGAGGCGCAGGATGAGAGCAGACGAGGACGAGGGAGAGAGCGAGAGGTACAAAGGAGAGGACGAGAGAGAGACAGGAAGAAGACACAGCACACACACCACACACCACACAGACACACACACATTGACACACACACACACACTTGTCATTTTTAAATGCATGCAATTGTGTTTCCTTGCTTGTGTTGTGCTTGTACGAGACCACACTGAATTTCACACTGGACGTTATAATAAAGTATTTTTGACAAGGATAAAAGATTTATATGACGATGGGGCCCTATTCATACACACCTGGGATAAAAGGAAAACAAATTTAAGGAAACAAAACAACATTTGCCAAACATACAACTCTCACTCTCCTCTCTCTCTCACAACATACTCTTCTCCTCTCTTCTCTTTCCATCGTCCTCCTCTCTCCTCATTCCGCCATCACTCTCATCTGCCTCTCGTCTCTATTCTCTCCACTCTCTCTCATACACACATACATTGTTTATACATACATATAAAAAAATGTTGTTGTTTTTAAAAAAAAAACACATAGTGAAACAAATAATTGATGACAAGTAGAAGGTGAAAGCAACATCAATCCAAACACATTTAACAAGCAGTTTAAAGGCAAACAAATAAACAAAGCATAAAACTGAGATGTAAACATTCAATTGACATATACCATGCATATCACATGTAGGTGTACACAAGGCAATACAGTTATACAGTGTGCGTTCAAAATGACACAGGATTTAAGCAGGGCTGTAAATTATGTTTGCCCGCACCATCTTTTTGTATCGTGAGATGGAAGGGCATAACTGAATGGCAGAGGGAAGGGAATTCCAAATTGAGGAACCTGAGAAGGCAAAACTTGATTTGTATTTGTCAATTCTAGTGTTTGGCAAAATGTAGTTGCTGGAACCATAACGATGTGATGCCGGGGTAACTAATGATTTTAGGTATTGTGGGACCAAGTCATTATGCACTTTGTACATGATGATTGCTTTGTTGTACTTTAATTGTGAATCTAACGGAAGGATGTTTAATTTTGCTTGTTTTTCTGATGTGGTGAGGTTTGCGTCAGGAAGAATAATTTTAGCTGCTCTTTTGTAGATATAATTGAGTTTTAATAGGTGACATTTGGCGGTAGAATCCCAAACTACAGATGCATAGTTGACGTGAGAGAGACAGTGGGCATGAAAGAATAATTTGCGTTCCTCTGTATCTAAGAAAGGTCTAAGTTTTTTTAGTAGGAATAGGCTACGTGCAAGTTTGTGTGCTACCTTCTCAATATGGGTCTGCCACTTCAGTTCTTCATCTATGATCACACCCAGGACGCGGTGCTCTTTTACTTGGTCAATGATGTTATCCTTTAAATAAACTTTGAGATTTAGAGGTTCGTTCTGATGTTTTTGTCTTGAAGTAATTACCATGCTTTTGGTTTTTGTAGGGTGGATGACCATTATCATTAGGTTTTGGTCACACCAGGCAGAAACATAATTTAAAGCTGTTTGTAATGAGGTTTGAATGGAGGATAAACGAGCTGCACTAGAGTGGAGGGAGGAGTCGTCAGCAAACATATCGCATGAGACACTTTCATCTGATATAGAAAGGGGTAGGTCATTAATAATTAAGCAGAACAGGAGGGGTCCTAAAACAGATCCTTGCGGTACACCAGTCTTAATTATCTTATTATCTGAAACTGCACCATTACTTAGGACAAACTGTGTTCTGTTAGTAAGATAGGATGTAAAAAAAGAAACTGTATTTTCGTCCTGCGGGCATAGTACTAGTTTTTGTAATAATACTTTATGATTCACAAGATCAAATGCTTTCTTAAAGTCAAGAAATACAGTACCTGTCATTTTGTTTCGGTTAATTGCTGAAAGCCATGTATCACAGAGACGAACTACGGCAGTTTGACAAGAATGGTGATGCCGAAAGCCAGATTGTAATGGATGGAAAAGATTGTTTGTTCCTCAAGATACTGCATTAGATGTTTATGAACATGTTAGAGAGAGAGAAAGAGAGAGAGAGAGAGAGAGAGAGAGAGAGAGAGAGAGAGAGAGAGAGAGAGAGAGAGAGAGAAGGGGAGAGAGAGAGAGAGATAGAGAGAGAGAGAGAGAGAGAGAGAGAGAGAGAGAGAGAGAGAGAGAGAGGAGAGACAGAACGCACGCACGCACTCTCACACGCACATACACAGATAGAGAGAGAGAGTGAGAGAGAGTGGAGAGAGAGAGAGAGAGAGAGGAGAGGGAGAGGGAGAGAGAGAGAGAGAGAGAGAGAGAGAGAGAGAGAGAGAGAGAGACAGACAGACAGACAGACAGTGATAAACTGAGAGAGAGATAGAGAGAGAGAGAGGGAGAGAGAGAGAGAGAGAGAGAGAGAGAGAGAGAGAGAGAGAGATAGAGAGAGTAGAGAGAGACAGGGAGAGAGAGAGAGTGTGTGTGTGAGAGAGAGAGAGAGAGAGAGAGAGAGAGAGAGAGAGAGAGAGAGAGAGAGAGAGAGAGAGAGGAGAGAGAGAAGAGAAGAGAGAGAGAGAGAGAACTCGAACTCGAACTCGAACTCGTATTTTTTAATTGCACAGACAAACGTCCTTACAATATCCGAAGATAAACTAACAAAATTGAACACAATTATTGTTATAAACAACATAAATCATGCTGCAGAACTATAAAACTGACACACACATGGGAAAGCTGCCGCCTTTGCTCTAGTGTTGCTGGTGTACTGAAAATGTCCCCATGGAAAAACTAGTTGAGCTGTTGTAGTGTTCTTGTTTTTAGGAACTCACACAGGGCTATTAATTTTGGCCTTTTTTTAAAATTAAGTGTAAGGCTCATCCCCAGCACAGAAAAACGTGTTTTAATTTGCATGTGATTTTTGTGGGACTGGTTTGGAATGAAAGGGGAGTGGGTGGGTAAATTTTGACCAAATGA
Source organism: Phymorhynchus buccinoides (assembly GCA_017654935.2). Lineage (NCBI taxonomy): Eukaryota > Metazoa > Mollusca > Gastropoda > Neogastropoda > Raphitomidae > Phymorhynchus > Phymorhynchus buccinoides. Next base: position 32,988,803 of record CM065700.1, on the reverse strand, counting down.
CAACTTTTTCGTTGCCACTGGGATTAATGTGTGCTAAGTGCCTGGGCACACGGGACCTCCGTTTATCGTCTCATCCGAAAGGCTCCTTGTTCAGACCGTAAGGCCTAGTGCAGAGTGAGAGGAACAATCCCCTGTACCCAGATTCAAACTCGGATGTAATGCATACGAGGTGTATGTGCTACCTCTGTGCCACGCTACACCACAAAGTGGTGATATGGTGTTGAAATTGAACAAAGGGTAATTACTCTCTTTTTTCTAATTAACTCCCCTCCAGCAAAGTTGATTACGATACCAATCACCTAGCAGTGTGCGTGGGTCAGAACCAAAGTGAGACAAGCAAAGCATCATTCTTAAAAAAAAGAATGTGCCAAGCTCGCCTTTATGACCCTCACCCACACAGTACACATCAACAATGGTGGAGAGGACAACATACAAACAAATCAACACATGTCCAAGAGTGGCATAGCCTTCTAACCTTGAATATGTTACACATAAACAACATACAACACAGAACAAACTGGTAAGCCTCGAAAGAAAGTTTGGTTAAGTTTGGCGTTGTGTTGTTATCCTGGTTTTTGTGTTATGTCGTTATGCTGTAACAATGTTTTATTTTGGGTTTATTTCATAAAGATATATCCTTGTTTTACGTCCATATTTTCCTTTTAATGTTTGTGGGGAAGCGTGTGCTTGATTTAAGCGAATTTGTATTGAATAACACATACTAAAGCAGCAACATACACATATTGGAACGAGCACAACAAGCTTAAAGCTTATACAAGGCGCTCAAACATTATACAATATTGGCTGCCACTAGTAATAAGAGAATGGAACAGAACATGATCATGAAAATGATAGCATACAAAACGTGCACGAACAAGCAAGCAACAACAAGAACAACAATAACATAGAAATTGACATTGAAAATGAAATGAAATTGAAAGCGTGTGCTTGAGTCAACACGTGCAGGGTTGCGCTTATTTTGTTACGTTGTAAGTATTAATTGTACATCCTCGGAATGTAAACTTACAGCTCCCCCCCCACCCTATCTCTCTCTCTCTCTCTCCTCTCTCTCTCTCTCTCTCTCTCTCTCTCTCTCTCTCTCTCTCTCTCTCTCTCTCTCAAAATTACTGTATTATATCAACAAGAGAAATTACATTGTGGTCTCATGATACCAGGGCAACAGAAAACAAAATATCCATGCATTTTGACAACACAAAAGGAACAGAGAACAAATATTAAGGTACACTCCCAACAACAACAAAAGACACAAAAAATAAAAGCAAAGTTCATCTTGCCAATAAACAAAACCTTCTTCATACTCAACGAATGTACCCCCCCCCCTCTTTCCCATCCTCTTCACATCCCCAACCATTCTACCCAATCCACTTCAATCCGTCCCCTCCCACATTAGTACAAAGCATGAACAAAAGTAGGTAACACACAGAGCCAGCATAATTTTGAGTCTTCCCCATTCCCCACAACATGCTCCTTCATACAGCATTCGCTCTCTACACCCAACCGCACTCTTTCTCAGCCACCGCCCCCCTCCTATTATTACTATATCTCTCTCCTTTCTCATACACGACACACAGCATCTCAAACCTCAGAGTCTCTTGAGAGTCTGTTGAGTACCTCAATTGATTTGGGTACAAAACTAGATGCATTTCTAAGCGTTCAACTGCGAATAGAGCGGTATCGTCTGTCAGATCGAAGTAGTTCATAACACTTTCACAGGACATGCCTTTCGGTTTCATTACTCGCAATCACTCTGGCGTTTTGCACCACACGTTTTTCATACAAACTGCACACATTTTCTTGTGTTCTACCCTCAAGTTTAGAACAGTTTTGGCCTTTACATTCAAACCTGGAAACCAGCAGACGAACGAAAACGTCACCACAGATTCAATAAAACAGTGATACAAAGTTTAAAGAAGGTCAACACTTACATATTATGATCTAAGTGTCCTAATGCAATACATTCTGGTTTGGCACTTCTTGGAAACATAGTCAACATGTGAACTCAAAGATAACTTATTGTCAATGACTGTCCCAAGGTATCTATACTCTTCTACCCTTTCAACTTTCTCCCCGTTAATAATAAGGTATGGCATTGTGGTGGGATATTTCCTAACATCAACAATCAATTCCTTTGTTTTTGTGACATTAAGGTCTAGATAGTTCTCCTCACACCAAGAGACACATTTGTCAACCTGCTCAAAATATGCATTGTCTGAGAATGAATAAAAAATGGCGTTTTACGTCCTCTCGGTCTGGAACAGACACATTTGGGACATTTGTAGATACAAAGATGGTGGGAACAATATTGGAGGCAATGCCCGGAGGCAGTACAACTCCAGTAAAGTCCCGATTTTTTAACAGTACAGATAGGTGTAGCGGTAACCACGCCTCGGTTAAACCTCATCGGCTATGGTACCGCCACAAGTATACATCAATTACCTATGTATTGTCCGAGTTGGTAAGATCTGAATATTATTTTGACACCTGGTGTGGACTCTGATCCTTTACAATCATTAGTATACACGGTGAAGGGGACCGGGGATAGGACAGTACCTTGGGGCCAACCAGTTGATACACACATTGTGGAGGAGAGAGCATTTTGGTATCTAACTGTTTGTGCTCGTTTTAGTAAGAAATCTAGAATCCAGTGTGTGTGTACATGCGTGCGTGTGAGCGTGTGCGTATGTTCGTGTGTTTGGGCGCGCGCGCGCGCGCGCGTGTGTGTGTGTGTGTGTGTGTGTGTGTGTGTGTGTGTGTGTGTGTGTGTGTGTGTGTGTGTGTGCGTGTGTGAGGGTTGTTGTTTTCTTTCAGGTTTTAAGTTAAAAATTCCAATTGCAAATAGCAAAATGTATTAAATCAGACCAAATTTGACAATACATTGTCAGTAAGTTAAGCTTGTGTTATGATTGTGCGTAATGTCTACTTTGTATGTGGCCTCCTGTTTTGTACTAACTGTTCATCCTCTATGTCCCCAAGAGACATTACAGAATTCTTAACGCGACTTTGTGTGTTCGTTCTTTAGTTTTACGTCTGTTCACCCGCAAGTGATATTAGACAACAACAACAACAAAAACAAAACAAAAAAAGTGTGCAAATTAATTAAGCCTACAACATATAGCTATTGAGGTGAGAGAGAGTGTGAATGCGTGAATGGTAGTGTTATTTATGTGTTTTCCCTACACATCTATTCATACAAATCTAACTGAGTGCATATAAAAGTTACATTAGCACATATATAAGATGGGAGGGAGTGGGGGACATACAGTAACATTTTAAACTGACTTATGTAACATGAAGAGTTAAACAAATGTGTCCTCATTTCTAAATGGCTAACAACAAAAATATAACAACACAATTTAAACCAACAATTAATTAGTAACTAAAAAAAAATACCAACAGGACTTATGTGCAGGACTTCTGAAAAACCTTTAAGGAGGTTAAAGTTGTTTAAGATTTTTGCAATGGTTAAAGGCGTTGGATGGTTCAGCAATTCATCAACAGTCTTGTTGATTTGTTCTTTAATTCTAGGACAATATAGGAGCAAATGATTTATAGATATTTGATTTCCACATATACACTTAACGTCTTTAGAAAATTTTGTTTTAAAAGCATTTAAACGAAGTTTAAACATCAAAGATACGATTTGTCTTGAACTTGTATCCTTTGAGCTGTTTTAAAATTAAGTAGGAATTCATTGTACTTGAGCCTTTTATACAATAGCGTGAATATTGACTGTCTGAAGTCATTAACATGCTGTCAAAATTATCTTTGGATAATTTTTCAATTTGTTTATAATATCCATGCAGATCTAAATTCACATTAAGTTGAATCATTCCCTCTGAATTACGCGCTGCGCTTCTAGCTGCTCGATCAACCAATTCATTTGAGTATATTCTACAATGGGAGGGAACCCAATAAAAAAAAGTTACACTAATGTCTTTACTCGATAATTGATTAATTAAATGTTTGATCTCTAATATCATTTCAAGGCGTATGTTAACATTTTGACCTTTGATAGCTTGTAATGCTGATTTCGAATCTACACAAAGTAATATTTTACAAGCATTTATAGGTAATTCTGCAGTATAGTGTAATGCCATTCAATTAGCTAACAATTATGCAGTAAACATGGAATAATATTTACCTATATAATATTGTCTCTCTATTTTTAACGAGGGTATTACAAATGCTGCTCCTGTAATCCCATTTTGAAGAACAGACCCATCTGTCTATATTTTAATGCATCCACTATAACAACTTTCCATATGTAAATTAACTAAGTTTTTTAATATGTTTGGAGATTCACTTTTGTTAACATCTGTATGATCAATATCAAAAGCAGGTCTAATTTGTTCCCAATGCGGTACTGACGAAAAAGATGGCTTAGCTGCAATTTCTTTATTTGTTAATTCTTTACAATTAATAATATCTGAGACAAAGGAATTAATTGTTGCAAAGAGTGAATTGTTTTAGCTCTTTTAACAAAATCATGTTCAGTATCTAAGTTAACTTCGTCTTTACAAAATGTGTCATATACAGACGATTTTAACACAAATTTTGCAGCAGACATCTTTCTATATACATCGCGATTGTCTGTTACTGTTATACCTACTGATTAGAATCTATATAACTATCTTAGGATCTCCTTGCTTCCCCATCTTTCTCCACTTGCTTCATCTTCTTCTTCTTATTTTTCCCCCCCTTTTTTTCTATTTTTTATCTGCCTTCCTTTCTTGATGACGATTTGTGTCAAATCATTCAATACGCCTTGTATGCTTATTACATTCTTTCAAGCCGTTTGTTAAAAATGTCAATTTCTACTTTCTACTCGCTTTCTTGTTTATTTTTCCTTGACGATCTTGGAAACTGATTTATGTTGCTTAAATGTATTCATGTTAAGCGTGGCAGTAGGGTAAGACGGGGTAAAAAAGCCCACGGGCGGGTAAGAAGCCCATTCCAATTAACTCGTGAAATGAAGAAAATTTCAGTCAATTTTGGCCCATGAGACGAGTGTTAATGTTTAACGCTCGTCCCATGGGCAAAATGTGACTGAAATGTGCTTCATTTCATGAGATAATTGGCATGGGCTTCTTACCCCGTCTTCCCCTACCGGTGTGTTGCATTTGCCAGCTGCTATATGGTGAAAGTAGGCTGTCCTACGCTAACCGTGTATCTACAAAATTTGACAAAAATAGATTTTTTTTTTTACTGAAACTCCTTCCAGTGACCTCAAGGCAAAGTTAAGCTTTACGTCCTCCCGCTCTTAAAAAGACCATATGGGACATTGCTTATTTATAAAGTTGTGGGGGGGAAAAAGGCAAAGTATCCAGTGACCTCACGCAGGTCTTCTATAAATATATTGTGTCTGCGACCAATGAAAATGCTCAAATTTGTCACATGATACCACGGAAATAATCGTGTATGTGGCGGGTTGTTGCTGGTTTTGACGCGATAAGCGTGTAACTGGTCACGCTAATCGTGTAACTGCCGGCAGCTGTCGTATCTCCCATTGTGAGAACAATGCACTAACTTTGTGACTAAACCGTGTAACTGAATTATCACGAAAGTGTTGGGTGTTAATGCAACTGTTACTGTGTCACATGTTTACTCATCGGTAAAGAAGAAGGGTCAAGCGTATATCAAATGGGGATTGACTTTGTAGCAGGCGACAATATGTTTTTTGATGCTCCTGTAAAATCACTGATTGTGTAAATACACGGTTAGCGTCGGACAGCGACGCAGTAACCCTAAGGGTTAGGGTAAGGGTTAGGGTTAGGGTTAGGGTTAGTCAACTTAGCTTTAAGCTTGTTGCCATTATGCATCTTTGCATAAATTGTTGGTGAATAAAAACCTATTTAAGCACAAATATGTTTGTTTATCTTAGAAGTCCTCCTAAAGGTAAGGGTTAGGGTTAGGGTTAGGGTTAGTCAACTTAGCTTTAAGCTTGTTGATGCCCTTTATGCATCTTTGTATAAATTGTTGGTGAATAAAAACCTATTTAAACACAAATATTTTTGTTTATCTTAGAAGTCCTCCTAAAGTCCTATTTAATCCTACTACTTTAGAACGAGTTCTAACATCTCATGACTATAACAACATACAGTATTTATTCGGCGCTGAACCTTGATAGAAATCAAATCAAAGCTCACGCACACACGTTAGCATTCATAACGCATTCAAACAAAATCGCAGTACAAAGCAAACACACACGTATGACATACATAGAATACAGCAGAAACAGACCTAAAGGCAAAGGGTGGGGGATAGAACTTATCTTCTGGGGACTCCACATTGAATTATGAACGTGGCATCATGTAACTAATGTCTTAATAATGTGAAAAGGTACCACTATAGCTATAGACCTATACTGACGATAACCGTAAAGTAGTATGTTTTTCTTAGCCCCCGGGACAACACATTGACATACAAACTGAGGTAAATATTCATGCACACTTACATACGCACACACACGCACGCACGCACGCGCACATACACGCACGCACGCGCACGCGCACGCACACATACGCACGCACACACACGCGCGCGCACGCACGCACGCACACACACACACACACACACATCAGAATCATGATCATTACAATACAGTTTTAGTGACATACATTACATGAGTGTATTTTTTTTTTAAATTCAAATGTGACAGTGTGCCGTATTCCATAAGGCCTACCTGTCACGCAACACTATTTAGCAGACGACAAGTGTGCCTAACCACTTTTCCAAGTCATGCGCGCCTCGCTATATGATATCAAATCTATTTTTAGACATGTCAAAATTCAAATCGTATCATGCGACCCGGCTTTTCAAATCTCCAACGGCCTCCCCTCAAATCTCAGGCCAACTAGTAGTAATAATAAACTTATAATTTAGCCATTTTCTTCTATTTGATTGTCATTCCAATAATAAAATCTTATTGTAGTTATGCCAATCACTTTATTAGTTTGTTAATTAAGACATTGAATGGCTGATTTATCCTAAAAACTGGCAATCTAACCGGCCAAGTTATGTCACCTCTTATCTTTATAAAACCTATTTTATCAAAGCCATCCTTTCATAATGTTGTTACTAAACAACTCTTTCAATGTCCTACATACAAAGTAGCTACTTTATTTGACGTCAAAACAGAACATTGACGAAAGCTACACCGACGCTGTGTCAACGTCACAATCCGTCTGCCCACCGGTGTGGACTCAGTCCGAAAACCGGGTTTTCGGCTAGCTTATTTTTGTTACTGGACATTGAATGCTAATTATATTAGGCCTAACTTGCTCATTTTTATGCTATTAATACTATTGCAGACATTATATTGTTTAAAGGCCTAACTTGCTCTTTTCCATGTTACATTGTATTAATATTATTGATCTAGGCTTATACCATGCTATGGTGTAGGCCTACTTGGCAATAGTTTCATTCATAGGCCTAGGTGTGTGTGCTAGGCCTAGTATGGTGTTGTGTTAATACTGATACTATAGTATTAACAAGGCATTCCTTTTTTGGTTGAGTTTCTTGCTACTTCAATGCTAAACTCTCAATAGGCCTACATTTGCCTTTAGTCAGTTTCCCACTACAAACTGATCTCATTCAGTTTACTGTGATGTGTAGTCTATTTTTAGTAACACAGCAGATGATGATGTCAGTGTTACAATACTTGGTTTGGGTTAACTCACATGAACTCAAATGTTTGTGTATGGGTTAAGCAAGCATAGGGTCAGGTAAAACCGACCTATGTTATGTTTCCAAACCCCAACTAGGCTTGTGTCAGTGTCAGTTTAATCATGCCATTTAAGTCATAAAGTGAGCTCCTTCCACTGCTGTGACTGTCTATTACCTCATGTTATTTTAGCATTGAGTGCTATGGCACAAGGCCTACAATCATACTTAATCATTGTTATTTCTTGTTTATATTTATGTGTGTATATTTTATATTGTTGCAGGGTGTATTTTGCTGCACTGTCTTCCTATGTCTTCCTTAGTATTTCCTAGTACCCAAATAAACAAAAGCTAAACAACTGTCTGGTTTCCTCTATATGTTCCTGGTCTGCGCGGAGTGTGCCTATCTTCACCCTCCAATCCTTATCCCTCATCAACTCTTCCCTATCCTTATCCCTTTACCCCCTTACCACCCCATTACACAAATAAAAAAAGAACACAGGGAAAATAAACCAAATCATGACAAGCAACGTCATCACAAACAAACAATCAACCCAACAAAACTATATCTTCTTCTTCTTCTTCTTCTTCTTCTGCTTCTTCTTCGTCTTCTTCTTCTTCTTCAACTTCTTCTTCTTCTTCTTATTCTTCAACTCCTTCTTCTTCTTCTTCTTCTTCGTCTTCTTCTTCTTCTTCTTCTTCTTCTTCTTCTTCTTATTCTTCAACTTCTTCTTCTACTTCTTCTTCTTCTTCTTCTTCTTCTTCTTCTTCTTCTTCTTCTTCTTCTTCTTCTTCTTCTTCTTCTTCTTCCTTCTGTGTTCCCAGGCCGGGTTATGGCCTTAACGGGTAAGGTACGTAAGCTTATGTGTCCGGTTTTCAGTTTTCACTCGACTCCACGTAGCTGCATTCAGCCGATACATTCCGATTTCGAGGGAGGTGGGTGCAAAATCTAAGTAAAATGACAATGCTTAACTTTTCTTCTTTTTGTTTACAATAAACAATACTAACACCAGCAAGAAAACACACACAAAAAACTACTTACAACCATGGTTACTACTTTACCATACCCCCCCCCCCCCCCCCCCCCCCCCGTTTTGGGACTGCGTTGACATAAGAAAATAAAAAAAATAGTGGGGTTTTTTGTTTGTGGTTCTTCGGGGGGTGGGGGGGGGGGGTGGGGGGGGGGGGGGGGGGGTGGGGGGGGGGGGGGGGGGGGGGGGGGGGGGGGGGGGGGGGGGGTGGGGGGGGGGGGGGGGGGGGGGGGGGGGGGGGGGGGGGGGGGGGTAAATGCGAGTACCTACCTCAAAAAATGAAATACCGTCTCACCGTTATAAGCCTATTTTGTTTTCTTTGTTTCAATTCTTTTTTTATCTTTTCCTTGCAGGGCGGATCACACACACACACATAGGCCTACAACAACATACACGAGGGATGCGCACATTCGGGATCGTCCCTCTTTCGTTACTGACGACGAAATCCCCGGCAGGTCATTTCTACATCCACCTATTATCTATCTATCGATCGATTGATCTATATTTATCCAGGAGCGTCCCGATTGATCCTTTTCCCACTTTCGCCCTTCCCCGTTTCGCACATTGTTTTAACGCGGGCCCCAAAAGGTGGAAGTTAGTGCCGTTTCGCCCTTTCCCGTTTCGCACATTGTCTTAACGCGGGCCCAAAAAGGTGGAAGTTAGTGCCGTTTCGCCCTTTCCCGTTTCGCACATTGTCTTAACGCGGGCCCAAAAAGGTGGAAGTTAGTGCCGTTTCGCCCTTTCCCGTTTCGCACATTGTCTTAACGCGGGCCCAAAAAGGTGGAAGTTAGTGCCGTTTCGCCCTTTCCCGTTTCGCACATTGTCTTAACGCGGGCCCAAAAAGGTGGAAGTTAGTGCCGTTTCGCCGTTTCCCATTTCGCACATTGTCTTAACGCGGGCCCAAAAAGGTGGAAGTTAGTGCCGTTTCGCCCTTTCCCGTTTCGCACATTGTCTTAACGCGGGCCCAAAAAGGTGGAAGTTAGTGCCGTTTCGCCCTTTCATTCCTTTTGCAAGGACCAGTCTCCCTTTCTGTCTGTTTCATTCTGCTCTCTCTCTCTCTCTCTCTCTCTCTGTGTCTCTGTGTCTGTCTCTCTCTCTCTCTCTCTCTC
>CM065700.1:32956480-32976480 GCA_017654935.2 Phymorhynchus buccinoides | reverse complement strand
GTAAAGTATGCAAAACTTGGTCATAACGAGTGTGACTGGTGTGTAATGTAGTGTCGTCAGCGAATAATGCACTCAGGGAACTCAGGATTAGTGGTAGGTCGTTTATGTATATAGTAAACAGTATGGGTCCCAGAACAGAACCTTGCGGTATGCCATACTTAGTTGGTAGACAGGATGAGACAGATCCGTTCGTATTCACTACCTGTTTTCTATCAACTAAAAATGATGACATTAGTTTTATTGTATCATTAGATAGACCATACATTTTAAGTTTTCTGAGAAGGAGTGAGTGATCTATTAGATCGAAAGCCTTGGCAAAATCTACAATAAGGACGCCGGTCAATTCGTTGTTGTTTATATTTGAGAGCCATTTGTCAACGAGAGAAGTGAGAGCTGTATGGCATGAGTGTTTAGGTCTAAAACCAGACTGGCATGGGTGAAATAGTTTAAATCGATCAAAGTGGCCAAGAATGTGTTTTTTTTTATATGATTTTCTAAAGGTTTGCATAATATAGACACAATTGAAATTGGTCTGTAGTTGGATGGATCAGAACGATCCCCTGATTTAAATATAGGAGTCACTTTAGCAACTTTAAATGCCTTAGGAAATTGACTTTTTGATATACATAAATTATAAACATAAGTTAACGTTTCCGAAATGACAGGGGATGCAAGTTTTAAGATTTTACCGTCAATGCCATCAAGTCCAGTGGTACTGGTTTGCTTCAGTTGATTAAGTGATGTATAAACCTCATAAGTGGTTAACAGGGGTATGTCTAACTTAGCTGAAATTTCTTTGTTTAAACAATATTCCTCTAAACACTTGAGGTCATTTTCTGCAGATTTGTCAGAATTGATAATGGAACTAGCTATATTGGAAAAATGAGTATTTAGAGTGTCAGGAGATAAATCTTTTATAACAGCATTATTTGCATTTCCATTTCTATTCGTTAGTTGGTTTATAGCTGACCAGATGGATTTACTATCAGCTTTGGAGGAAACTAGGTCTTTGAAATAATGCTTTTTAGATGCTCTTTTTAATGTGGTAACAATATTTCTTTGTAAGCGAGCATCTTCCACTTTTCCTTTATCAAAAAGAGAATCTCTTTCATCCATAGCATGCTGTATATTTTTTGTTAGCCAGGGTTGTTTTGGACTATCTTTAACTCGTTTAGTTTTAAAGGGTGCGTGCTTATCATATACATTTAAGAAACTATGATAAAATATTTCGAAGGCTTCGTCAGGGTTAGAAAATTGATACACATGCGAAATACATGAATTGCTAAGGTCTAACAGAAATAAATCAAGATCAAATTTTGAAAAGTTCCTATATTTTACAAAAGTGTGACAATTTTTGGGGATTTTAACACCTTTTTTAAACCAAGTAAAACAGACAGGAAGATGGTCACTACAGTAGAAGGCTGGGGAACATATTTCTATTAATTGATCTGGACGGGAAGTGTATATATGGTCAATTAATGTCTGTGAAGTTGGTGTTCGTCTAGTTGGCTTGTCAATTACCTGAGTGAGAAGATACGATTCATATGAGGAAGTCCAAGACTTGTTAGGCTTTAGTAGGTCAATATTAAAGTCACCCAGAAGAAATATTTCATTAGACATTAATGAAATTTCGTCCATTAGTAAAGTAAAATTGTTGATCCAGCTTACATGTTCTGCGGGATTTCTGTAAATGAAACCTAGTGTTATGTGTGAAGATTGTTTAAAATTAACTTTTACAAATATGCATTCAATGTTATGTTTGTTAGATGGCACAATGTGACTAATACTAATGCTTTTGTGTACATATAGAATTAACCCAGTTTCCTTTGGTTGCTTCGGATCAATACGAATAAAATTATAACCAGGCATTTCAATATCTGAATCAGAAATACACTCAGTCAAACGTGATTCAGCAAAACAAAAAGCATGAAAATATTTACCCGAATTAGATAAGATTTGTATAACATCATCACGCTTGCCATATAAATGATTAATATTTAAAAAACCAACCCTAAAACCTTCCTTAGAAGGCCAAGAGTCTTGAGTGAGGGGCATTATATGATTATTTGGCAATGATTAAATACAATCGCAAAAAGCAACAAAACGACAAATATACCAAAAGTTCAAACCTCAACCAAGAGCAGTTAACAAAGTAAAGATGTTATAGATAATCATGCAAAAGGACGAAAAAGGAAAACTACCAAACTATCAAAGTGTGCACAGTTGCAAACAATATTCAGATATCCGAATCAAAATCAATATTCAATAAACAATTCCACATGGAAAACTTCAAGCAACAACGTAAACAACACCTGACAATCCAATTGTAGAGTGCCCGTGTCCAAGTTGAGTCAGGCATCAATGAGATCCCACATTGTTCAGGGAAAACAAAAGCATATACATACGAATGATTTATGCATGTTATTGTTCCTATTATATTATACATGCCCCAACAATGCAGAGCAAGAAACAATACCAGTACATACATTTAAACACAGTATGCTTACTTCAGGAGAAGCATGGGTAAGCACAGCTCATTAGTGTATTATTGCACCCAATTTGAAGAGGGCACAGGCTGGTCACGTTGTGTTCCCAGCTGTGATGCAAGGGCCATTAGTTGTTGTGCACATTGGCCAAGGGCACTGTGCACGGGCAAGGAGCTCTGGCTACTGACATGCCTATCCTGTCTGATGGGATTGTTGGCTGGCCGTAGGCTATGACTTGCGCCCTGAACATTTTGGACAGGAAAGGGGTAGAGGGCTGGAAATTTAGGAAAAGGTGTCCTAGGAAATGTATAACCCGGAGGGGCGCCATGGGCCATGAAATGGGGTGGGGGTACTGGAGCACATGGTGGTTGGCCTGAAAAGGCACTGCTATGTGCTATGTTCTGAGTTGAACTGATGTTCTCTTTAGGAGCATTTGACTCCTCAGACATAGGGGGCTGGGATGCATAATACGGCTGAGGCATGCGGTTTGATTGGGACTTGAAAGGAGGGTACTCAGCAGTAGATGACTCTGGAGGCAAACCAACATTCACATGGTCATCTTGATAAAGAGAAGCTCTGCCCTGAACTTTACTCCTATTCTGTCTTTGACCATTTTCGTTTGTGAAAGGATCTCTTCGGGTGAAGTGATCGATTCCGGGAAAGCTATCATGGTTGGCGTCCAAGTGTGAACGCTTACTCTGAGGTAGAATCTGTCTGAAACTTGTTGCCAGACAGGCCGTACCTCTGGGGCTGGGATGGGTGGAGTCTTTATACAAAGCTTTTCGGGGGAAGCCTTTGGGGGTGACAAAACTAAGTCGGTTGTCTATCAGGTCAACCTGCATGTTAGTGCACATAGTATACAGGTTTTTGTTGGAGGGGACAATCGAGTTGTTCAATTGATGACGACCAAAAGCAGGGACGATGGAACTCATGACAATGTATGCAGAGGGAAAACGACGTCTGCTCAATGCAATGAGTTCCCTCCATACCCTGGTATCAATAGGCCCAGCCGGGCAATCATTCACCCCAACATGTATGATGAATGTGTTCACCTGGTCATAGTCTTCTAATTCCCGCAGCCACTGAATAAGATGCTGAATACACAGACCAGGCACACAGATCTTGAATAGAGGGTCTGTTTGGGTTTCGAGTCTTTTGGGGTTAATGTACCTTATGACAGAATCGCCAATCAAAAGGGAAGAACAGTTTGTGGGAATAACTATATCTTTCAATGTCTGTCCTGGGGACTTCATTTGATTGGAGTCCAATTTCCGTACGCTTACGTGGGACTGGCTTTGAGCTGATTTACCAAGGGCAAAGAGTGGGGATGAGCAAAATTTCTGATTGGTATCAATAATTTCATCATTGGAATTCAGGTCAGCTAGGCTGCTGAACCTGTTTGCAATTGATACCTGTACATTCTGAATTTGAGCATCATGCTTTTGTTGTTCAGAGTTTGTTATGCTTGTCTTGACATCTGCAAAGCTGTCAGGGGGAGAGAGACAGGAAAATGAAAAGCTTGCATTGCCATTTGTGTCACCATGAGATGGGGAAACATGGGGTAGGCCACTGTTTTCATGCACTACGTTTTCAAGGCGGTCACCAGTCTTTACTGGGACAGCAGCAGGAGAGTGGTCAAGCCCTCCTGTTGGAGCTTTAACAACAGAGGGAGGGTCATATTCTGTTGAAGCGTCAACAACCTGGGGAGGGTCATATTCTGTTGCAGCGTCAACAAGAATTACTTTACGGGGTGACTGTAATTGTTTCTTGACATCTTTGACATCAGATTGCATACTGTTCAATGTAGATCTTAAAGAATTGTTTTCTTTAACTAGACAGTTTACGGTCATTTCAAGCTTTGAAATAAGCACATGCAACCCTTCAACAGAAGTCTGTACTGTGTGTTCAATGTGTCTTTTGATGTCATTTTTCACACACACCTTTGAGTCTTCTATTCGCGTGAAAATGTTATTGTCAAGGTCAGAAATGTTTGTAGTCAAAGAATCAATAGTGGTTTCAATGTAGTCTAGTTGATCAGTTATTATGTTTCCAACATTTCTTAGTGGAGATAGTGTCATTCTGCGAACACGTCTGGTTTTTTTTGAAAACTTGGGAGTTTTCAGTATTTTGTGTTTTACTGTGTCACTGTCTGTTGTATATAGAACATTTGTGTGTTGATGTTGGTCAAAACAAACTTGTTTGGCAAGGGTAACTTCACTGGCTTCAGAGGAAAGGGATATCAGAGAAGTGTTGGAAACACCGTCCTCCGTTTTGCCCTCTTCCCAATGAGGCTGCTCTTGGGATTGAAAGGGCTGGGGGGTACCAGCAGGCTCACCAGACGAGGGGAGCTGGGTGGCAGCAGGCTCACCAGACGAGGGGAGCTGGGTGGCAGCAGGCTCACCAGACGAGGGGAGCTGGGTGGCAGCAGGCTCACCAGATGAGGGGAGCTGGGGGGCAGCAGGCTCACCAGAAGAGGGGAGCTGGGGGGCAGCAGGCTCACCAGCAGAGGGGAGCTGGGGGGCAGCAGGCTCACCAGAAGAGGGGAGCTGGGGGTCAGCAGGCTCACCAGCAGAGGGGAGCTGGGGGGCAGCAGGCTCACCAGAAGAGGGGAGCTGGGGGTCAGCAGGCTCACCAGAAGAGGGGAGCTGTGGGGCAGCAGGCTCACCAGAAGAGGGGAGCTGGGGACCAGCAGGCTCACCAGAAGAGGGGAGCTGGGGACCAGCAGGCTCACCAGAAGAGGGGGGAGAGAGAGAGAGAGAGCGATAGAGAGAGAGAGAGAGAGAGAGAGAGAGAGAGAGAGAGAGAGAGAGAGAGAGAGAAGCAGACAGACAGACAGACAGACAGACACATGCAAGCAGAATACATAAGACAAAGTCACACACAATATCATAACCGAAGCAAACAAGGTCTTACCCGAGTGCATATCTCTCCCACACTGATCTCAAAACTACGGTCTAACCCCAGATTGTTTTGTGTGAACATTAATCATAACCTTTGTCTTATGTATTCTGCTTGCATGTGTCTGTCTGTCTGTCTGTCTGCTTCTATCTCTCTCTCTCTCTCTCTCTCTCTCTCTCTCTCTCTCTCTCTCTCTCTCTCTCTCTGTCTCCCTCTCTCCCTTTCTCTCTCTCTCTGCTTCTCTTTCTCTCCTTCCCCCCCTCTCTCTCTCTCTCTCTCACACACTCTCTCACACATAAGAGGAAAGTTTAATGGTGTGGTTGTTTTTTCTTCTTCAATCCTTGTACGTTTA
Organism: Phymorhynchus buccinoides; assembly: GCA_017654935.2. Classification (NCBI taxonomy): domain Eukaryota; kingdom Metazoa; phylum Mollusca; class Gastropoda; order Neogastropoda; family Raphitomidae; genus Phymorhynchus; species Phymorhynchus buccinoides. The sequence goes on along the minus strand of CM065700.1, from coordinate 32,970,744 downwards.
TATAAGACACTGCCTCCTGCAAAGAGGACACCATTCTCTTGTAGAATGTCTTTTTTGCTCGGGTTGGCATCCACTGGACAGTCAAATTGCAGGCCGATCATGCAAACTGATGAGACCTTCTCTTAGGTCGAAACAGCTGTCTTTGCATAGGGCACTGTCCCTCCCCCATTGGGAGAAAAAGTAAATCAGCACAATTTATATTTTTTTTATTTTTATATTTTTTTATTTTTTTATTTTTTTTATTTTTTGAACACGGAGCATTACTCAAAGTTAACGTTAACTGGTTTTGTTTCTGAGGTTCACAAATAAAGACATTGGACACAGAAAAGCTTTATCAAAGCAAACTATTCTGCATTTCAAATGCACTAACTTTTCAGTCCTTCAGAGTAGGGGTACGGAGCTGGCTATTCACTGAGATTTTTCTTTCATGCTATTTTTATCCTTAATTTGGATACCATCTCAGTAGTTAGCCCTCCCTAGTCATGTCTATTAGGTTTTGAAATTAAAATTTCAGAACATTATTATTTTGTTCATTTTACATAAGATTTTCATAAGATTTTTACTATTTCTGGTTTAACTTTGTGCTGGTTTGCTTTTATTATGGATTTTCGATTTGATGCAAAGAATGTCTTTTTTGCTCGGGTTGGCATCCACTGGACAGTCAAATTGCAGGCCGATCATGCAAACTGATGAGACCTTCTCTTAGGTCGAAACAGCTGTCTTTGCATAAGGCACTGTCCCTCCCCCATTGGGAGAAAAAGTAAATCAGCACAATTTATATATTGTTTTTAATTTTTATTATTTTATTTTTTATTTTATTTTTTGAACACGGAACATTACTCAAAGTTAACGTTAACTGGTTTTGTTTCTGAGGTTCACAAATAAAGACATTGGACACAGAAAAGCTTTATCAAAGCAAACTATTCTGCATTTCAAATGCACTAACTTTTCAGTCCTTCAGAGTAGGGGTACGGAGCTGGCTATTATAGCATGAAAGAAAAATCTCAGTGAATAGCCAGCTCCGTACCCCTACTCTGAAGGACTGAAAAGTTAGTGCATTTGAAATGCAGAATAGTTTGCTTTGATAAAGCTTTTCTGTGTCCAATGTCTTTATTTGTGAACCTCAGAGACAAAACCAGTTAACGTTAACTTTGAGTAATGTTCCGTGTTCAAAGCACAAATAAAGACATCGGACACAGAAAAGCTTTATCAAAGCAAACTATATATATATATATATATATATATATATATGCAGACTGAAGAGTCTTTCTCAAAGACGAAACAGCTGTCTTTGCATAGGCATTGTCTATCTCCCCCATTGGGAGAAAAAGTAAATCAGCACATTATTTTATTTTATTCTTTTCAGAACACAGAACAAATCGTAAAATTAAAAGTAAAGTTATTGAGTTTCTTTCTTAGGTTCACAAACTTATACATTGAACACAAAGTTTTATTAAAGCAAACTATATACATAAGAGGAAAGCTTAATGGTGTGATTGTTTTTTCTTCTTCAATTTTTGTACGTTTATATCATACTTCGAAGAAGGAAAGTGCATCAGTCTACCTGATCCAGGCACACCTCTCTACATTCCTCCTCACCAGGAGTATGTTGGTGTTTACTACGATTTCTATGACCTCCCTTATTGAATCCTTCACTGGATCCACCAACATGGCATCCCATCTCTTCTACTCTCTTCGAGGGATTATAATTTTAGAACATTATTATTTTTGTTATTTTACACAAGATTTTTACCATTTCTTTTGAATTAAGTGCTGGTTTGCTTTTATTGTGGACTTTCAATCTGGTGCAAAGAGGACAACCTCATAACTTGGTCTCAAGGGGACCGACCACCCATTTATTCAACCGCAGTTGTACAGCTATTCAACCGTGACATTGGTGATGTATGATTCTCATGAATACTGCCGTCTACGTAAAACTGATGAAATCCTATTAGTTTTGCTCACTAGTATTGTAGTCATCCCCCTATATAATACCAAAGACTCTAAAAGGGTAGGATGGACTACTTTGAGTTACTGCGAGCCGGGCTGATAGAGTTATCGTTAGTGGGGTAGTTATACACCATTCACAGGGGCGGGTATCCAAAGACTCAGACTGGAATTTGAACGGAGAATTCAACTGGCCTATCGACGTGTTTTTAACCTAAATGTGTCACGTTTAAAAGGGACATAACCAGTGTTTCTGTCCTCACTACTCATATAGGGCCAAAAGGGACCGGATGTTAGTCTTTTCTTTTCAGTGTCTTTGATAATACCAATCTTATGAAATAACCGGTGTTTCTGTGCCAGACATTAATTTGCTCCCATGCTCATTCAAGCGTAGCCTGCTCGGAGGTGACTCATGGCTCTAAACTGTCAATGGAGCTTTTCAAACATACTATTTCTCAAGGTTTGAACAAACAACAAGTGCAACGTTGAGCTACTCCGAAAGAGAGAGAGAGAGAGAGAGAGAGAGAGAGAGAGAGAGAGAGAGAGAGAGAGCGTCAACCACAGAGCTACAAACCTGTTTCATGGCGCATGTGTGTTCGGACCTGTGATTTGAGCGCGCGCGATCATGCGCACACGAGCGCACATAAAAATTCATGACAACTGTGTTATAGACCATTCATCAAGAAATGTGAAAAAAACTGCATTGAAATACATGCAAAACTTCGCGAGATATTAGCGATTTAGTCCTGTACCTGGCCTATAGTCCCGTATGCAAAATGGTGTTGGCGAAGTTTCTCACTTGATTTGAGTCAATAGGTACCTAGACATGGAAAATCACTGAGGTGTTTACCAGGCACACTGGCACGAATGACGCAATAGCCAATCCAATATGGCTGCCGTTCGGCCATGATGAAAATGTATTTGTGTTTTTTTTGAGAGTATATACACTTGCAATATCTCTAATTAGAATGATTTGGGGGTGTAGATTTCATTTCTGATATTGTTTTGTCCATTCTGGGTCATCTTGACCTTAAAAGGACAAGGTCAAGGTCATTTCGTACATAAACGACCTTTCATAGCTTTTAACAACAGAAATGGGTGTAATATACCTAATTCAACTACTTATGATAGACATATTTCATTTATGATAGTTTTGGCGATTGCAGGTCATATGGACCATTATTTTGTTTAACATTAACATTTTACGTAACACTCAAGTTTAGTGTCTTGTATTTTTCAGGCGTTTGTTCCTTTGCTTGGGTCCTTTCCACTGGGCCCGTGTTCTGCTGAGGTGCCAGGGCAAACTCCTTAGTGGTTCTGGTCTGGATGACGCACTGATCGAGTGTGCAGTGTTTGGACCAGGCGTGATGGAATCGGTGTTGAACGGCAGTCATTATGTCCGGGCTCTCACTGGTATGCTGATTGTGGAGGACATGATCTGTTCACTTCAATGGCAGATGTTCTGTCATCACAAGTACAAAACTGCATATTCAGTGCTGGAGCAGGTGAAAGAACTGCAAACTACACTGGCTTCAAACAAACATTGTCCTGAGGAGTTTGAGGCCCTGAGTGGACAAGTCGAGAAGCTGCATCAGGACTTTGAAGAGTTTGAAAAGGAGTGTGAGGCCAAGTCTGAACTCTGCCAGTTCTTTGGAGTTTGGCTGCGGTTGGTCGCCGTCATCAAGAACGCCATAGTCTCTGAGAGAGAATGAAACTGGAACCTACACGCAGCTACTATCGAGGATTCCATGCCAATCTTCTCAGAATGTGACTGCATCAACTACCTGCGTCATGGCTCCTGGTATCTTGAACATATCAAGGTACTGGAGTTCACACATCCTGAGCTCTACCGGCGTTTCTCCATGGGCCAGTGGGTTGTTCGGGATCGTCCAGGCTGGTTTTGTGCTGTTGGAGGTGACATGAAGGTCGAGCAGACCATACAGCGAGTGTCGAAGGGTCCTGGAGGTCACTATGTGGTGGGAGCCACACGCAATGTTGGTGCAGTGGCAGAGTTCGAACTCTTGTTCCACGAGATTGGGTCTATCACCAATCTCCTCAACGTTCTTACCACCAACCACTCTATGAACCACACAGAATGTCATCTCCAGCATCCGCTGAGCACCACACGCCGTCTCACATTCAATCAAAACGTGGGGAAGCTGTTGGACTTTGTGCTAGAGCGGCAGAATCCATACTCTGTGATGATGAATGTGCCTGTACCACTGTACAACTTGCTCACTAAGCTGGCCATTGATCGAGAGGTGACTGTGCGTCTGCTCAAGAATAGTGAGCGTGTTTACCGTTCATACAGATGGGAGTTGTTAGTTGAAAAGAGAACAAAATTGAGCGCAACCATATCAAAGAGAAAGATGCCCCGTTTAACCGACCAGCCACAGAAGACACCAGCAACCATTCTGAAGGAGAAGAACGACCTCTCATCCAAGGATGTGGCAGAGGCACAGAGGAGCATGGACATTGTTAGGGAGAGGGGAATGGACCTTAGGCAGATACTTTCTCACGATGTGCTCCCAAATACCCCACTGTTCGACGGTGACCTTCCGACTAGTGTCAACAAGTCAACACTTGTTAGTGAGATCGAGTCTGGACTAGACCTCACCCAATGGAGTCAGACGTCTCCTCTTGCCACTCATGTTGTGGTAGACTTCATGTCGAAGATGCGACAGATGCCACTAGCACAGTTCCCTACTCTGGGTGCTGTCATCAAAGCCATCATCATCTCAGCATCATGCATCTGCCGAGAGCCAGCGGTTGTCCATCTCGTACTGGACTCGTATGTTGAGATGTCTCTAAAGGAAGGGGAGCGCATGCGACGTACTGAGTCAACCACAGGCATCAACATCATCGGCATGAACAGTGACACACCCATCCCTCAGCAACTTGACAAGTTCTGGGCATCTGAGGACAACAAACGCAATCTCCAGCTGCTGGTTTGAGATATGGTGTGCAGTCGAGCCAATAGCCATCCTACCATCATCGCCAGCTCTAATGTTTATGATGGTGAGGTGCTTCCAGCAAAGGCGACCGGTGGTGAAGACATCCCAGACCTGTTGAATTGGATAGAAGAGGCAGACGCTAGGTTGGTGGTACACGTGGAATGGGCAGTTCGTGTGAAACAATGTAAGAGAGTTATTGTAGTCTCTAACGACACTTTCGCATTACTGCTACACTACATCCCGTACCTCCAAGCACTGGGATTGAAGGAGCTCTGGCAGCAGTATGGCACTGGTGAGAAGCGACGCATGCTTCCACTGCATCAAGCTGTTTCTCGGCTTGGAGCACCACTGGCCAAAACAGTAATCAAGGCGCATATCTTGACTGGAGACGACTGCATGAGCAAAGTGGGGACCAAACACGCGGCTATGGTGTCTGACCCAGTACAGTATCTGACAAACTTTGGTGAGGCAGACACCTTGTCAGAACAAGATGAAGTTCTAGCAGAGAAGTACTTGGTACATGTCTGGGCAGGGGTCAGGTCAACTACAACTGCTAATACGTTCAACCAGCTCAGGTTTGAAAACTATACCAGCGCCAGGACTGGAATTGATTGTCTCCCTCCTACAAGCAGTGTGATCAGAGGTCACATCCACCGAGGAGCCTTTCTGGTGCACAGAGTATGCCAACTGCTTGCGACAGCCGATGAACGTAAGGCAAAGCTAGATCCAGTGGAACATGGATGGGAGGAGCACTTCGGGACACTGCTGCCATCAAAATGCCTTAAGCCTTTGCCACCCAGTCTGCTCACAATATGGGTGGGTGCCGTTCCACTGGAGTTCAGTGCATCGCATTCTGCCATGGGAAGGCAGATAACTCATCGTGTGAAAACCTACCAGGATATGTAGCAGTGTAAGAGAATTTGACATTGGATTTGTTCTGTGCTTTGCTATTCAACATCAGTTAACAAGAAAAGTGAAGGTATCGACGGCCATCTTAGTTCAAGAGCAATTAATGTTGCCATTGACCTTGGCATTTCAAGCTTGGGAAGACGTTCTATCCATAACACACTATCAAAAACCAAGTATACATGTCCCAAATCAGTTGAATTACAGTTATTACACCAGTTTCTGCTGCAAAAGCAGCCAAGAGCACGCTGGCGTAACAATATGACCTTGATCATGACCTTTCAAGGTCAAGATGACCCAGAATGGACAAAACAATATCAGAAATGAAATCTACACCCCCAAATCATTCTAATTAGAGATATTGCAAGTGTATATACTCTCAAAAACAAAACATACATTTTCATCATGGCCGGACGGCAGCCATATTGGATTGACTATTGCGTCATTCGTGCCAGTGTGCCGGGCAAGCACCTCGGTGATTTTTCATATCTAGGTACCCATTGACTCAAATCAAGTGAGAAACTTCGCCAACACCATTTTGCATACGGGTCTTCAGGCCTGGTCCTGGATTAATTATGTGTTTTGGGGTTTGAACCCCGTAACTGGCGCGACCTTGACCTTAATGTAAAACTAAATACATCAGTGGATAGCTGGCATCTTGGCACACTAGTATACCAAATTTGATGATGATAGACTGAATAGTTTTTTGAGAAAAACGGACGAATAGCCGGACGGACGGACGGACGGAGGCACGCCGGACGGATCAGGCAGAAACAATAGTTCCCGAACCTCCGGCTCGGGGACTAAAAAGTTGTATGCAGCACAGCCCATCACTGTTTAGCCGCCGAAGCTAGCACTGCTCAGTCAAGCCAAAAGAAGGGAAAGAAAAGCAACGCTCAGTCAAATAAATCGCCCGCTACTATGAGAGTGTGTATTTGCGACAACCAGAAATTTCACTTTTTCTGTACTACTCTAACCCTAACCCTATCCCTAACCCTAGAAAAAAGTGAAATTTGTGGTTCATGCTCAATGTCGCAAAATGTCGCAAATACACACTCTCATAGTAGCCGGGCGATTTATTTGACTGAGCGACTTTTTTGACTGCGACAACGCTTGCCACGCCGCGGGGCCTGCTTTACAAGAAGGAAGAAGAAGGAAGAGAGGCGCTCTTCCACCACTACTGGACAGCTGTCAACCGTCCCACTCAAGCCGGAGCAAATCTACCACGCATTCAATTCACCAGGGGGGGCGTCCCATTGGGACTAATCCCGTTGGGACTAATACCAGTGGGACTAATCCCATTCAGACTAATGCCGTTGGTTTAAATATTCTTTAATATGCCAACAACACATACAATTCCAAATAATACAGAACAAAATGACAACAAGAAGCTAGAAGCTTATACTGTGCCTTCCACAATTTATCTGTGCATGGCGGTCGGCAAGGAAGGATAACATACAAAACATACTTAGAATTTATAAATAACAAAATCCATTGGTCAAAATTCACAGAATAGCAACGTAACAAACGATTATGCCGTTCGACCTAATTGCTTTGAGCTTTTCCCATTCGGTCTAAAAGCCGGCGACAGACTATGTGACTGCCTCATGTGACTCGATCAGGTCGTGACGTTTCACCTCATTTGCGTACCATCCTGCTCGATCAGTCTGACTCAGTCGGGCCCAGTCGGGTGACAGGGCCGAATAGGGCGGGTTCTAAATTTCACTGATCGAGTCTGATCGAGTCAGATGGCTTGTGACCTCTTCTGTGCGGGAAACAAAATTTTGTCTACGTCACGACCTGATCGAGTCATATGAGGCAGTCGGGTATAGTCTGTCTCCCGCTTAATGTCTGCTGAGCATTTGTATCATTGCATTTCTGCGTACCCAGGTATTCCTTGTTTTTCAGATAGGTTAGGGATAGGGTTAGGGATAGAGGTAGGGATAGGTTTAGGGATAGGGTTAGGGTTAAGAATAGGGTTAGGGTTAGGGTTAGGAATAGGTTTAGGGATAGGTTTAGGGTCCATTTAGTGTCGACATACACAAAAGATAAAATTTGAATTTAATTAATCTTTTTAATTATTATTTTATTTTGTAATAAATTCGTCGAAATGACTTTACTGTTTATTATTATTTCTTACACTAAACGTATGAATGTAGTCCGAGCGGTACAGATAAAATGTTAGTCCACACGGGATTAGTCCCAGTGGTATGTGGTATGTCCGCCATGACTGTCAGCGGTGTGATCAAAAGAGTAGTCCGAGCGGGATTAGTCCCAACGGACCCTCCCCAATTCACCACCCCGGTCGAACAAGTGGCTCCACCTGGGCCCTTTCCTATGTATTCTAAAAGTTGAGTACATAATTTATCTCGATGCTTCGTCCGAGTAGTAATTTAAAATAATAATAACTTTTCAAAATTTCCTCCAGCCTGGGACGGCACTGCGTAAATGGTATTTTTTTAAATTTTATTTTTTTTATTGAACTTTTTTTTTACAGTTTACAATTTTGCAGAAAACAAACAAACGACATTACTAAATATATTAAAGAAGAAAAAAATCAAACATACACAACCCTCCAACAACCAAATAAACATAGAATCATCAACAATGTTTTCCACTGTGTGTTGTTGAGAGAGAGAGAGAGAGAGAGAGAGAGAGAGAGAGAGAGAGAGAGAGAGAGAGAGAGAGAGAGAGAGAGAGAGAGAGAGAGAGAGAGAGAGAGAGAGAGAGAGAGAGAGAGAGGCGGTTGAATGTATGTGTTCATCTACTTTCTTTTCTTTCATTATTATGTACAATATTATGGCCTCAACTTCAAACATTACATTGAATATGACCTACAGTTATCCACATTGTTGTTATGAACCTGGCATGTTTTCAGACATAAGAATATTGCAATTTTTACCGGTCCAGTGCAGTAAATACATGTTCAGTGAAACAATTAGGTATCAACAATGATTGGTGTATATGCTGCCCATTTCAAAACAAAATCTGAGTACTCCATACTTGATTTAGCATTGTAGTCGTCAATGTTGCATCGATATTGTAGTTAAAAAAAAAAAAGTAAATGGTATTTTTTACCCGGCCAGAGGCCGGGGTTTTGTTTCATATATTTTTTTCTAACAACAACATTATCCCCATCCTATTTATTATTTCCTCCCATGTTCCTTTGTTTCTTGTTGCTTGTATTTACAATGTAAATATGGGTGACTGGCATTCAGCATGAGTGAGAAGGATACGGGTACGGAAAGGTGTGTGTGGGGGGGGGGGGGGGGAGGATCAACACAAGCATACATACGGAGGAAAGCACAGAGTCACTTTCTGACTCAAGTTCATGCGAATCTCCCGATACATTCATCGAAATCCAACCCGAGCATGAAAACAACTCTCCATCCAGAAGTTCTCTTCCAGGAAGGATGGAGAGCACACCCAACACTCCTACCAGAAAACGAAACCGTAGGGCAGAGTCCCCACACAACGACTCCCCGTCCTCCCCTGATGACAAACAGACCAGGGAGGACCTGAATCCTATGGAAGGGGAAAACATCGGGTCAACCACGCCCCAAAATCAAGACTCAAACAAACAAAAACAAGCTATGGAAGGGACGAGCTCTAGCTCAACCCCACCCCGCATACGGGACTCGAACCCGCAGGAACAGGAAAGGAACGCTATCGAAGCTCTCCCCCCCACCAACAACAAACAAAAAGACAACAACACAATGGCAAATGACCCATTCAATGACATCACATCAATTTGGGCCCGGCAATCCCCCTTGCAAAACACTCAACCGCAACCAAGGCCACAGCCAAAACCACGATTCACACGCACACACACACCAGGCCAAAGAAAAAGAGACAGCTCCAAAGACCTTCCGCCACCAACATTCCTCAAATACCCGGTTATTGTCGAAGACAAAGGCTCCGGCCCGGCCACCATCTAGGGCCTGGGTCCCGTCACCGGTATGAAGATGTGGCGGAATGCCATCGGGGATATAATCAGCCAGGAACCCCTGGCCGGCGACCGTCTGCTGATTGGCTGCCAGTCAGCTGATCAGCAACAAAAACTTGCAAACTTGACCGAGATTTCACAAATAAAAATCGATGTTTCATTCCCACTGAAGGGGTTATTAAACCAATCCCCCTTGAAGAAAACGAACAAGAACTGCTACTACTCATTGAGGATGGGATGCCAAGAGCATCCTCAGGCTAAATAACAGAGATGGTTCAAAGTCAAAGGCTATCAAAGTTACATTTAATAAACCCATACTACCATGCACAAAAATCTACGTGCAAGAATTTCCGGTCCACCCGTTTGTGGCCCCCGTTCGACGTTGTAAGAAGTGCGCCCGGTTCGGCCATACCACAGAGCAGTGCAGGACAAACAAGGAGTCCTGCACTAAATGTGCCGGGCCGGGCCACTACTCCAAAAACTGCGACAACATTTCCAAATGGGTCAAATGCGGGGGGCCACACGCTGCAACATACAATATCCACAACTGATATAAACTCCGACTTCGGGCCTATCGTATTCGGGCCGAAGTCTTCATCCCATTCTCAGAGGCTATTCGCCGGGCCAAATTGTAGAGTGGCACAGTGGTAGCGCGTTTGCTTCGTGTCAAGTAAACCCGAGTTCGAACCTGGGTACAGGGGATTTTTTCTCTCACTTTTCACTAGGCCTTGCGGTCTGAACGTGGAGTCTTTCGGATGAGACGATAAACTGAGGTCCCGTGTGCTCATGCACTTAGCACACTTTAAACCCAGTGGCAACGAAAAAGTTGTCATTAATTTTGGTCAAAATTTACTCCCACCCACCCTCACCCTTCCTTCCTCATCAATCACACAAAAATCACATGCAAAATATTTTTAAAAACAAAATTGGGTGGCGAGCCTCTGGCTGCGACGCTCTCTCCAGGTGGGAGCAACCCGAATTTCACAGAGACGCCTCTGTGACTATAATGTACCTAACCTAACCTAACCTAAATTGGCCCTGGAAACCGAGAGAACCGAACAACAAAACACACCACCCTCTCCCCCACCACAGGTGGACCCCTGGTGGTGACTTGAGGAAAGACCCAGCGCTAACTACGCGAATGCCGTAAAGGGCAGGGCTCCACATTTCCCCCACAAAAACACAGGCCCCCATCCAAAGGGAAAACCAAACAAAGCAAAAAGAAAAGCAAACAAATCAAGCCCTTCACAACACCGTACAAGATTCCGCAACAGAAATGAACAACAACACAAATAGTAACAACAACAACAACAACACCCAAACAAATCCCCACTAAAAAAAGAAACCCCGAAACAGACTCCTCAGTGCCCAAGAAAGAGCACTACGACTGCAAGCAGCTGCTGCTAGAACAGCCGTAAACAAACACGTCACACAACGTAGAATAGAAGAAATAGTCTCCCAACAGACTCAAATACAAATAACCTACATAATGACGGAAATGACAAAACATATGGACAAACTGATTACAAACTACACTGACAAACTGACCAGCAACAAACAAACAGACGGACAAAACAAACCGACACAGTTGCACCCCCCCACAGCCACAAAACCCCACCCTGACTGAAATAGAAAACATTGACTTCAACATCAAACCAAACAAAAATCAAACCCAAACAGAAGCCTTTATAACTCAAGTATTAATACAAGTAGCAAAGGCACGTGCAACCAGCAAACCCAACCTTCTGTTAGAGGGACTTGTGTCCCTCCTCCCCTCCTTCAGTCGCCAAACTCCCATCCCCATTCGCCACAAGAGCAACCTTATGCGGTTGGCTGAGCTGGCATGTGGTTCCACTGGGGGGGAACAAAACAAAAATTTAGATCCTTCTTAAACTCTCTTTACAACACAGGCCTGCAAAACGCACACACACAGAATCATCTCACCTGGTTCTGCCCTTCACACCATCCTCCCATAATCCTCCAACACCCCTCCCCACACATACACACACTATGCATGTAATACCGCACACACACACTCTCATATGCACACACACGAATCCCAATCCTCTAACAAGCAGAACACTTGTAAACAATGATGACTCACACCACACAAGCAAAACCGTCACAAATAAACTCCCCCTTTTCTGTCAAACACCGCAGGAAAACTTAATATTCTACAATAGAATTGCCGTTCCAATGCAGCACAAAATTTGCCTACAATCCCTAAATTCTAAATTTACTGATCTCCAACGCATTCAGGGTTACCAATACCCTCCAGTTGTCAGTTATAAAATAGATAATATTCAAACACCAGAAGAGAATATAAACGTCATTCGATATTCGAATGCCATTCGCGTAACGTTTTGTTCTCTCTCGTGCCCTAGCACGCCGCAAACTGTTAGTTGCATCATAGGAAATGTGCAACTTTTTTTAATTTTTACTTCCGGCTAAAATTAGTTCTCGCGAGAACGTAACTTTTTGTTTACAAAGTCTAGAAAGTGGATTCAGACAAAATGTTCTTCACTCTACAGCGAAAATATATGGGATGATTTTAGCAAAGTAAACAAATACAAGTATTTTTTGAGTGCTAGATGGCATAATGTGGTGCAAACTTAATTTTCTGCACACAAACAGACTGACAATGAAATCGAAATCTTTGTATAACCTGTCATTGAGGTATGATTTATCTCCCTTTTGATAGCAACTCTTTTCTCTCTCTGAAAGTGAAGAAGTAAGCTATTAGAGTTATCTTTACTTAGCAAACGTTATTCGCGGTTAGTGGTGTTTCTTAGACCCCTTTTGGCGTAACAGCTATGCGCGCGGCGACCGTCGACTAGAGAAACTCTACTTAGGATGACCTGCCGCAGATGTTATCCAGCTCACTTCTGGTATCAGTAACTGGTGATCTTCTAGGTGCTTTGCAATCTTCTGGTGTCCGTGATTGTATCGATGCGAGTGCGTGTACGTGTATTGGGGAGAGAGAGAGAGAGAGAGAGAGAGAGAGAGAGAGAGAGAGAGAGAGAGAGAGAGAGAGAGAGAGAGAGAGAGAGAGAGAGAGAGAGAGAGAGAGAGTGAGTGTATGTGCGTGCGTGAGTACGTGCATGCGTGCGTGTGTGTGTGTGTGTGTGTGTGTGTGTGTGTGTGTGTGTGTGTGTGTGCGCGTGCGTGCTTGTGCTTGTGTGTGTGTGTGTGTTTTGTGTAAGTGTATGCATGTCTGGTATGTGTGCACATACGTGCGTGCGCGCGCGCGCGCGCGCGCGCGTGTGTGTGTGTGTGTGTGTGTGTGTGTGTGTGTGTGTGTGTGTGTGTGTGTGTGTGGGCGCGCACTTGCTTATGTAAACGTGTGTGTATCTCTGTGTGTGTCTGTGTTTGTGTGTACCTTTGTCTGTGTGATTGTGCCTTTCACTTCTCGCGCGAACGAAACAAAGAAAGAAAGAAAGACGACACAAAGAAAAAAACAAAGGAACGAACAAAAAAACAAAACAAAACTCTCCGACAAACTTATGCTCATTCGCTCCACTACAGTGACCTACGGACAATAACCACAACCCCACAACCCCTGGACTGATCTCTCTCTCCCTCTCCTCTCTCTCTCTCTCTCTCTCTCTCTCTCTCTCTCTCTCTCTCTCTCTCTCTCTCTCTCTCTCTCTCTCTCTCTCTCTCTCTCTCTCTCTCTCTGTCTCTCTCTCTCTCTCTCTCTCTCTCTCCTCTCTCTCTCTCTCTCTCTCTCTCTCTCTCTCTCTCTCTCTCTCTCTCTCTCTCTCTCTCTCTCTCTCTCTCTCTCTCTCTGTCTGTGTCTCCTCTCTCTTTCTCTCTCTCTCTCTCTCTCTCTCTCTCTCTCTCTCTCTCTCTCTCTCTCTCTCTCTCTCTCTCTCTCTCTCTCTCTCTCTCTCTCTCTCTCTCTCTCTCTCTCTCTCTCTCTCAAATAGCATGTACCTTGCTGATGACATTAAATCAATCATTTCATTTGTCATTTGTCGTCTCTCTCTCTCTCTCTCTCTCTCTCTCTCTCTCTCTCTCTCTCTCTCTCTCTCTCTCTCTCTCTCTCTCTCTCTCTCTCTCTCTCTCTCTCTCTCTCTCAAATAGCATGTACCTTGCTGATGACATTAAATCATTCATTTGTCATTTGTCATTTGTCATCTCTCTCTGTCTCTCTCTCTCTCTCTCTCTCTCTCTCTCTCTCTCTCTCTCTCTCTCTCTCTCTCTCTCTCTCTCTCTCTCTCAAATAGCATATACCTTGCTGATGACATTAAATCATTCATTTGTCATTTGTCATCTCTCTCTCTCTCTCTCTCTCTCTCTTCTCTCTCTCTCTCTCTCTCTCTCTCTCTCTCTCTCTCTCTCTCTCTCTCTCTCTCAAATAGCATATACCTTGCTGATGACATTAAATCATTCATTTGTCATTTGTCATCTCTCTCTCTCTCTCTCTCTCTCTCTCTCTCTCTCTCTCTCTCTCTCTCTCTCTCTCTCTCTCTCTCTCTCTCTCTCCCCCCCCCCTCTCGCTCTCCCTC
>CM065700.1:32938980-32951480 GCA_017654935.2 Phymorhynchus buccinoides | reverse complement strand
AATAAACGGACAAACAAACCTTTGACGACAACAACAACATACAAAAACAAAAAACAAACGAAAAAACAGAAAATATAGATCAATATCCAGTCACACCCCATCCCACTAAACCACGACATACCAAATTGTCATATCACACATCACTACAATCAAACCTTTTACATATCAGTTACACTGATGTCAGTATGACCCCCACATGGTAGGCGATCGAACCATCCTCATGAAATGCATTGAAATAGTGGCATAATAATATATAACCAAACAATATATTATTAAATTTACAAAGGCAATGCGCACACCAGCACACGCACATTCATGCTCTCTCTCTCTCTCTCTCTCTCTCTCTCTCTCTCTCTCTCTCTCTCTCTCTCTCTCTCTCTCTCTCTCTCTCTCTCTCTCTCTCTCTCTCTCTCTCTCTCTCTCTCTCTCTCTCTCTCTCTCTCCTAATACACATGTTTACCTACATGTGCGCACAAATACACACGTATGCTCATACACATACGCACACATACGTACACACACGCACAAGCACATCCATAATGATACAATAGACAAAGAGCAATGAAATGTGAACAATCAGTGGCTATGCATAATAACTTTAACAAATTTTGCTACATTTTGCAGAGTTTTCTTATTACGTGTTGTAAACAGTTTGTTGAACTTAATAATATTAGGGTGTTTGTAATACAAATGCTTCAACAACAGTTTTCTGCTATTGCTATCGTACTGGAGGTTGCATCGTATGCAGTGCAGTGTGTTGACTGGGCCTTGTGCGTAAAGATAGTGAGTGGGTCGATCCTGGAGACACTGCAATAGTCCTACCAGGAAAGACCCTTTATATAATTTTTTTTTTAAACTCCGCGTGGGGATACCGGGGGTCTTTCGTAAAAAATAGTTCCCCCACCTTCTGGAAGTTCTGTAAATTCCTCTAATCTGCCACTCTCTTTGACTCTGCCTTTTCCCTTTGCTTTCTGTCATCTACTGTCTTTCTGTGTTTCTGTCCCCATTCTCCTGCCTTTTTTTTTCTTCTAAAAAAAGATCTTCCAAATAATGTTTCTCCTTTCAGCTCCTCCGAAATCGGAATGTGTCGGCTGTACGCAGCGGGGAGACCAGTGAAAACTGAAAACTGAAAACCGGACACATATGTACCTTACCCATTATGTCCTGGGAACGCAGAAGAAGAAGAAGAAGAACAACAACAACAAGAACAAGAACAAGAAGAAGAACAAGAAGAAAAGAAAGAAGAAGACGAAGAAGAAGAAGAAGAAGAAGAAGAAGAAGAAGAAGAAGAAGAAGAAAAGAAGAAGAAGAAGAAGAAGAAGAAGAAGAAGAAGAAGAAGAAGAAGAAGAAGAAGAAGAAAAAAGAAGAAGAAGAAGAAGAAGAAGAAGAAGAAGAAGAAAGAAGAAGAAGAAGAAGAAGAAGAAGAAGAGAAGAAGAAGAAGAAGAACAACAACAACAACAAGAACAAGAACAAGAACAAGAACAACAAGATTTTTTTAATATAAAAAACAACAACAGCAAAAACCCATACACAGTGTAGAGGCGAAACAAAGAAGTCAAGGTTGTTGCGCGAATCGCGTGTTGACGTAGCCAAAGTCGTTTTGGATGTTCAGTCTCTTCCAGTCCAGAAAGAATTTCCCCACCGGATCCCGGTAGAAGCTCCGGAAGCCGGCCTTTTTCAGGTCGTCCAGGACAGAGAGCAGCTGCTGGAACCTCTCCCGGGGAGGGCAGTTCTTGAAGATGTGCCACTCCACCAGAAGTTGCTTCACTTGCCTGGAATAATGATAATTTTTTTTTTTTTTTTTTAAATAAATAAAAAAGCAAACTTTTTACGGGCCAGACGTAACCCGGGGCAGGGCACACACAACAACAACAACAACAACAACAACAACAACAACAACCTACGGTATTCATACGGCGCTGAATCTTGATATACATCAAATCAAAGCGCACACACACGTTAGCATTCATAACGCATTCAAACAAAAATGCAATACAAAGCGAGCACACACGTTTGACATAAATGGTATACAGCAGAAACAGACCTAAAGGCAAGAGAGAGAGAAGAGAAAGAGAGTGGAGCCTCAATCACGGGGGAACAGGTGAGTTTTGAGGTTAGATTTGAAGGCTGAGAGGGTCGGTCGCTGACGGAGGGAAAGAGGAAGTTTGTTCCAAGATGTCGGTCCTGAGACAGCAAAAGAGCGCCGACCAACCGTTGAAAGCTTATACCTAGGGATCTGGAGAGAAAGCGGGTCAGACACACACACACACACACACACACACACGCGCGCGCGCACGCGCGCACGCACGCACGCACGCACGCACGCACGCACGCACGCACGCACGCACGCACGCACGCACGCACGCACGCACACATACTCACACACACACACACTAACACACACACACACTAACACCTTGAAATTGCTACCTTAGTTATTTGCGAACAATTCCTACTATTGATGTCGGCTATATTTTCTTTTAACACCCTGATAGGCGCAGTTGACTACTTTTCAAATAGGCGCAATATACGATTTTCGGCACCAAAAAACCCTAGGGGAAAGCACTTCGTGAAAATTAGAGTTGCTAACAACCTCCATTACTCGGTCAAATGCCATAGCAAAAATGCAACAATGGCGTCGAAGCTTGAAACCGCAGGATGCGAGTCAGCGACTTGCAAAGTTTTTTTTAATAAAAAAATTAGGGTTGGCCACAAACTGATAACACTTGCAAAATATGAGGTAAAAATAATTATAAATGACATAGTTTTTTTTTTAAAATGACGAAGTGCTGTATGTATGCTCAAACACACGAGTCGATAGGCTACGAGAGCTGAAGGTAGAGTGACTTCCCCTGTTTGACCGATTGAATTAGGCAAGATCACTCCCACACGCCATGAAATTACTCCGCTTAATTGCTTCCGAACAAGACCTATTCCCTAAGCGGTAACCGTTTTGATCATAGCCAGGGAGGCGGCTGAGAATAGCGACTTGAACTGACTGGAAGGAGGGAGGAGGCAGGGTAGTGTGGACATTCCCCTGCCGATTCAAGGGGAGGGGGGGGGGGGGGGGGGGGGAGGTTAGGATAGGTTAGGTACATTATAGTCACAGAGGCGTCTATGTGAAAATTCGGGTTGCTCCCACCTGGAGAGCGCGTCGCAGCCAGAGGCGCGCCACTCATTTTTTTCGATTTGTGTGTGACTGGTGATGGGGGGGGGGGGGGGGGGGGGAGGGGGTAAGTTTTGACCAAATGACAACTTTTTCGTTGCCACTGGGTTTAACGTGTGCTAAGCGCATGGGCACACGGGACCTCGGTTCATCGTCTTATCCGAAAAAGTCCACGTTCAGACCGTAAGGCCTAGTGTAAAGTGAGAGGAAAAAATCCCCTGTACCCAGGTTCGAACTGAACTGCCGAGTCCTTCGGGTTGGGGACTCAAAGCAAGTCTGACCCCCTGTGCGCTTTACGCGCGGAAAACGATCCACGGGCGAGTGAAAAGTCGATAGGAGTAGGATGATTCCTGCTGCCTGTTATGAACCAGATTAAAAACTAGATTTCCCGGAGTCCAACCACGACCACCACTAACCTACATCCCCCCCCCTCCTTTAAAAATAGATGACGCTGCACTTGCAACGACGCGCTCTCCATGGTGAGAGCAGCCTGAATTTTACAGAGATAAGCTGGTTTCTATGACTAGAAAATCATACAACAACAAAAAATATCAATATACCAATACAATGTGACATGTCATAAAGGGTGGCATGTCATAAAGGGTGACATGTCATAAAGGGTGACATGTCATGAAAGGGTGACATGCCATACAGGGTGACATGCCATAAAGGGTGACATGCCACAACGGGTAGCAAGCCATAAAGGGTGACATGTCATAAATGGTGACATGCCATAAAGGATGACATGTCATAAATGGTGACATGTCGTAAATGGTGACATACCATAAAGGGTGACATTCCATAAAGGGTGACATACCATAAAGGATGACATACCATAAGGGCAACATGTCATAAAGGATGACATGCCATAAAGGGCAACATGCCATAAATGGTGACATGTCATAAAGGGCAACATGCCATAAATGGTGACATGTCATAAAGGGCAACATGCCCACCATTTTTGCGAACAGACTTTGAATCAAATCAATCCAATCCAATCAAATGAAATCATGTATCACCCTCATCCTTATAATACTACACTTGCAATGATCATAATTATGCCAGTATCAATAACCAATAGAAATGGAACAGACCACTCCCTGCGTTTGATTTATCACCCTCACCCTTTCAATATTCCACCTGCGATATAACATGCTCATGTCAATGTCAACTACCAACAATGGAAATGCAGCAGAACGTTATTTTCATGCGTTTGATCCTCATCCTCATCCTCATCCTTATAATATTCCACCTGCAATAATCATAATTACTAGCGCAACGCCGAGTCCCAGTAACGCCTAGTAATGGTAACGCCTAGTAACGGTAACGCCAAGTACTGGTAACGCCGAGTACAGCAAATTTGAAGCGATTCGGTTAAGAAACGGCGGAGTCGTATAGCGCGTGCGTTGCTGAACCGATTCGCTTCCGGGTTGGTACACGGATAGTCACCGTCCCCGGTGATCTTCCTGCCAAATGCGAAGGCAATCGGTCCAGAAACACCGGAGATACGGGCGCCGAGAGGCCGGTGGATGCGCGTTTCGCGCATTTGCCGAACCGCGCAAATGACACGGCCGCCTCGGTTGCCGTTGCCATCGGCCCGTTAGGGCTCACAGCAAATTTGAAGCGATTCGGTCAAAAAACGGCGGAGTTATAAGGCCCGTTTCGTGTTTCAGACACACACACAGACACAGACAGACACACACACACACACACACACACACTCACACACACACACACACACACACACACACACACACACACACACACACACACACACACACACACACACACACACGGACGGACACTTGGCTTTTTACTATATGATGATGCCAGTAACAGCAACCAATATACATGTAGCAGAACATTTCCTGCGTTTCATGATCACCATCATTGCGATGGCTTGGAGTCAAAACGGACTATCTTTAGATAGTCCATTGACATATTATTGAACTTATTACAAAAACTAATCATTTGTATAAAAAAAAAGTCTGCTGAAATATAAAAAGCAAAACCCCCTTTTTATATTTCTGCAGTCATTGTTTGATACAAGTTATTAGTTTTTGTAATAAATCCAATAATACGTCAATGGTCTATCTAAAGATAGTCCGTTTTGACTCCAAGCCATCGAAATTTTTTATGATGCTCCACAAGAACTGCATCAAGCATGTCCATACATAAATATTTTGGCTGTATATTCTTGATAGTATTAGTGCTCTATTTCTTCCATCAGATTTATGGTAAAAACTATTTTTTGTTGTTGAGCAATATCATGCAACATATTTAGTAGAAAATGTTATAAATAATACACTTAATATTGCAAC
Source organism: Phymorhynchus buccinoides (assembly GCA_017654935.2). Lineage (NCBI taxonomy): Eukaryota > Metazoa > Mollusca > Gastropoda > Neogastropoda > Raphitomidae > Phymorhynchus > Phymorhynchus buccinoides. The sequence continues at coordinate 32,945,991 of CM065700.1, read as the reverse complement.
ATAAAGACCAGGGTAAGCAGCAGGTCTTTCTCCTTCTATGTTTTCTAGTAGGTTCATGCGCCCTCCAAGTTCCGTCGCGATTTATCGTCAGAAGTGGCGTCTGCGACGCATGCAAGCAGATACAGAAATACAACAGCTGATAAGTGAAAATCTAGCAATGGTAAAGGGATATAACTTATTTTCAAACATACTAAAACATATTCTTGACTGTCATTCGTGAAAGGTTACTTATGGTAAACTTCAGTTGGCTTGACAGCACTTCTGAAAATATAGATAAACTAAACGTCCCTCCTTGAACAACAGTTGCCTAGTGTCCTTCAACTTTCCTGCAAATTGTACGCGAAATCGGGTGGGAACAAAACAACAACCAACACCCAAAAAATCCAAACAAGTAAATCAGCGAAGGTGACTCAACCCAGTTTACATTTCGTGATAGGCGAAGAATCAACTGTGGCGGTACCATAGCCGATGAGGTTTCACTGAGGCATGGTTACCGCTACACCTATCTATAATGTTAAAAACTCGGGACTTTACTGGTGTTGCACTGCCTCCGGGCATTGCACCCAGTATTGTTCCCAACATCTTTGTATTTACAAATGTCCCATATGTGTCTATGACCGAGAGGACGTAAAACATCATTTTCACCACCACCCAGTTTACATTTATGTAAATAACTTCCAAACTATTCAACATTATCATCACCAAACTCCTTTCCACACTGAGGCAGAGCAAGGGAAACAAGATTCGAAAGTTAATAATTGTCATTCCATCATGTCTTACTTCTCGGTTAATTGACTGCGTCTTGTTAGCTTTTAAAGTGTGCCACGTGCCGAACAAGGATGTTTTTAAGACAATAACAACAATTCGATTGATAAATAGAAACCATACTTACTATTTTCTCCGCTCTTGAACAATCAGTATTTTTAAACGCGCGCGCACACACACACATATATAGGCCCAATACACCCGTCTAACACTACCCACACAAATCTCTACCACTGCCTCTCTGAACCGCCATGGTATCGTGTCAACCCCATAGCACGCTAATGTAAGCTGCAGTACAGTTAGGTCTCAATAGCAGGGGGCCTATAGATAATAGTGGTCCTACGACATCTATCGCGCGCAATACATGGGTCTCATTCTACGTTATTGGTGACAATTCAGGGTTCGCATGTTTAATAATAATAATAATAATAATATTAATAATAATAATAAATGAAACTTATACAGCGCTGTTCGATGGCATGCCATCCTCACAGCGCTTTATAAAGATTAACATTTTTTTTAAATTACACACCGACTCATACATACACCCCTCCCCTCCCCCCCCCCCCCCCCCACTTCCCACACAGGGAGGAACCCCTCTCACACAAAGCAGTACAAACAAACCTGACGCAGAAACAAAAACAAGCACCCCCCCCCCCCTTTCCACACCTCCCTCACAGCAATTAAGGGGTGGGTGGGGGATCACAAAGACACAAAAACAAACAAGCCCCCCCCCCCCCTCCCCCTTCCACACCTCCCTCACAGCAATTAAGGGGTGGGTGGGGGATGACAAAGACACAAAAACAAGCCCCCCCCCCCTTTCCACACCTCCCTCACAGCAATTAAGGGGTGGGTGGGGGATGACAAAGACACAAAAACAAGCACCCCCCCCCCCCCTTTCCACACCTCCCTCACAGCAATTAAGGGGTGGGTGGGGGATGACAAAGACACAAAAACAAGCACACCCCCCCCCTTTCCACACCTCCCTCACAGCAATTAAGGGGTGGGTGGGGGATGACAAAGACACAAAAACAAGCACCCCCCCCCCTTTCCACACCTCCCTCACAGCAATTAAGGGGTGGGTGGGGGATGACAAAGACACAAAAACAAGCACCCCCCCCCTTTCCACACCTCCCTCACAGCAATTAAGGGGTGGGTGGGGGATGACAAAGACACAAAAACAAGCACCCCCCCCCTTTCCACACCTCCCTCACAGCAATTAAGGGGTGGGTGGGGGATGACAAAGACACAAAAACAAGCACCCCCCCCCCTTTCCACACCTCCCTCACAGCAATTAAGGGGTGGGTGGGGGATGACAAAGACACAAAAACAAGCACCCCCCCCCACCCTTTCCACACCTCCCTCACAGCAATTAAGGGGTGGGTGGGGGATGACAAAGACACAAAAACAAGCACCCCCCCCCTTTCCACACCTCCCTCACAGCAATTAAGGGGTGGGTGGGGGATGACAAAGACACAAAAACAAGCACCCCCCACCCTTTCCACACCTCCCTCACAGCAATTAAGGGGTGGGTGGGGGATGACAAAGACACAAAAACAAGCACCCCCCCCCTTTCCACACCTCCCTCACAGCAATTAAGGGGTGGGTGGGGGATGACAAAGACACAAAAACAAGCACCCCCCACCCTTTCCACACCTCCCTCACAGCAATTAAGGGGTGGGTGGGGGATGACAAAGACACAAAAACAAGCACCCCCCCCCCTTTCCACACCTCCCTCACAGCAATTAAGGGGTGGGTGGGGGATGACAAAGACACAAAAACAAGCACCCCCCCCCCCCCCCTTTCCACACCTCCCTCACAGCAATTAAGGGGTGGGTGGGGGATGACAAAGACACAAAAACAAGCACCCCCCACCCTTTCCACACCTCCCTCACAGCAATTAAGGGGTGGGTGGGGGATGACAAAGACACAAAAACAAGCACCCCCCCCCTTTCCACACCTCCCTCACAGCAATTAAGGGGTGGGTGGGGGATGACAAAGACACAAAAACAAGCACCCCCCACCCTTTCCACACCTCCCTCACAGCAATTAAGGGGTGGGTGGGGGATGACAAAGACACAAAAACAAGCACCCCCCCCCTTTCCACACCTCCCTCACAGCAATTAAGGGGTGGGTGGGGGATGACAAAGACACAAAAACAAGAGGAAGTGTTTCAAGGCAAGGCAAGAAAGGCAAGAAATTTATTTCATACCCCATTTCAATATGTACAGCTAATAACCCGTTTCAAAAGAAGAATGTAAATCTATGAAAATGAAAGAGAAATGGCGAAGACAACAAGACAACTATGGCTAGTACGACAATGGACTAGCATATTAAAAATCTGAAAAGCCAGTTAAGCCCCCCATAAAACAATAGCCATAAAATAGACTAGTCTACGCATGTGTTGGTGCATTCCTTCCTGGTTCTTGTTGACATTTTTTATTAGTTTCTGCGAGGGTGAGGTGAATGAGGGTGGATGTCTTTGTGAGTGAGAATCATGTGATTTTTGCTACTTTATTTCTTTGCACTGGAATGTTGGTAGTATGACTATCTTGTTGATTTTTTTATGCATGTTTTTAATGTTGATTTTAATGTTGCCTTTGTAAAGCGCATCGAGCATACTACTGTATGGATTTTAGCGCCATATGAAATAAAATTATTACTGTTAGTCAAAAAGGGACTAGATTTGATAATTACCCCCAAAAATGTTGTTGCTTCTAAGTATGAAGTAAACTTCTGAATGAGCAAACGAATCAAATAGTAAAAAGCCAAGTGTCCGTGTGTTTGTCTGTCTGTCTGAAACACAAAACGGGCCTTATAACTCCGCCGTTTTTTGACCGAATCGCTTCAAATTTGCTGTCAGCCCTAACGGGGCGATGGCAACGGCAACCGAGGTGGCCGTGTCATTTGCGCGGTTCGGCAAATGCGCGAAACGCGTATCCACCGGAATCTCGGCGCCCATATCTCTGGCGTTTCTGAACCGATTGCCTTCAAATATGGTAGGTAGATTACCGGGGATGGTGACTATCGGTGTGCCAAACCAAAAGCGAATCGGTTCAGAAACGCGGCGAAACCAGTACGTGGCGTTACCAGTATGGTGCATTGCCAGTACTAGGCGTTGCGCTAGTACTTTGTAAAAATTGACGCCATAAAACAAAAATAAGTTTGAGTTATCAAACCTGTCTGCTGCTAACAGTTATCAAAGGCTTCCCCTGCCTTTTATGTGGTGTAGCCCCTTCACTGAAGTAAATCCCAGGCTTTGAAAGAATATATTTTCTTCATGAAAACTTCAAATACAAAGACAATGTCCACGTGAAGTTCTTTGTTATGGACATGTCATAACTGTTTCTGATGATTACATTCCTTTTTGTGCATGGCGTAACATGAGTGACACTATTGTTCTGTTTTAAGCTTACCTTCGTTATCATGTAAGTTTGGGGAATTTGAAATCCAATCATTATGTTGTTGTTGTTTTTAAGCATGACATCATTCAAAAGCATGAAAACGAAACAAAATTATAATGTGCAAAAGAGACAAGTCGATGCAAGCTTCTATAATGCAGTGCTAAATCCACCCTTTTTCATATTTTAAAGTCCATCTGTTGCTTCGGAAGTAGCACAATCATGTTTAGAGAGGAGAGGAATTGTTCGGAAATAATTAAGGGGAGTAATTTCATGGTGTGTAGGAGTTATCTTGCCTAATTCAATCGGTCAAACAGGGGAAGTTACTCTGCCATCAGGTAAATCCCCAGCCCTCGCTTCGTGTGTTTGAGGAGACACGCAGCATGTAGAACGCAGTGCATCATTCTAAAATTTGATATAATTTATATTTTTACGTCACAGTTTGCAAGTTCTATCATTTTGTAGCAACTGGACACCCCTTATTTTTCTACAAAACGTTGGCAAGTCGCTGACTCGTATCCTGTGTCGCTATGGTATTTGACTGAGTAATGGAGGTAAGCAACTCTAATTTTCACAAAGTGCTCTCCCCTAGTTCTGTTTCCGAAAGTCGTCCATTGAGATTTGTTGCATATGTTCACAATTGTGGGTGCCAGTTTCCCCCCTTTTTTGTCACCAGTAGCAAAGACCGACTCAATAACTGCGACGCAATCATGCAGGCTTCGTCACCTGTGCCCCCACAAAACTAAAGACTGTTCCACGCATCCAATTTCAGATGTACGGCTATCCAACTGCGACGACGTTTTGTAAGGCATGAATCTGATGAAATACTACACAGTCTACGTGAATTTGATGACGCGCTGCTATAGTTTCGTTCCCTATAGGTGAAGACGGGGTAAAAAGCCCATGGGCGGGTAAGAAGCCCATGCCAATTATCTCATGAAATAAAGCAAATTTCAGTCACATTTTAACCCATGAGACGAGTGTTAATGTTTAGCATTCGTCTTATGGGCAATTTTATTTTACTGAAATTTGCTTTATTTCATGAGATAATTAGCATGGGCTTCTTACCCGCCCATGGGCTTTTTACCCCGTCTTCCCCTATTCACGAAGCTCCAACACTACGAATTTCATCAAAATGTTAGACGCACAAATTCAGATATTTCAAATAGATTCGTCTAGGAATCAACACAATAATGGTAAACGAATTTAGTCGGATTACATCAAAATTCATGTAGCCTACACAGTAATATTTCCATCAGATTCCCCCAAAACGAAATAGTCTCTGATTGCGTCTGTCTAGCACTATGTTGTAGCATGGATACCAAAAAATATAGATCATGTAGCGTCCATGGTTTTAGCGAGCGTGCATGCGCGGTGTTTTATCTGTGTATATACTTGGCGAGAGAGTGTGCGTGCGTGCGTGCGTGCGTGCGTGGGTGTTTTGCTGCAATGTCACTATGTACTTTTGTTCGAATGTACATTATTTGAGAGTGCTTTGCTAGAACATGTTTTGCAGTATCCACAGTTCATATCACTCTCTGTACGTGAAATTGTGAACAAATGGAAGAAGGGGACAGGGAGGCAACTTTCTTTGTGTGTTTAAAACTGGATTTTGGTATACACCGTCATTAGTGAATTTGCAAATCGCATACAGCATTGAGAGTTTTTCTCTCAAGAGATTTTCCTAACCGGATAAAATAAGCTATAATAATTATTACTTATTAAAAATAATTTATTTCACTGACTGTATTACTTATATACCTTGCAAACTGCCAAACTGACATTATGAAGCGTCAGTCATCCGTGGCGGGCTACCAGGAACATTAGGCCGGTGTCATGAGAGATAAGTACCTACCGTGAAATAAGTACCCCTCAAAAGCGCACTAGAGCCATTCTTCTTTCGTGTGATAAATAAGTCAAATATTATTTAAGATATTGATATTTAAGTGCTCAATCTACACGGAAAGAACCACGAAATAGAGCGGGAGGGTGTAAATCTACATTTTTGCCGATAAATCAATATACAAAGCTATGTTACTTAGTTTTGTATTTTCCAAAATGGCGGACGATATAAGCAACCGACGTGCAAACAAAAATAAATAATAACAAATATTAGAAAAATATCCCTGACTTCTCGGTATTTCATGATGAATCTTCTTTTCTTGATGCATGCCACAAGACGCCTCTGAATGTATTTAGGGGCGACTCTTCCCCAAACAGCAAACAATTTGAATGAGGAAAAGAGTATTTATTTCATGGGTAAAATATTTTATGCAACACCGGGTTCACATTAGACGCGTAAGTTCCGTACGGAAAACCTTAAATAAGTGGAAGAAAGAAGGATAAAAGTTTACGCATATAGGGGAAATTTGGACACGTGCGCAAATCTTTTCCCTTCTTTGTTTCGCTTATTAATGGATTGCGCACGGGTTTCCGCACGGAACATCAGCTTATGTGTGTACACGGCCTTGGTGCCATTGTGATCAGTTCCAACCGTGTTCGATGGACAATGTTTTTGCTGTTGTTGGTGGTGGTGGTATTTATTTTAATAATCGGATCAACTGGGCGTACATTTGTGTGCCTTGCCATTTGGTAAAAACTGTCACAACGGGCATCCAGGTGCAGGATATTAAGAGGTATCATTCAGCTACGTTTTGTCGGAATCTGTGCAGTAGGTTAGGTACTGTGACGTGGAATATAAAATATTTTGTTCACACACTCGCATGCACACAAACACACATACACGCACACACATATACACACACGTGCGCGCTCGTACAGACACAGAGAGACAGAGAGAGAGAGAGAGAGAGAGAGAGAGAGAGAGAGAGAGAGAGAGAGAGAG
>CM065700.1:32926480-32933980 GCA_017654935.2 Phymorhynchus buccinoides | reverse complement strand
CAGACTTGATTCATAACAGAAATTTATTGTTGCACTGACAGATCTTTAACAAGACGAGTGTAGATACAGACTGACAGACAGAGGCAAAAACAAATACGTGAAAGGCAGAGTTTTTTCCCCTTTATTCTGCTACCCATAATCCACGACTAAAACAACTTCCGTCCCCCGTGTTTATAACGATCATGGTGTTGAGAATAATGCGTCCAAAATGAACAAAATTATAAATGAAACAAGGGCATCGCCGAGCGGCAGATATGTCCTTTGCCGTTTACGCCCTGTACCTGCCCCGCCCTGTACCTCCCTTCCCCTTCACATCTTCGGTCCCCGTCCTCCTTGTGACCTTTGGGTGAAGCACCTACACACCCTTGACTGGGTGCAAATCGTTTTCCGGGATGCACACCCTTAATTGGTGGGGTGCACACCCTTAACACTGAGACATGTCTAAATATTATGCTTTACGTCCTCCCGGCCAAAGCCATATGGGACATTACTTTTTACTTTTAGATATTTTCCACACTCGGCAACATTTAAGCCCCACGTGGCACATTTTGTGCTAGGATGTATTTTACGTTTAGTATTAGACCCCCTCCTTTACCCACAAAATGTGCCACGTGGGGCTCAAATGTCGCCGAGTGGCAAACATGCCTCAGTGTTAAGGGTGTGCACCCCACCAATTAAGGGTGTGCATCCCGGAAAACGATTTGCACCCAGTCAAGGGTGTGTAGGTGCTTCACCCAAAGGTCACAAGGAGGACGGGGACCTAAGATGTGAAGGGGGAAGGGAGGTACAGGGCGGGGCATGTACAGGGCGTAACCGGCAAAGGACATATCTGCCGCTCGGCGATGCCCTTGTTAATATATATGTTTCTCGCATAAATATTAGGATGTGAAAAATGCAACAATGATAGAATAACGCGCGAAATGGAAACCAACACCAACAAACAAACAGCAAAACATTCATGTGAAATTAAAATCCCCAAAGAAAATGGCCATAACACCCACTGTATTTAACATTTAATAACATTGATTCCCCAATCTTATCTGGGATTTGAGGACACAGCTGGCGTTGAGGAAGGTCCCCAAAGGCCAGCCCATCCCTTTGGCTGCAGCACCAGAGCCGGGTGCAAGGGCTCCCCTCGTTCGAGAGTCATAGATTTCCACAAAACACTAAGCTGTACCATGATTTTACATTACTGTAGAAAATCATCTGTTGTACAGCTCTCATGTTACTGTTGGCCCCTACTATATAGGCTAATGGCAACCAGTGAAAAAAGCCATCTGAGTAAAGGGCCTGTAATCCCCGTTAATCTGACGAGGAAAGACTACTCATTCTGTTGGCAAATTGTAAGTCTTAAGCAGGGTTCTTTCCCTTAGATTGTAGTTTAATGTCTTGTTTGGTCCGACTTAAAAAAATAAATTGTGAAGCGCGAGGGGAATGGAATACAAGAGGTAACACGTGCAAAAAGGTTACAAAAATGGAGTTTCAATCTGCAGATGCCAAAGCGAAAAACAAACAAACAATCAATCAAAATCCCCAACAAACAAACAAAAACCAACGACCACCACAGAACATTATAATACACATCTGTATTGTTAAAAATTCGGGACTTTCCTGGTGTTTCACTGCCTCCGGGCATTGCCTCCAGGATCGTTCCCACCATCTTTATATCTACTAATGTCCCATATGTGTGTCTGAGGACGTTCCAGATCCCCAGAGGTCAGTCCATGCGGCTCGTGTTGCTGTGGCTTACCGAATGGGGTATGAACGAGTTGGCTTCGATAAATGTGTGTGTTTATGTGTGTGCGTGTGCGTGTGTGGTGTGTGTGTGTGTGAATGGGGTGTTGTGTGTGTGTGTGTGTGTGTGTGTGTGTGTTAGAGAGAGAGAGAGAGAGAGAGAGAGAGAGAGAGAGAGAGAGAGAGAGAGAGAGAGAGAGAGAGTTGCTTTGTATATACACTGTTGCTGGTTGGTGTCACTCTTGAATGCTGTTTTTGTTGTCTGTTGATGAATCATTGATTGTAAAGCGCTTTGGGCTCATCTGAGGTAAAGCGCTATATAAATGTACAATTATTATTATTATTATCTACCCAGGTAAGTTGAATGGTACATTTTGGCTGAGGAGTGGCTAGCGTTGAAAGGGTTAACAAAACAACAACACTACACGCTCTATTTACTTGAATATTGACAAAAACAAGGTAGTCTACACCTAGCTAAGAATAAAAGAAAACAAAGACAGAGTAAATCCCTGAATTCCCCAAATCTCTTTGCGTACCTAATTTAAAAATAAAATAACGATTCTCCCCTTTAAGGGAGAATACTGTTGTTATTGTAAGAATTCCTCTTCTTGTTTTTCTTTTTCTCCCATTTTGTGTTTGGTCTGATTTAGCTGACATTTTCAGGAAAGTTGCGGGGGAAATTAAGGGATAGCGAAATTTGCAATATTAAATGATTTCGGCTAAATTTGGCGAAATATTGCCGAAAAACAGCGAAATCGGCGACATTTCAATATTGAATATCTCGAAAACGGCTCGACCGAAAGCATTCATATTTTCAGTATTTACTAGAAAGTTAATTTTCAACACTTCCGGTGTATTTCCGAACCGGAAGTACCAACCGGAAGTGCTATGGCTGGGAACCTGCGGGTGAATTTGTGTTCACGGAATAGCCAAAACCGGAAGTGAATCACAAACGTAACTGTTGGGTATTATAGCCCTTATGTTGGCCCAGGTCTGAAAGGATATGCTAAATAGTTTGGAAGTTATTAAAATTTATGTAAATTGGGTTGTGTCAAATTCATTGTTTTCCATTTGTGGGATTTCTTGGTTTTAAATCGATTTTGCTGAAATTTGCAGGAAACTTTGAGGACACTATTCTATATGCCATATTTACAATAATAAAGCGATTGGCGAGATTTTGACAGAACATTTACCCAAAAAGTTGCTAAATGTTGCCAAATTTTAAACTTGAATATCTGAAAAACGGCTTGGCCGAATGGATTCATATTTTCAGTATTTATTAAAGAGCAGATTTGCAACACTCTCAGTATCAAACCGAACCGAAAGAATCAACGGAAATTGGGGACCAAAATGGCTAAAATGTGGCCACATTTTACTATTGAATAACTTGCAAACGGCTGTTTGAGGGGAGAATCCTGCTCTCCAAGGCAAACATAAGACCCCCATAATTTAGTATCGTTCTTTTTTCCCATTCATTTTTGTAACAATTATATCCTGGGCATAGACTACTGATAGGTGTGTGTGTGTGTGTGTGTGTGTGTGTGTGTGTGTGTGTGTGTGTGTGTGTGTGTGTGTGTGTGTGTGTGTGAAAAAAAAATATATATATATGTGTGTGTATGTGTGTATGTGTGTGTGTATGGGGTGGGTGGGTAAGTGTGCATGTGTGTATATGTGTGTGTGTTTCAGTGTGTGTGTGTGTGCGTGCGCGCGCGCGTTTCAGTGTCTATGTAGATCTATGTGTGCGGTGAGTGAGTGTGCGTCTGCGGCGCATATGTGTATGCATGCATCCAAGCACGTGCGCCTCAAGCTGTGTTTCTGTTTGTCTGTCCTATCTAATCTACCTATGTATGTGTGTGTATTAACAATGAGTAGAGCCGCCGCCCGCCCCCCCCCCCCCCCCACCACCACCACCCCACCACCACTACCCCCGAAAAAATAATGTCAAGGTCGGACGAATCGCGTGTTGACGTAGCCAAAGTCGTTCTGGATGTTCAGTCTCTTCCAGTCCAGCGAGAAGCTTCCCACGCGATCCCGGTAGAAGCTCCGGAAGCCGGCCTTTTTCAGGTCGTCCAGGACAGTCAGCAGCTGCTGGAACCTCTCCCGGGGAGGGCAGTTCTTGAAGATGTGCCACTCCACCAGAAGCTGCTTCACTTGCCTGATTGAACAAGATACACACACACACATACACACACGCGCGCACGCACACACACACGTACACACACACACACACACACACACACACACAGAGTCTGATGCCTACTACTACTGGGTTCTTGTCAAACTCAGGCAAACCAGCATGTTTCCTCATTTGTACACGCATGCGCACACGCGCGCGCGCGCGCGCGCACACACACACACACACACAGCACATGCACACACTCACACACACACATACACACGCGCGCGCGCACACGCACACACACACATACACACACACATATACACACGCACACGTTGCTGTTATTTTGTTATCTCGAGGACATGATGTAAATATGCTTATTCTATTTATCCTTAAAAAAGATAATTTTGACTTGACTTGACAATGATCCCAGCCTTGATATAACAGTGTACTGGCAATAACAACTTCTTCTTCTTCTTCTTCTTCTTCTTCTTCTTCTTCTTCTTCTTCTTCTTCAACTTCTTCTTCTTCTTCTTCTTCTTCTTCTTTTTCTTCTTCAACTTCTTCTTCTTCTTCTTCTTCTTCTTCTTCTTCTTCTTCTTCTTCTTCTTCTTCTTCTTCTTCTTCTTCTTCTTCTTCTTCTTCTTCTTCTTCTTCTTCTTCTTCTTCTTCTTCTTCTTCTTCTTCTTCTTCTTCTTCTTTCTTCTTCTTCTTCTTCTTCTTCTTCTTCTTCTTCTTCTACTTCTTCTTATTCTGCGTTCTCAGAATTGACGTATTTAGTGGGATAAGTACGTATGCGTTCGGTTTGTCAATTTTGTCGTTGGTCTCCTCGCTGCATTCAGCCAACAATTCCGATTTCGGAGGAGCGCAAAGGAGAAGATCGCTTGCCACAAAAAAAAAAAAAAAAAAAAAGAAAAAAGATTTGAACAACAAAAGGCAAGGCAATGGGCCAACAAGGCAGACACAATAATTAGTAGATGACAGTAAGACACGGGAAATGCAGAGTCAACGAGAGTGATGGATTAGTAGATAATTTTAGAGGACGTAGCTTTCAGAAGGTGGGGGAACTGTTTGTACTAAAATACCCCCCCCCCCCCCCCACACCCCCCCCCCCCCCCCCCACGGGCGAGTCAATGGCAACAACAGCGGTAACGATTGAGCTCTTATGGTGGCTGTAAGGGAGAAAACTGTTCTGATTTATTATTTCTTCCCTTGATCAAATTACTAGAGGTGAGGGGGAAAACCGGTTTGAACCGAAAAACCGGTGCTAAACTTTCGCGGTTCGAAAAACCGGTTCGAGTTGCTGTGAACCGGTTTTTTAACTGCAAACTGAAAGTAAGTTTTTCTTAGAATAACGCATTGTTTTCGAAAAACAACACTGATTCTCAGCGCAGATTGGGTGTTTGTAAACCAAGAGTAGCTGTTTCTAGTTTGTGGTGGTGTATGACTTTGACTTTGAGTTGAGTGTGTGTGTGTGTGTCATAAGTCATACGTTTCTTTATTGTGTATGTGTGTGTATGTGTGCACGTGCGTGCGTGTGTGTGTGTGAATATTCTGACAAATAAATATGTGTTTGCATAGGTGAAACTAGTGATGCGAGTACTGGTTCAAAAAACCGGTTCATTAAAACCGGTTCGGAGAGGAAAAACCGATTTAAAACCGGTTCGGATTATTGAACCGGTTCTCAACTCTACAAATTACTATAACTTTTTTCTTTATTTTTCGAAGGCATCTCTATGCTTGCTGCACGCGCGAGAGCGGCGCGAGAGAGAGCGCGAGAGAGAGAGAGAGAGAGAGAGAGAGAGAGAGAGAGAGAGAGAGAGAGAGAGAGAGAGAGAGAGAGAGAGAGACGATGCGAATACTAAACGAGTTGTCATTGTGCAAAGCTTTAGAGACCCACTGACCCACCACCATTAAGTCCCTCGGTGTTTTTTTTTTCTTTCTGGGTAGTCGTGACCCACATACAAATGTCCCCCAAATTCAAATTGAGGCTATCCCCCGTGGGGATACCGGGGGGGGGGTCTTTTGCATAAATAATTCCCCCACCTTCTGGAAGTTCTGTGCTTGTAGCTTCCTCTAATCTGTCACTCTCTTTGACTCTGCCTTTTCCCTTTGCTTACTGTCATCTACTATCTTTCTGCCTTACCACTGGTCCATTCTCCTGCCTTTTTTTTTTTTTCACGAAACACTTTCAAAAAGATTTCCTCCAGCCGAAGTCGGACATGCTGGGCCTAACTATTTCTTAGTTAGGCGCATAACGGCAGCATGACGCATCTGCGCTCATAATTGACAGGAAACTCTCTCTCTCTCTCTCTCTCTCTCTCTCTCTCTCTCTCTCTCTCTCTCTCTCTCTCTCTCTCTCTCTCTCTCTCTCTCTCTCTCTCTCTCTCTCTCTCACACACACACACATCTAAACAGTCATTTAGGATTTTTTTTTAAATTAGGCAATCCTAAAAAATGATTCCGCATGCAGAGCTAAAAATAACTGATAGAAACAAGTAATATGACAAATCAATGATTTGAAAGGTATATAATCAATGATAACGAGTAAGACACTTAGAACTTTATGCCTAGGTAAACGTATCTGTTAAGATTACAATATTATTAATATTTTTTTAAGTCAGTAAATGATACATTAACAATGACACAATAATATAGATATAAAATATATTATTAATTATAATGAGAAATTTTGTTTCATAAAAAATATTACATAATAATATGAGACCCAGCACCACGAAAGGGACATTAACCCCTTGACTGCCAGAGAAAATTAAAGAAAACATAATTGGACAGATCATGCCATGAAAAAGACAACTGATAGAGTCAATCTGGCAAAATGGTCTGGGGATATAACTCTCTTGACTGTGTTAGACCCAAAGCCAGCATATCAGAGTTATTCCTCCCCATCTGATGACACCATCAGTGATGTCATCCGGTCAGTACGTAATACGTTGGTGGCAGTCAAGAGGTTAAGGGTCAAACGGACCATTCTGATAAAACTATACACTTGCAAAATTCAGACAATTTTCTTTCTAATGATACAAGAACTATTTTTGTGCATCTTTGTTCATTCCAGAGTTATGAGCATTTAAAGTTAGTAGGGTGAGTGTCGGCCATTTTGAGAAAACACTGTCGAGCGTGTAGCCTAGCTGAAGAAAATGCATTGACCTACTCGTTTTAAAACACGTCTAAGACCATTTTAGAGACAATATTAAAGATTATCGGCTATTTTTATAAAATATCGAACGATGTAGCCTAGTTGAAGAAAATGTAAATACCTACTAATTTCAAAACACGTATATGACCATTTTAGAGATGAGATTTTTGATTATCTGGCCTAGTTTTGTGAGAAACCCCAGCGACGAAATGTAGCCTTTCGTGGTGAAAATGTCATTGACCTACTCGTTTCAAAACACGTATAAGACCATTTTAGAGACAATATTAAAATAGTATCGGCTATTTTGATAAACCACTGCTTGTAACGTGTAGCCTATCTGAAGACTCTCTATTGACTCTACTCTTTCAAAACACGTATAAGACCATTTTAGAGACAATATTAAATATTATCGGCTATTTTGATAAACCACTGTCGAACGTGTAGCCTAGCTGAAGAAAATGTATTGACCTACTCGTTTCAAAACCGA
>CM065700.1:32903980-32911480 GCA_017654935.2 Phymorhynchus buccinoides | reverse complement strand
CAGCCGGCAGTCCCATCTGCTGCAGTGTAGGCACAGCCAGCGGTCGAAGGATCTCATCCCGGTATCGGAGGCCAGTCAGGTTACCCTGTACATGATACAAGGGTGTTCTGTGGTGAAGGCTGAAGGCCCCCCAGACCATTACAGAACCTCCACCAAAGGCCACCTTTTCTTGGACAGTGGCGTCAATAAAGCGTTCCCCTGGGCGCCTCCAGACCCTCAGTCGGCCGTCGTTGTGGTTCAGGGTGAAGCGTGATTCATCACTGAACAGGACCTGGGACCATTGCTGACGTGTCCACCTCACGTGACGTCTGCAGAAGGCGCGGCGTGCTGCCCTATGGGCTGGAGTTAAGCGTGGCCGTACAGCTGGGCGACGAGAACGGAGGTTAAACCCATGAAGGCGGTTCCGTATGGTCTGCTGGCTGATGTTGATGTTAGTAGCCACCCTCAGCTGCCTTCGAATGATGCTGGAAGAGGCTGTTCTTGTCTGCAGGGCTTGTCGTTCAATGAGACGATCTTCACGTGGAGTTGTCTTCTTCGGTCGACCAGATCTGCGTCTTTCATGGACCCTCCCAGTGGCTGTGAAGCGTTGAATCAGTCTGACAATGACCGAGATGGACACCTGAAGTCGCCTGGCCACTTCTCGCTTGGGAACACCATCTTGGAACCATGCAACAGCTCGTCCCCTATCCAACTCGCTCAATTTTCGTCGGGGAGGCATTGTCAAATCAGGCCTAATACTGGTGGTATGTCTTCTTATAAAGCCAAGCAAGAGACAGCATCTCACACATAAACAGTAGTGCTTGCACGTGCATAATGGTTTTTCCATCTGGCTTGTGCAATGTGTTCATGCAGAACGATCCAAAACAAGGTCCTTTTTCGCAAGTTTCCGCTTTTTCTTTTGCTGCCAAGCTCAGTAATAGAGAATCACGTGCAATGTTTCCACTAACACAACATCGCCCACTTACAGCTGAACAAGAATTCATAACAATTTGGCTTGACTGAGAAATAAATAACAGGAGCGAACGGAGTTTATTGCGCACCTGTTTTCTCATAGTGATCCTTAACTTTTTGTGAGTAGTGTAGTTTCCCTTTTCTAGGTATATTAAGAAAAGGCGAAACACCCGAAGGAATTTTATATTTAGTGTGGAGAGTGAACTGATGATGAATGATAATTGAATGTGAAACTTTCTTTTGATTTAATAGTTGACCAGGATTGAATTCTACCTGCTTTTGTGGACTGTTGTTGATTGTTCGTCTGTGTCGTGAGGTGTGGATAATTTGTAGAGAGAGAGAGAAACACGAACATTCTCATGCGCTTGCATAGTCATACACTTGGATTGTTAATGTTGATTATTTCCCCTCACGCACGGGTGTAACACTGTATATGTGTGTCTGTCTGTCTGTGTGTGTATATGTGTGTGTGTGTGTGTGTGTGAATGTGTGTGTGTGTGTGTGTGTGTGTGTGTGAATGTGTGTGAGTGTGAGTGTGTGTGCGTGTGCGTGTGCGTGTGCGTGTGCGTGCGCGTGCGCGTGCGTGTGCGCGCGCGTGTGTGTGTGTGTGCGTGTGCGTGTGCGTGTGCGTGTGTGTGTGCGTGTGTGTGCGTGCGTGCGTGCGTGCGTGCAAGCTGTGTGTGCTTGCTGTACAGTTTGCATAGCTGCCTCTAAGTAAGTAATTGTAACTGCTTTGCGTTTATAATGCAGTAAGTAGTTTTTAAATGCATAATTATTTTCTCCCCTGTAGACAGTGCATTTGCTTTAGCCTTTATATCTTGTGCTTTTTAGAAAGTTTTTTTTTTTAGTGTGGTCGTTTGATGATTTAAACAAATAAATGGAATGAAAAGACCTTCTTGACACTCGAGTGTTGAAAGGAAAAACAAGAATGAACAAACGAAACCCTAACCGACATGATGAAAGAACGAGGGATAGAGAAAGGAGGGACGGGGAAGGCTGGGGAGCAAGGGGGGGGGAGGAGGAGGAATGGGAGCAGAGAGAGAGAGAGAGAGAGAGAGAGAGAGAGAGAGAGAGAGAGAGAGAGAGAGAGAAGAGAGAGAGAGAGAGAGAGAGAGAGAGAGAGATATTCACAATTCACACACAATTCACAAAGTTTACTGATCCAGGCCTTCTGCCCATGTCAGAGGGGAGGGGGTTACAAAAGGAAAAACAACAATGACAACAAATCGTCACCAAAGAACTCCATTATAAGCGAACATACACACAAAAAGCAACAATGACAACAAATCATCAGCACAAAGAACTCCATTATAAGCGAACAAATGAACAAAAAGCAACATTGAAAACAAAACAACATCTCCAAAAACTGGATTAGAGATAGATAGATAGATAGATAGAGAGAGAGAGAGAGAGAGAGAGAGAGAGAGAGAGAGAGAGAGAGAGAGAGAGAGAGAGAGAGAGAGAGAGAGAGAGAGAGAGAGAGAGAGAGAGAGAGAGAGAGAGAGAGAGAGAGAGAGAGAGAGAGAGAGAGAGAGAGAGAGAGAGAGAGAGAGAGAAGAGGATGCTGAGAACTTATTTGTAGAAAAGAGAGTGAGGGTGAGGGTGTTTTTTTAAATTGTGTATGCGTGCGTGTGCGTGTGCGTGTCTGCTTTTCATTTACCGTTTATCCACTACTCATGATATTAGACGAAAAACAAGAAAGAATAAAGTGTGTTTATGTGCATAAGAGTGCGTGCATGTGAGAGTGAGCACGTATGCATGCATGTGTGCATGTATGTGTATGTATGCACATGAGTTCCTTTGCATGTGTGTGTACACGCCTTATGATTTCACCATCCAAGTCTATATTATATGGAGTAATAAACAAATAACAACAATAATAAAAGCAAGAATAACAACCACAACAACTACAACAACAATGACATTATGAGAAAGGAAACCCATCCGGAATACCATCCGCTTATTTCGTATGTAAGTGCATGGAGTTTCCGTACGGAACTTGCGTATTGCGGATCCAATGCACACACACACACACACACACACACACACACACACACACACACACACACACACACACACACACACACACACACACACACACACACACACACACACACACACACACACACACACACATTCGACACAACAAAGGCTAGATGGAATTTGGGGGTGGGGGGGTTATTTGGACCAGGGGGGGGGGAGGGGGGGGTGTATATTATGGCCTAGGCCAGTTTACACCGGGGTATATGCGGGACCAGGGGGTATTTTCTGACCTGTTACACCGGGATTGATGTAGACACTCACAGTCGGACATGCTCACGCGAATTCACACGTACGCAGACGCATAATATTACGAAAGACTGGAGTGAAGATGCTTTCCGACTGTGGGGTGGTCATATTTTCTTGTGTTCTTGCTCACAGTCATTTAAATCAAGAAAAAGAAACAAACAATAAACAAACCCACCATCATCTCAACTGAGTCACAATTCACTGGAAGAAAAATCAAAGAAGCCATAGAGATAAGGGAAAGGATGCCAAGTCTCAACAGAGACCTAGGGTATGACTTGCCCCCTATCTACAGTCCCCTCCTGAACAGTACTCACCCCACAAATGACAGCTCAGTGGACGACACCAACAGCTCCCACCACAGCCAGTCAGACAAGGTTGACAAAAGGTATTTTTACTTTATTTTTTTGTTTCTTTTTCTTTATTTAAATGACTGTGAGCAAGAACAACAAGAAAATATTACGAATGTGTGGAATATGCAAATGTGGTATGGCATCCTTATTTAAAAAGGCAATCAGTGGCCATCGAGAGGGTCCAGAGACGAGCAACAAGGTTACTAAGGGAATGCAGAGGCATGAATTACAATGAAAGACTTAAGTACCTGGACTTACATTCTTTAAAAGGCAGACGACTTAGAGGGGACCTAATTGAGACTTACAAAATTGTCCATGGCCTTGACAACATACATATTACTAACGTCTTTCAATTATCTAACTATATTAAAACAAGGAATTCTGAATTTAAAATGTTAATGGGACACAGCAATACTAACTTAAGAAAAAACTCACTTTCTAACCGAATTGCACAAGTTTGGAATGCTCTTCCAGTCCAAGTGAAAGAAACACAAAATACTAACACATTTAAAAATCTTCTAGACAGTTGTCCAAATTTTAATACATTGTTTTATGATTATGATGAATAAATTTGAAAATCAAATTATGAGTGCGCAAACGCAACCTATATTTATGAAAAGTACAAAGGGGACGTTTGATAGGCCGCGAGGCCTAGGCTGATGAAGCCAGTCCCTCTACTATACTATGCTACTATGCTATACTACTATACTATACTACTATACTATACTGAAAGATGATTCACGAAACAGCAGGCCTACCTGTGAAGTGTCTCCACAGCCTCCTTCTGCTTGGTGACGTCGGTAAGCAAGGGGGCTGATCCGGCCAAGGAATCTATTGTCTGAATTGTCTGGAATTTGGGGTCAGTGACGCTGTCAGGGCCAGCACGTGCAACGTGACTGGCAGCTGAAACCAAAGATGAAACGATGTCAGGGCCCTGGGGCCTGTATTCACTTTGAGATAATAACCGAGAAATGTAGGGGGGGTGGGCACATCTTGACCTTTACCAAGTAATCTTAAGATATGAATGCACGTTAAAATTTGTCACATTTTCCCCATAGCAACACAGTGCTTTAATAATGAAAGTAATCTTAAGATATGAATACACGTTAAAATTTGTCACACTTTCCCCATAGCAACACAGTGATTTAATTAATAATGCAAGTAATCTTAAGATATGAATACACGTTAGCACCTTTCACTCTTTCTCCATGGCAACGCAGTGAAAAGCCAGTCATAAGATCACTTGCATATCACTCATGGGAAAAGTGAAAAAAAATGTTCATATGCGCAGAGACACTTAAAGACCCACCAGATCACGTGTCAAAATCACGGGTTTCACGTGTCTTCCCTCTTATAGCTGGTAATAAATCTTGTTTGGACCAGGCCTGACTCCCATGCAAATGCCCCCAAATTGAAAACGAAACATCATCTCTTTTTTTTTTAAAGAGCAGCCTCAATTTGAGGTTGGGGGAACATTTGTATGTGGGTCACAGCTATCCAGAAGAAAAAAAAAGGACCTAATCGTGGTGGTCAGTGTCAGTGCGTCTTTGAGTGGCTGTCACTGTGTTGACATGTGGAAAGAGTGAAAAATGCTAACGTGCATTGAGGTTCCGTAGCAAAATAATCAAAGTGTTGATTGTGGCCACGCATAGCTAAGAAGAAGGAGACCTTCATAGACAATCACCTTGGGAATAGACGCGTGGATCGGTCCGTTTAGAGGTGGACTTCGTCAGCAGTAGTAGCGCTGCCATCACCAGCAGTACCAGCAGTAGAAATGCAGCCGAGCATTTCGTGCATTTGATGGATAGCATCATCCTGATAATTGTATGCCACAATCATGCAAGTGATCATGCTTATTAACAAAAGGCCAACATCAACAACCAAGAAAAAGAACAACAACAAGAAGATGATGATGATGGTGATGATGATGAAGGAGGAGGAGGAGGAGGAGGAGGAGGAGGAGGAAGAGGAAGAAGAAGAAGAAAAAGAAGAAGAAGAAGAAGAAGAAAAAAGAAGAAGAAGAAAAAGAAGAAGAAGAAGAAGAAGAAGAAGAAGAAGAAGATGATGATGATGGTGATGATGAAGGAGGAGGAGGAGGAGGAGGAGGAGGAGGAGGAGGAGGAAGAGGAGAAGAAGAAGAAGAAGAAGAAGAGGGGGAGGAGGAGAAGAAGAAGAAGAAGAAGAAGAAGAAGAAGAAGAAGAAGAAGAAGAAGAAGAAGAAGAAGAGATGATGATGGTGATGATGATGAAGGAGGATGAGGAGGAGGAGGAGGAGGAGGAGGAGGAGGAAGGAGGGGAGGAAGAAGAAGAAGAGAAGAAGAAGAAGAAGAAGAAGAAGGGAAGAGAAAAGAAGAGAAGAAGAAGAAGAAGATGAAGAAGAAGAAAGAAGTAAGAGAAGAAGAAGAAGAAGAAGAAAGAAGAAGAAGAAGAAGAAGAAGAAGGAGGGAGTAAAGCGCTATATACATGTTCATTTTTATTATTATTATTATTATTAGTAGTAGTAGTAGTAGTAGTAGTAGTAGTAGTAGTAGTAGTAGTAGTAGTAGTAGTAGTAGTAGTAGTAGTAGTAGTAGTAGTAGTTGTAGTTGTAGTAGTAGTAGTAGTAGCAGTAATAGTACTAGTAGTAGTACTAGTAGTATAATTTATAATTGCACGGAATACCGTTCAGGGGTACTTCAAAAGTTGGCTCACAACTTTTTTGTATCAACAGTTTCTTTGTGTGTTTTTTATGCATCATTATGAACAGCAATTGACCATTAAATTAGAACATAATGCCGAAGACTATTATTTTTTGCTTAGGTTTTATCATAAATCAAATACTGATGATTGTATGAGGGAGGGGGGGTAGGGTTAGGGTTAGGGATAGGGTTAGTATTCCAAAAAGGTTATTAGCTAAAAGGGTTAATACAATACAGCTTTATGTTTTGGTAAGAAAGGCAAAAACGGAAAATTGCAATTAACCCCTTGACTGCCAGAGAAATTTAAAGAAAAAATCATTGGGCAAATCATGACATTAAAAAAAGACAACTGATAGAGCCAATCTGGCAAAATGGTCTGGGGATATAACTCTCTTGACTGTTAGAGCAACAGTCAGCATATCAGGGTTATTCATCTTCATCTGATGACATCATCAGTGATGTCATCAGGTCAGTACGTAATACGTTGGTGGCAGTCAAGGGATTAACCGAGAAATGCAGGGGGGTGGCACATCTTTACCTTTACCGATAATTGTTCTATGTTTGTTGGAGACAGGTTGTTCTCCAGGCAATTTGCATATTGTGTTGACTCATTCCGGCCGAATTACGAGTATACTCGGAACAGGAGAACGCCAGTCAGGGCCCCCACTTCCTTCGAGTATTCTCCGAACAGCGATTTGTTTAGTCTAAGACCTGTCTAAATCCATGTTTCTTTCCAATCCAAACCACGTTTCTCGAGTTACATCCCTTCTTCATCACTGTTCCAGCTTTCGTTGTGCTTATGTTTGGTACTTTTGTCTTAATTTTTAATGTTTAAAATGTAAAAGCAAAATCGGTCCTAGACAAGACTCCAAACTTTGTCATCTATTAACCCTTTCACCGCCAGCCATATTTCAGCCAAAATGTCACTTAAATTTACCTGGGTAGAGAACAGAATCCAACTGTAGTATTGGGGATTCTTCTGTGACTTATATAAAATAAGGGTCTATCCTTATTTCCCAAAACTAAGACAACAGGGTCTTTGGATCATGGACCCCAAATTGAGGCCTTTTAGTGACATAGGTGTTAAATCACTGTGGTGCTAAAAATACGACTTTGGCGGTGAAAGGGTTAAAACATCTATTAAGAAATTATCGACTAGAAAACATCGAACACACACAGCAAACAAACAACTACACGACAAGTACAAAGTGATGTTATTTTATTCACAAGAG
>CM065700.1:32883980-32891480 GCA_017654935.2 Phymorhynchus buccinoides | reverse complement strand
CGCGCACACACACATACGCATGCACACACAATGCACACACACACACACCACACATACACTCACTCACACACTCACACGCACATACACAATTATGCACACACAAAGACAAAGACTAATAGAGAAAGATAGACATACACAAACAAGAACATAGACAAAGACAGAGAGAGACAAAGACAGAGAGAGAGAGAGAGAGAGGGAGAGAGAGAGAGAGAGAGAGAGAGAGAGAGAGAGAGAGAGAGAGAGAGAGAGAGAGAGAGAGAGAGAGAGAGAGAGACACACACACACACACTATATATATATATATATATATATATATATATATATATATATATATATATATATATATATATATATATATATATATATATATATATATATATATATATATTATTCGAATAAATACCCGGACACAAGAGATTTTGGCTTTGGTTTGTGGGGGGAAAATGTTAGCTGGACCGGGAGTCGAACCCGAGACCTCCCGAAAACCAGACGGGCGCTCTAACCACTGAGCTATCCAGGCCGACAACCCAGTCCCTTGAGAGAGAGAGAGAGAGAGAGAGAGAGAGAGAGAGAGAGAGAGAGAGAGAGAGAGAGAGAGAGAGAGAGAGAGAGAGAGAGAGAGAGAGAGAGAGAGAGAGAGAGAGAGAGAGAGAGAGAGAGAGAGAGAGAGAGAGAGAGAGAGAGAGAGAGAGAGAGAGAGAGAGAGATAAACAAACAAACAAACAAAAACTCACGACTGTATGAGAACTGTGATTCTAAAAGAAAAAGAACTCGTCAGAATGACGACAATGCAAAACAAGATGATGGAGAGCTTGTGTATAACAGGTGAAGAGGAGAAAAAAAGGAATAAAATGAAGGACGGAAGGAATGATGGAAGGAAAGAAAGAAAGGAAGAAAGAGATGGAACTAAAGAAGATATGGAAGGAAGGAAGGGGAAAAAACAGAAAAAAGGAAAGGAAGGAAGGAAAGAAAGAAAGAAAGGAAGACAAGGAAGGAAAGGAAGGAAGGAAAGGAAGGAAGGAAGGAAGAAAAGACAGAAAAGGAAGGAAGAAATAAAAATAAAGGAAGAAAGAAAGAAAAGAAAGAAGGAAGGAGGGAGGGAATGGGGGAAGAAAGAATGAAGGAAGGAAGGAAAGAAAGAAGGAAGGAAGGAGGGAATGGTGGAAGAAAGGAAGAAGGAAGGAAGGAAGGAAATAAAAGAAGAAAGAAAGAAAAGAAAGGAGGAAGGAAGGAAGGAAGGAAAGAAAGGAAGAAAGAAAGAAGGAAGGAGGGAATGGAGGAAGAAAGAACGAAGGAAGGAAGGAAAGAAAGAAGGAAGGAAGGAGGGAATGGAGGAAGAAAGAAAGAAGGAAGGAAGGAAAGAAAGGAGGAAGGAAGGAGGGAATGGAGGAAGAAAGAAAGAAGGAAGGAAGGAAATAAAAGAAGAAAGAAAAAAAGAAAGAAGGAAGGAAGGAAGGAAGGAAAGAAAGGAAGAAAGAAAGAAGGAAGGAGGGAATGGAGGAAGAAAGGAAGAACGGAAGGAAGGAAAGAAGGAAATTAAAAAAAAGGGGGAAAAAGAAGAAAGGATGGAGGGAAGGAAGGAAGGGATTAAAAGAAGACAAAAAGAAAAGAAAGAAGGAAGGAAGGAGGGAATGGAGGAAGAAAGAAAGAAGGGAGGAAGGAAGGAAGGAAAGCTCGAAATGAAGAAAGGAAGGAAGGAAGAAAGGAACACAGAAAAAAAAAAAGAAGGACAGAAAAGAAGAGAATGAAAGAAAGAAAACAAGAAAGGAAGGAAGGAAGAAAAGAAGGAAAAAAAATGAAATAAATAAACAAGGCAAATAAGAAAAACGACAAACAACAACAACAACAACAACAACATGAAAAAAAGCAAGTAAGACGAAGAAGGACGAAGAAGACACTTGTTTTATATGCACTAGCAATCGCCCCGTGGCAGTTAACTCCCGTGGCAGTTTTAACCCCGTGGCAGTTTCAACCCCGTGACAGCTATCTCCTCCCTACACCTACCCCCTCCCCACATTTACTTGCTCGGGGACTTATCTGCCACTCGGCGACACACTTGTTTGCTATTGTGGCTTTCAACAGACAGCCAGTCTCAAACACACGAAAGTGAAACTTTCGGTTTTACATTTCCAAGAAGAAGGCAGCATTTCACCTTCCAAGAAAATGGATCACAAAATTAATGTGTAAGGTCTTTCATTTCAGGGGGGGGGGGGCACATCTTGACCTATCGCAGAAAGAGTGTTTCATAATCATTTTCAATTTGACCTCGCGCACGCAGAGAGAGAGAGAGAGAGAGAGAGAGAGAGAGTAGTACTTCTTCTTCTTCGTCTTCTAAGTTCTTGTTCTTCGGTCGTTCAGGCATGTTTCTGTCAATTACGAACGTAGATGCATCATGCTGCTGTTATGCGCCTAAGAAAGAATAATTAGGCCCAGCATGTCTGACTTCGGCTCGAGGAAATCTTTTTGAAAGTATTTCTTGAAAAAAGGCAGGAGAATTTCTGTCAATTACGAACGTAGATGCATCATGCTGCTGTTATGCACCTAAGTAAGAATAATTAGGCCCAGCATGTCTGACTTCGGCTCGAGGAAATCTTTTTGAAAGTATTTCTTGAAAAAAGGCAGGAGAATGGACCGGAAAGGCAGAACGATAGTAGATAACAGCATGCAAAGGGAAAAGGCAGAATCAAAGAGACTGACAGATTAGAGGTAGTTATAAGCACATAACTTCCAGAAGGTGGGGGAACTATTTGTACGGAAGCCCCCCCTCCCAGTATCCCTAGGGGGGGGGGGGGGAAGCTTGCTGCGTTCTACTCCGACCCCCACCCCCACCCCCCCACCCACACCCACACCCCAGTCAGTTTTTCTCTCTCTCTCTCTCTCTCTCTCTCTCTCTCTCTCTCTCTCTCTCTCTCTCTCTCTCTCTCTCTCTCTCTCCACTGTCTGTATAAAAATAGCTGCAGCGGGGCTCGCCGTGGGGAGGCAAGCAAAGAGCCAAAGACACTGAAAAGAAAAGACTAACATCTGGTCCCTTTTCCCTATATGAGTAGTGAGGACAGAAACACTGGTTGTGTCTCTTTTAACTTTTTCGCGCCGCACCAGCCACTTTCGGCTGGAAGCGAAAGTGGCAGTTAACGACGCACCAGCCTCAAGTAGCGGGAGCTTCAGCTCTTATCTGTAGACGGACTAGCCCCATGAGGCTGGAGCTATTTAAAACAAAATCTCTCCTTCTCCCTATTGCGGCATAGTGGAAAACAACTGCACTACTAGCAAATAGGGAGCCTTATCTAGGATAGGAGGCTATTTGGTTTGTCTTGACCTGACCTTCACCATCTAATTTTTTTAAAATCCCGGTTTCTCTTGTGGCGCGAAAGCAGTGTCTGGAATCTTCCACACTACACACATGTGATGTAGCAGAGTGCGTTCTCTCTCTCTCTCTCTCTCTCTCTCTCTCTCTCTCTCTCTCTCTCTCTCTCTCTCTCTCTCTCTCTCTCTCTCTCTCTCTCTCTCTCTCTCTCTCTCTCTCTCTCTCTCTCTCACACACACACACACATACACACACACGCGTTCCGCTACAGCCTACACAAAGTTTTACTAATGAAGTAGAGTGGGACGATGCCCTCTCTCTCTGTCTCTTTTTTTTTCTCTCTCTCTCTTTCTATTTCTTTCTCTCTCTCTCTCTCTCTCTCTCTCTCTCTCTCTCTCTCTCTCTCTCTCTCTCTCTCTCTCTCTCTCTCTCTCACACACACACACACACACACACACACACACACACACACACACACACACACACACCACACACACACACACACACACACACACACACACACATACTCACTCTCTCTCACACACATACACACACAAAGCTATTTTTTTGCGTGTTTCGGATAAGTCATTTGAAGTAGAATTGTGGCGAAGTAGTAATCATAATATCTTTGAAAATTATACGAGAGTAAAGTTGAAGTCTTGCTCTTTCCAATGATGTATAGCAATAAGAACTTAACTATGGCAAAAGTACCGTAAAAAAAATCGCAAAAGTGCTAATATCGTGCCGTCGCCAACAGTTGTGAGGTTGAACGAACTAGCCGGCACTCGGCGCAGCCACTGCCGAGTGGCAGCCGGCTGGAAAGAATTAAACATCTTTATGACATAACACGTCGATAGGCCAGTTGAATTCTCCGTTCAAATTCGAATCTGAGTCTTTGCATAGCTGCCACTGTGAACTACCCCACTAACGATAACTCAGCCAGGCTCGCCTTAACTCTTAAGTAGTCCATCTTCCCCTTTTAGAGTCTTTGGTTATGTGTCAAGTGTTGGTTGAAATTAGCGTCCTGCAAAATAAATCGGTTTATAGCGCGTGTTTATGAACGGATGGTATTGAACTTTTGCACGACGATAGTCACTATCCCTGGTCACGCATGTTCCAAATCTCGAGTCAATGTCGGGTCTGGTTACGCCGCGGTTTGTGAAAACGTGAAGCGGCCTGTCGGCGCCCGTATCTCCGGCACTTCGATTCGCTTCCGGTTTGGCACACGGATAGTCCCCGTCCCCGGTCATCTTCCTGCCAAATTGGAAGGCAATCGGCCCAGAAACGCCGGAGATACTGGCGCCGAGAGGCAGGCGGATGCGCGTTTCGCGCATTTGCGAAACCGCGCAAATGATACGGCCGCCTTGGTTGCCGTTGCCATTGCCCCGTTAGGGCTCACAGCAAATTTGAAGCGATTCGGTCGAAAAACGGCGGAGTTATAAGGCCCGTTTTGTGTTTCGCACACACACGCGCACGCACACGCACGCACACACACACACACACACACACACACACACACACACACACACACACACACACACACACACACACACACACACACACACACACACACACACACACACACACACACACACACACACACACACACACACACACACACACACACACACACACACACACACACACACACACACACACACACACACACACACACACACACACACACACACACACACACACGGACACTTGGCTTTTACTATATGATGATGATTTGCCAGTGGATTTATTTTGGCATGAAACGAAGAACGAAATTTAGGGCTTACGTTCTCTCGACCTGGATTTATAGGGCTCACAGCAAATTTGAAGCGATTCGGTCGAAAAACGGCGGAGTTATAAGGCCCGTTTCGTGTTTCAGACACACAGACACTCACACACACGGACACTTCACTTTTTACTATATGAATTGCAGACACATGTATTTTTAACACATTTGTTGTAAATCGTTTTCTGCTTAGATGATTACTAGAATAGGAAACAGATCAATGCGCATATTAATAACAGTTACACACTCCTTTTCACGGTTTATACCGCTACAAAATGATATCACGGGGAAACTGACCTCACCTTTTTGGCTTCTCTCTCCGGCATCCCCCCCCCCCCCCCCCCCCCCCCCCCCAAGGAGGAATCGCCGTTTTGACGGTTTGATTCCTAGGAAACCAGAGCAAAGTGAGTGTTCCGATCCTTGAAAAGGCTGTCTTTCTGGTGAAATCGACGTGTTTCTTGCAAAACCTCATCCGCCAGGGTGCTCCTTTAGCAAATCAGATTGATTTGATTATAAGGAACTGTTCATGAATACCCTGCATAGTTATCCACATACCAAATAAAAAAAAATAAAAAATTATAGTGTCAATGTTTTTGTTCACTAAATATATGATTAATTACATTCTTTCCCAGACATTTATCAGGCTATTTCTCATAATTTATCTGTTATTTTTCTTTAACACAAAATGTATTATTGGGGGGGGGGGGGCATAATTTGTCTGTAAGAGAAAATTTTTTTTTCATCCGTTGGTCTATACGAGAACGGAAGTGTAGTTATCAGCTTAATGATTGCTCGTAAGAAATAGAAGAAGAAGAAAAATAAGAAAAATGGTGTTTTACGTCCTCTCGGTCTGGAACAGACACATATATGGGACATTTGTAGATGCAAAGATGGTGGGAACAATACTGGAGGCAATGCCCGGAGGCAGTGCAACACCAGTAAAGTCCCGTTTTTAAAAAATAATACAGATAGGTGTAGCAGTAACCACGCCTCGGTTAACCCTTTCACTGCCAGCCATATTTGAGCCAAAAATGTCCATTAAATGTACCTGGGTAGAGAACAAAATCCATCTGCAGTCTTCTGTGAAATATATAAAATAAGGTCTATCCTTACTTCCCAAAACTAATCATACTTAACTGTAATCAATAATAATGTTGCGGTACCATAGCCGATGAGGTTTAACCGAGGCGTGGTTACCGCTACACCTATCTATATCGTTAAAAACTCAGGACTTTACTGGTGTTGCACTGCCTCCGGGCATTGCAGCCAGTATTGTTCCCACCATCTTTGTATTTACAAATTAATGTCCCATGTGTGTCTATGACCGAGAGGACGTAAAACATCATTTTCATCAACTTCCCAAAACTAAGACAACATGGTCTTTGGATAATAGGCCCCAATTTGACGCTTTTTAGTGACATAGGTATTATAATCACTGTGGTGCTAAGATGCGACTTTGGCGGTGAAAGGGTTAAACCTCATCGGCTATGGTACCGCCACAGTGTATAATAAGAAATAGAAGAATGTTCTTCTTCACTGTTATATTTTATTTGAAGAAAGTGCGTTTCCTTATGACGAATATGTATAATATTTGTACGAGACATTTTTTAGGGGTGGAAAGAGATATTGTTTATCACGGCATTGTTTTGGAATTCTTGGCCTTGGGAAATTATTTATTATAAACGCATCGTGAGAGACATGCATTATGGAACTCTTGGCAATGGAACATGTTTATTTTAAATACTACACTTTGAGAGAACAAGAGGGGGGCGCAATGTTTATATCTATATCTTTTTACTTTTTGTTTTATTTTATGGAAATTATTCACCTGTTCATTATTTGAGGAAAAAACACATTTATCGAGTATTTTGGTATTTTGGTATTTAGAATTTGGTAGTCACATAAGAGACGTCTCTGTGAAATTCGGATTGCTCCCACCTGGAGAGCGCGTCGTAGCCAGAGGCGCCCCACCCATTTTTTCTATATTTTTTTAAATTTCTTTTGCATGCGATTTTTGTGTGACTGACGAGGAAGGAAAGGGGAGGGGGGGGGGGGAGTAAATTTTGACCAAATGACAACTTTTTCGTGGCCACTGGCCTTAACGTGTGCTAAGTGCATGGGCACACGGGACCTCGGTTTATCGTCTCATCCGAAAGACTCCACGTTCAGACCATATTACGGCCTAGTGCAGAGTGAGAAGAAAAAACACACACCTGTACCCAGGTTCGAACTCGGGTTTATTGTGCACGAGGCGAACGCGTTACCTCCGTGCCACTCTACACCGTGCTTATCGTATAATAATAGCATTGTTCAGGGGGGGGGGGGGGGGGGGGGGGGGGGGGGGGGGGGGGGGGGGGGGGGGGGGGGGGAGGGGGGGGAGGGGGGGGGAGGGGGGGGGGGGGGGGGAGGGGGG
>CM065700.1:32856480-32858980 GCA_017654935.2 Phymorhynchus buccinoides | reverse complement strand
ACACACACACACACACACACACGGACACTTGCTAAATTACTATATGATAGATACACTGAGACGACGTGTAACATCCTTGGAACACGCTGAATAATCCTGCAGGCTTGTATGGGTATCGTGACCCTCTTGGGGAGTGTTGGCTTTCACTTTTTTTTTTATATCATTAAATAAAAAGGATTTTCCTTGCACCCACACGTAGAACGCAAGCATTTTTCAGTAGTTTGTCATCGTTCTGGAACAAAGACGAGAAGAAGCGCACGCGCTCGCATGCACGCACGCACGCATACAGAGAGAGAGAGAGAGAGAGAGAGAGAGAGAGAGAGAGAGAGAGAGAGAGAGAGAGAGAGAGAGAGAGAGAGAGAGAGAGAGAGAGAGAGAGAGAGAGAGAGAGAGAGAGAGAGAGAGACTGAACACTGAACTGGTTTAGTGCACTTTGGCCATAGACCACAATACAACCGGGAAACGGAGAGAGAGAGAGAGAGAGAGAGAGAGAGAGAGAGAGAGAGAGAGAGAGAGAGAGAGAGAGAGAGAGAGAGAGAGAGAGAGAGAGAGAGAGAGAGAGTCAGTCACACCAAAAAGCCTGAATATACAAAGATCTCGCACTCCGCAGCTGACTGAAGCCGGGTGTTTTTTTAAAACTCCCACCCTTTCACCTACACTACAGCTGGGGACCATTGTGAACTCACTCACTGCCTATACAACAACACTAACACTTTCCACCTTCCACCTTGTAGCCTTCCAGGTGGGAAGTGGGAAAGTTGGCTTCACTCTTTGCAAGGTTTGTAGGCTCATGCGAAGTCATCACTCTTTGTAAACATTTAGGCTTTTGGGTCACACCTCCCACAGTCTCTCTTCCTTTTATAGTATAAGAGAGACGTGAGGGAAACATTCGCATAGCAGTCCTACTCCTACTACTACTACAAGCCCACACATATTATTTTGGGATGATGCGTATGGTAACCTAGTAGGCCTATGCTACGAGTAAGTACATTTTGCCCTGCTGACAAAACAAAAATCTGGCGGGGTTGGGGGGGTAGGAGGTGGGGGTGGAGGGGAGGCCAGGCCAGCAGCTTGTGTCTGGAACCATCAGGAGTGGCGGCATAATGATATTTCCTCTGATGTCACCAGCCAGCCATCCATCCACCCACCCACCCACCCACTCACTCACTCACTCACTCACTCACTCACACCATAGCAACGAACACCCCATTCCAAAAAAAAAAAATAAAAAAAATTGTAAAAAAATAAAAAGACAATTAATAAACCGTGCTCCCAGATTCCAAAGAAAAGAAGAAGAAAAAAAATCATGATTTAAGATGGAATTTCTTTTTATAATGTGTATGCTACTAGGGGGGGGGGGGGGGGCAGTGCTAGACTAGCAGCTTGTGTCTGGAACCACCAGGAGTGGCGACATAATAATATTTCCTCTGATGTCACCACCCAGCCATCCACCCCACCCATCCTACCCGCCCACTCGCTCACTCACACCCACCATCGCAACGAACATCATGATCTACACCATAAAATAATAAAAGTTTAAAAACAAAGACAATTAATAAGATGGCAGAGCCATATAAACCGTGCTCCCAGATTAAAACACAGAAGAAAACAAAAATCATGATTTATAATGGAAATTTGTTTTTTTTATAAAGTGTATGCTATTAACTGTAAATGTCAAAAGATCTGATCAAACGAATTTTACAACAGTTTCACTCAGCAAAAGTTTAGGCTCACATCGGAGCTTTCGGGGGTGTCGCGCTCCCTTCGTCAGCGTCGTCTGCTGAGAGGCCACTGGCGGTTCAGTGCACACGATCGTGAGTACAGCTCAAGGCTGCCCCCCCACGGCGCATGACTGAACCAGGGAAGAATAAGCCGCGGGCAAGGTCGCGGTGTCTCCCACGGTCCCGGTTCAGTGTGGGCTTGGCGGACGCGATGTGGATGGCCTCCTTCACCCCTCTCTGGAATCATCTGTCTAAAATCACGATCTATGTGAAAAGACATTAAATTAAAGATTCATTCATTCATTCATTGGAACCATCTGCTGTCTCGGTCCAGCTACAGAGATGTTGTCGGGGGAGAGCTGGTGGTCGTAGATGGCCATGCGGGACGCAACCGGTGACGAATCCCGTATGAGCTCCGCGACTCTCTTCCTGAGGCTCCTTTCTCTCTCCCCAATGCAGAAATGTCAAACCCTCTCCCTTGACATTGAACACTAAAGTCATCGGAGAGGGAGAATTTGATGATTTCTTGGCCTTATCGTGGTATTTCTTCTTTTTTTTTTCTTTCTTTCTTCTTCTTTTTTTTTTTTTTTTTTTTTGGGGGGGGGGGGGGGGGGTAAAAGAAACTCCGGAATGGCAATACTGGGTAATTCATTGCTCTTTACGACAAAACACAACAATAACATAAATAAATAAATAAAAACGAAAGAAAAAAACCCTTACGCGACACCTAATTTTCACTTAATGCCAACTTTGGCTTCAATCCTCCCATTATCATTCGC
>CM065700.1:32841480-32851480 GCA_017654935.2 Phymorhynchus buccinoides | reverse complement strand
CTAGTAAAGCTCGGTGTCCATCAGTGTAGTAGGTACTACACAGCATGTTTGACAATCGTTTGACAAATGGCACCACGCCTTGTTGCTTTTTGACTTGCTGACAGGTTATGCACACAAGCAGCAGGTCTGCTTCTTTTGGTCTCCCTCTCCCTAGACCCCTAAAACAACATGGGCGACAGCGGACCAAGTGCGTAAACAACGCACGCCAGTAAAGGTAAAGATGTGCCACCCCCCTCCCGCCCCCTGCATTTCTCGGTTAATTGCAATTTTCCGTTTTTGCCTTTCTTACCAAACATAAAGCTGTATTTTATTAACCTTTTTTTAGCTAATTACCTTTTTGGAATACTAACCCTATCCCTAACCCTAGCCCCAACCCTAACCCTACCCCCCTCCCTATAAGACGGGAAAACGCAATGAACCACGACTGTGACAAATGGCGCCGTGTACTGCAATACATAGGGGGGGGGGGGGGGGGGTCCTATTAGATAACGGCCTAGGGTTAGGGATAGGGTTAGTATTCAAAAAAGGTTGTTAGCTAAAAAGGTTAATAAAATACAGCTTTATGTTTGGTAAGAAAGGCAAAAACGGGAAAATGGAATTAACCGAGAAATGCAGGGGGGGGGGGGGGGTGGCACATCTTGACCTTTACGGACATGGCAGCGGGTGTGAAAAATGCTCATGACTGACACAAAACAGATGCTTTGTAGTAGCCAGCACACGAGATGTACACCGACCCTATTACCTACACCGCGTGGTAGGTAGCAGGCTTATATAAAATTTAAAAACCTCCTCACTGCGTGCGAAAAGGGGGAAGCCCAAAACTTGCTCTGCTTACAGCAGTCGATTTCGGGCGACAAGACAGTCAAGCCTTTCTTTGGAGAGTTTCATAGCAAAACGTCCTGTGCATGCACACCGTTTTCTGACTAATTAACGGGGTGTAGGAAACGACAAAACGCTTCTGCTGAACTTTGACTAACTACGGGTAATTCTAAAATGTATTTGTCACTTCAGTGCTTAATTTTATGAAGTTCTACTAAAGCTTCGGTGGGAAATTAAACGTTGTTGCTTTATAAATTACGTACGGTTGACTTAATTTAGAAAGTAACAACGTTTAGTTTCCCACTTAAGCTTTAGTAGAACTTCATAAAATTAAGCACTGAAGTGACAAATAAATTTTAAAATTACCCGTATTTAGCCAAATATTAGCAGAAGTGTTTTGTCATTTCCTACAAGTCGAACTTGATAAAATTAAGCACTGGTGAGTAAAAAGAGTTCCTTATAAAAAGGGAGACAAATCTTTCGTCTAATTTTAGACTACGGATAAATTCACTTTCATTTACGGTATATTTGTTATTAATTAATATTGCACTCTATTGTGGCATCCAAATGTTGTTGTATTTAACACAGAGAGAGAGAGAGAGAGAGAGAGAGAGAGAGAGAGAGAGAGAGAGAGAGAGAGAGAGAGAGAGAGAGAGAGAGAGAGAGAGAGAGAGAGAGAGAGAGAGAGAGAGAGAGAGAGAGAGAGAAAGAGAGAGAACACTGAACACTGAACACTGAACACTGAACACTGAACTGTTTTAATGTCATTGGCTTACATAGCTTAGATGACATGGGGGTGCGAATAGAACAAAATAATGGAAAATGAAATAAAATCAATCAATGCAATAAAAATAACATGAAATAAAAACAAATGTCTGTCTCGACCATCCAATCATATTCAAATTAAGTATATCAGATTCCTACACTTATATCCTAAATACAATATTCAAGACATTCCATTAAGAAGTAATGTTCTGTCTACGTTCTTCTTGTATTTGCTTTTCCTTAGTTCTAATATTCAGAGCTTCTGCAATATATTTAGCTAGGGATTTTATAGATGCATCATCATAGTCCATTCTCAAAACTCCAACTAAATCCAAATATACAGCAACACTTTTTTCAAAAAATTTACACTTCTTTCTAATCACATCATATTTTTTACAACTAAATAAAAAGTGTATATCATCTTCTTTATGAAAACCACACATTGGGCAGGGAGCAATTAAAGATATATCATCATCATGAAACCATTGTTTGAGAGAGAGAGAGAGAGAGAGAGAGAGAGAGAGAGAGAGAGAGAGAGAGAGAGAGAGAGAGAGAGAGAGAGAGAGAGAGAGAGAGAGAGAGAGAGAGAGAGAGAGAGAGAGAGAGAGAGAGAGAGAGAGAGAGAGAGAGAGAGAGAGAGAGAGAGAGAGAGAGAGAGAACGAACAGGAACGAAACAGTGGTGAGGGAGAGAGAGAGAGAGAGAGAGAGAACGAACAGGAACGTTTTTGACTAACAGGATATAAGAAACGACAAAGCACTTCTGCTAAGCTTTGGCTAAATACAGATCACTCTAAAAGCTTATTCTTCGCTTCCCGTAAGTAATAAGAGTTCCTGTTGACCGGGGAAGAAATCATATTAGACTGTATGTTAGACTACCGAAAAAATGCACTTAATTCATGTACGGTATATTTGTGCGCACCACATTACTATTGCACAATATTATGCCATCTAAACATTATCAAACAAAAATGAACGATATAGAGCACCCCAAAAAACACTTGTGTGTTAGTTTAATTCGCCCCAAAAAGCAACAACATCCAGTTTATTATTTTTGCAACAGAATTTCACTTACTTGGGCGGCCATGCCACATTGACTCTCGTTTACATTCACACGCACGAGACTTCAAAAACAGGAAGTGAAAAAAAAGAGAAAAGGTTCATGATTGTTTCCGTGATTCAAGGGAATGTTTGGATCGAGCATACTATGCTCTGCCAGCAAATGTGAGAATGCTAAGCAAAGTTTTCGGCAGACATAATTGTTTATCAGACTCTCTCTCTCTCTCTCTCTCTCTCTCTCTCTCTCTCTCTCTCTCTCTCTCTCTCTCTCTCTGTCTGTCTGTGTGTGTGTGTGTGTGTGTGTGTGTGTGTGTGTGTGTGTGTGTGTGTGTGTGTGTGTGTGTGTGTGTGTGTGTGTGTGTGTGTGTGTGTGTGTGTGTGTGTGCGTGTGCGTGCGTCAAGTCAAGTCAAGTCAAGTCAAAATCATCTTTATTGAGGGTTAAAGAATAAGCTGACAAAGCTTTTTTTCATCCTGCCCTGTGTGTGTGTGTGTGTGTGTGTGTGTGTGTGTGTGTGTGTGTGTGTGTGTGTGTGTGTGTGTGTGTGTGTGTGTGTGTGTGTTGTACCAAATGTCCTAAAAAGAAATAAAAGTTTAAAAAAACACGTTCGAAGCGCCCGCTCTAACGAAACGTGTCACACACAAGAATATAGGTGTGTGTGTGTGTGTGTGTGTGTGTGTGTGTGTGTGTGTGTGTGTGTGTGTGTGTGTGTGTGTGTGTGTGTGTGTGTGAATGTGTGTGTGCGTGTGTGCGTGCGTGCGTGCGTGCGTGCGTATGTGTGTGTGTGTGTGTGTGTGTGTGTGTGTGTGTGTGTGTGTGTGTGTGTGTGTGTGTGTGTGTACGCGCGCGTGTGTTTGTGTGTTGTACCAAATGTCCTAAAATAATCAAAATCAAACAAACGCTCGAAGCGCCCGCTCTAAAGAAACGTATTGCGGACAAGCTGGATAGATAGGCTAGACAGAGCGAGCGAACGAGCGAGCGAGAGAGAGAGAGAGAGAGAGAGAGAGAGAGAGAGAGAGAGAGAGAGAGAGAGAGAGAGAGAGAAGCATCTCAGCCAAAGAAAGTGACTGAACAAGCATGCGGCGAGCTGGTTCCCCTGTCATAATAAAAAGCCTTCTCTCGCCCGTCTTCTCGTCAAATCATTTCCAACTTGACTGGCTCGAAGACACACTCTATAGAACTAGAGAGATAGTAGACACGTTTTTCCGCTTTAGATTAAACAGCTATACTAGCACGCTTTGTGAATGAATCCAAGTAAGAAGGAAGGATTATTATAATAATTCGCCAAATAGCGACATTGTGTGTGACGCAACAGTGTGCCAGTTCATTAATTAAAAGCTGATTTCTATATCGAACACAAGAAAGGTAGCAATACTATTAAGCAAACCGCGTTGGGGGAAAAAAGACAGGTATTACCAATACTATTAAACAAGCTGGGTGATAACTTGAGCTTTCTTTCTTTCTTTCTTCTTCTTCTTCTTCTTCTTCTTCTTCTTCTTTCTTCGTCTTCTTCTTCTTCTTTTTCTTTTTTCTTCTTCTTCTTCTTCTTCTTCTTCTTCTTCTTCGTCGTCGTTTTCAAAACATGACCAAAAACATTCTTTGTAACAATAAGTATAAACCGTAGGCACAACAAAGGTTGATATGTGAAATAAAAACAAGATACATAGAGCTTTGTTTTTAAACAGTGAAGAAACATGTGATCATGTGTTTTCTAACATAGCTTTATTTTCTGGATAAAGCAGTAAAGGAATGTGGCTGGTTTAAGCGTCGCTCGGATATACTGTCATCCAAAGTAAGTGTGTTTGATTTGTATCTCTCTCTCTCTCTCTCTCTCTCTCTCTCTCTCTCTCTCTCTCTCTCTCTCTCTCTCTCTCTCTCTCTCTCTCTCTCTCTCTCTCTCTCTCTCTCTCTCTCTCTCTCTCTCTCTCTCTCTCTCTCTCTCTCTCTCTCTCTCTCTCTCTCTCTCTCTCTCTTGACAAAACTATCATTTTGAGTGTAGACCTACTACTACGAGTACTTCTACTTCTACTTTTGAATCTTTTTTTTTTACTATAAAAACAAAACAGCAAAAAATATATAATTACTACCAATAGGAGAAAAACAATATTGAATATAAGACTTCAATTAATAATAATTAATAATTTTAAAAAAAGGAAAACGCAATACCGTAGTTGTGACAGCAAATTTTCGGTTTAGTGTACGAGCTTTGACGAGCTTAAAAAAAGAATAAGAAAGACGAATAGACAAACTAACTAACCAATAGATCAATCCATCCATATATCAGTAATTACTTTATTGCGCATCCTCGTCAAAGTCATCAATCATCTGTATTGTTAAACATCCGGGACTTTCCTGGTTTTGCACTGCCTCCGGAC
The DNA here is from genome assembly GCA_017654935.2 of Phymorhynchus buccinoides. Lineage (NCBI taxonomy): Eukaryota > Metazoa > Mollusca > Gastropoda > Neogastropoda > Raphitomidae > Phymorhynchus > Phymorhynchus buccinoides. Next base: position 32,846,465 of record CM065700.1, on the reverse strand, counting down.
ATTGCCTCCAGAATCGTTCTCACCATCTTTATTATCTTCTAACGTCCCGTATGTGTCTGTTCCAGACCGGAGGACGTTGATTTAAGCAGAATTTCTTCTTTCTTCCTCGTCAAAGCCGAACTCCCAATCTTTGGAGGTTCAAACCACTTTGCATTTTACGGCAAAACAAACTAATTGTGTGGTTTCATTTGAGGAATAGAGGAACTAAGTTTAATCTTGCCCTAAGGTTGTTGTTTTCTTACAAACAATTTTAAGAAAATAAAGCAATAGATGAAGAAAGGAGTGAATAAGTGAAAGATAAATAACAAGGAGGAAAACAAAAGACAGAGCAGACAGAAAGACAAGATAGAAAGAAGAAAATAAGTGAAGTCTTGACATCAGGTAATTTTCTGAAGAAGAAGAAGAAAAACCAATACATGAAGAAAGGAATATAAGTGATGCAGAAAGAAAGAAAAGAACAAAGAGGAAAATAAAACCGTAGAGAAAGACAAGATAGAAAGCAGCAAATAAGTGAAATCTTGCCATCAGGTAATTTTCTGGAAAATAAAAACAATACGTGAAGAAAGGAGTGAATTAGTGACTCAGAAAGAAGGAAAATAGCAAGGAGGAAAACAAAAGACAGAACAGAGAGAGAAAGACAAGATAGAAAGAAGCAAATAGGTGAAGTCTTGCCGTTAGATAATTTTCTGGAAAACGAAACAATGAGTGAAGAGAGTGGTGAATAAGGGATACAGAAAGAAGGAAGACGAAAGGAAATAAAGAACAGAGAGAAAGACAAGATAGAAAGCAGCAGATAAGTGAAATCTTGTCATCAGGTAATTTTCTGGAAAATAAAACAATACGTGAAGAAAGGAGTGAATAAGTGACGCAGAAAAAAGGAAAACAACAAGGAGAAAAGATAAAAAAGAAAGAACAGATAGAAAGACAATATAGAAAGCAGCAACTAAGTGAAGTCTTGCCATTAGTTTTTTGCTTTGTTTTAGGAAAACAAAACAATACGTGAAGAAAGGAGTGAATAAGTGACAGAGAAAGAAGGAAAGAACAAGGAGGAATAAACAGACAGAAGAGATAGAAAGACAGGATAGAAAGAAACAAATAAGTGAAATCTTGCCATCAGGTAATTTTCTGGAAAATAAAACAATACGTGAAGAAAGGAATGAATAAGTGATACAGAAAGAAGGAAAGAACAAGGAGAAAAGAAATAAAGAAAGAAAGACAAGATAGAAAGAAGCAAATAAGTGAAGTCTATTTCTGGAAAACAAAACAATAGGTGAAGAAAGGAATGAATAAGTAATACAGAAAGAAGGAAAAGAACAAGGAGAAAAGAAAGACAGAACAGAGAGAGAAAGATAGAAAGAAGAAAATAAGTGAAGTCTATTTCTGGTAAATAAAACAATAGGTGAAGAAAGGAATGAATAAGTAATACAGAAAGAAGGAAAAGAACAAGGAGAAAAGAAAGACAGAACAGAGAGAGAGACAAGATAGAAAGAAGCAAATAAGTGAAATCTTGCCATCAGGTAATTTTCTGGAACATAAAACAATACGTGAAGAAAGGAATGAATAAGTGATACAGAAATAAGAAAATAACAAGAAGAAAAGAACAACAAGAAAGAAGACGAGATAGAAAGAAGGAAATAAGTGAAAGTCTTGCCATCAGGCAATTGTCTGAAACACAAATCAATGAGTGAAGAAATGAGTGAATAAGTGATACATAAAGAGGGAAAGAACAAGAAGAAAAGAAGAAGAAGAAGACAGAGAGAAAGACAAGATAGAAAGAAGAAAATAAATGAAGTCTTGCAATCAGGTAATTTTCTGAAGAAAAAAAACAATACAATACGTAAAGAAAGGAATGAATAAGTAACACAGAAAAAAAAGAAGAAAGAAAGACAAGATAGAAAGAAGCAAATAAGTGAAGTCTATTTCTGGACAATAAAACAATACGTGAAGAAAGGAGTGAATCAGTGATACAGAAAGAAGGAAAGAACAAGAAGAAAAGAAAGACAGAACAGAAAGAAAGACAAATTAGAAAGAAGCAAATACGTGAAGTCTATTTCTGGTAAATAAAACAATACGTGAAGAAAGGAGTGAATAAGTAATACAGAAATAAGAAAATAACAAGAAGAAAAGGACAACAAGAAAGAAAGACAAGATAGAAAGAAGCAAATAAGTGAAGTCTATTTCTGGACAATAAAACAATACGTGAAGAAAGGAGTGAATCAGTGATGCAGAAAGAAGAAAAGAACAAGGAGAAAAAAAGAAAGAAAAGAAAGAAAGACAAGATAGAAAGAAGAAAGAAAAGAAGGAACAAAGAAAAAAAAGAAATAAAGACAAGTGAAGTGACGTCTTGCCATTAGGTAATTTTCTGGAAAATAAAGCAATACGTGAAGAAAGGAGTGAATTAGTGACTCAGAAAGAAGGACACAAAAAAAGAAGGAAAGAACAAGGAGAACAAAAGGAAAGACAAGATAGACAGAACAGAGAGAAAGACAAGATAGAAAGAAGAAAATATACGTGAAGAAAGTCTTGTGAAAACAAAACATACAGAAAGAAGGAAAATATTTTCTGGCAGGGGGATAGAAACAGAGAGAAAGGGGATAGGAAGGGGGAACAAACAAAACAATACGTGAAGAAAGGAGTGAATAAGGCATACAGAAAGAAGGAAAATAACAAGGAGAAAAGAAAGACAGAACAGAGAGAAAGACAAGATAGAAAGAAGAAAAGAAGTGAAATCTTTTTCTGGAAAACAAAATACACGAAGAAAGGAATGAATAAGTAATACAGAAAGAAGGAAAGAACAAGGAGGAAAACAAAAGACAGAACAGAGAGAAAGACAAGAGAGAAAGAAGAAAAGAAGTGTAGTCTTGCCCTTAGGTAATTTTCTGGGGGGGGGGGGGGGGGGGGGGGGGGGAGGGGGGGGGGGAAAACAAACCAATACACGAAGAAAGGAATGAATAAGTAATACAGAAAGAAGGAAAATAACAAGGAGGAAAGAAAGACAGAACAGAGAGAAAGACAAGATAGAAAGAATAAAATAAGTGTAGTCTTGCCATTAGGTAAAGCAAATAAGTCTGGCGGGGGGGGGGACAGGAAGAAAAGGGGGGGACAAGAAAAAACAACATAGAAGAAGAAGAAAGGAGTGAATAAGGAATAACACCAATACAGAAAGAAGGAAAGAACAAGGAAAAAAAAGGAAAAAAGAAAGAAGAAAGACAAGATAGAAAGAAGCAAAATAAGTGAAGTCTATTTCTGGAAAATAAAACAATACGTGAAGAAAGGAATGAATAAGTGATGCAGAAAGAAGGAAAATAACAAGAAGAAAAGAAAGACAGAACAGAGAGAGAAAGAATAGAAAAAGAACGAAAAAGAAATAAATGACGTCTGGCTATTAAGGTAAAAGATACGGAAAGGAATGAATAAGTATTTTGGAGGGGGGAAACAAAAGGGGGGGGGAAAAAAAAAGAAGTGTAGTCGCCCTGAAGAAAGGAGTGTGAATAAGGTAATACAGAAAGAAGGAGAGAAAGACAAGATAGAAAGAAGCAAATAAGTGAAATAACAATAGGAGAAAGGAATGAAACAAAAGACAGAACAGAAGAGGAGGAAAAGAAAGACAAGATAGAAAGAAAGAAGAAAAATAAGTGAAGTCTATTTCTGGAAAATAAAACAATACGTGAAGAAAGGAATGAATAAGTGATGCAGAAATAAAGAAAATATAACAAGGAGGAAAATGAAAACAGAGACAATACGTGAAGAAAGGAGTGAATAAGTAATACAGAAAGAAGGAAAATAACAAGGAGAAAAGAAAGACAGAACAGGGAGAAATACAGGATAGAAAGAAGAAAAGAAGTGAAATCTTTTTCTGGAAAACAAAATACACGAAGAAAGGAATGAATAAGTAATACAGAAAGAAGGAAAGGACAAGGAGGAAAACAAAAGACAGAACAGAGAGAAAGACAAGATAGAAAGAAGCAAATAAGATGACGTCTTGGCTATTAGGTAATTTTCTGGCGGGGGGGAGGGGGGAATGGGGGGAAACAAAACAATACGTGAAGAAAGGAATGAATAAGGCATACAGAAAGAAGGAAAGAACAAGGAGGAAAAAAAAGAAAGAAAAGAAAGACAGGATAGAAAGAAGAAAATAAGTGAAGTCTATTTGTGGAAAATAAAACAATACGTGAAGAAAGGAGTGAATAAGTGATGCAGAAAGAAGGGAAATAACAAGAAGAAAAGAAAGACAGAACAGAGAGAGAAAGATAGAAAGAAGGAAATAACAAGAAGGAAAAAAGACAGAACAGAGAGAGAAAGATAGAAAGAAAGAAATAACAAGAAGGAAAAAAAGACAGAACAGAAAGAAAGACAAGATAGAAATAAATGAATAAATGAACTCTTGCCATTAGGTAATTTTCAGGAAAACAAAACAATGCGTGAAGAAAGGAGTGAATACGTGATGCAGAAAGAAGGAAAATAACAAGAAGAAAAGAAAAAAGAAAGACAAGATAGAAAGCAGCAAAATAAGTGAAATCTATTTCTGGAAAATAAAACAATACGTGAAGAAAGGAATGAATAAGTGATGCAGAAATAAAGAAAAGAACAAGAAGAAAAGAAAGACAGAACAGAGAGAAAGACAGGATAGAAAGCAGCAAAATAAGTGAAATCTATTTCTGGAAAATAAAACAATACGTGAAGAAAGGAATGAATAAGTGATGCAGAAATAAAGAAAAGAACAAGAAGAAAAGAAAGACAGAACAGAGAGAAAGACAGGATAGAAAGCAGCAAAATAAGTGAAATCTATTTCTGGAAAATAAAACAATACGTGAAGAAAGGAATGAATAAGTGATGCAGAAATAAAGAAAAGAACAAGAAGAAAAGAAAGACAGAACAGAGAGAAAGACAAGATAGAAAGAAGCAAAATAAGTGAAGTCTATTTCTGGAAAATAAAACAATACGTGAAGAAAGATGAAATAAGTTGATGCAGAAAGAAGGAAATT
>CM065700.1:32826977-32840980 GCA_017654935.2 Phymorhynchus buccinoides | reverse complement strand
GATAAGCCCCTAACGGTTGGACTGCCCCCTGGCGGTCACATCATCGCCATAAGTCGACCATGGACAATGCACGCAACATCAATTGTGTCAATTCACATTCACATTACAGTTGATTTGATCAATTCCTATTGGAAATAAGTGAGCGATTGAGAATAAGTTTGCTCTGACGAAAATGGTGTTTTACGTCCTCTTGGTCTGAATCAGACACATATGGGACATTTGTAAATACAAAATATGGTGGGAACAATACTGGAGGCAATGCCCGGAGGCAGTACGAAACCAGTAAAGTCCCGATTTTTTTTTATTAATACAGATAGGTGTAGCGGTAACCACGCCTCGGTTAAACCTCATCGGCTATGGCACCGCCACAAGTATTTTTGTGTGCGTGTGTGAGTGTGGGTAGGTGCGTGGGTGCGTGTGTGCGTGCGCGTGTGCCTGTGGGTGTGGATGTTGGCGTGTAAGTGTACCGTATGTATTGTTGTTTCTGTGCAGTCATATTTTAAAAGTTGTATATTTCCCATAGTTTTCGTGTGACGTGCTGTTTTATATTGTCTTAATTGATCAATCTTTTTAGTCAATTTGTGATTTTATGTATGATACTTTAATATGATGCTGTTAACTATATGTTTTGTTTTGTTTTTTGTTTTTAGATTTTAAAAATGATTTGTAATGCATTTATATTGTTGTAAAGCGCGATGAGCCCATTGTGGGGTATCGCGCTATATAAGTATCCCCTATTATTTATTATTATTATTTAATAATTAATTAATAAGTTTGCTCTGTTTTGGTGTTTTTGTTTTAGTTTTGTTTTTGTTTTTGCTGGTGGTGGTGTTTGTTTTTTAAATGAACGGGTGGTTTTTTTTTGCCAACTAATTAACCGTTTTGACTTTGAACCGATTCTAGGTCTACAACAGAACCGATTGGCTCCCATTCTGCTAAGAATCGATTGGCTCCCACTCTTTCAAAACACATTATTTAAGCTAATTTTACTTTAAATTAAGAGGAAAGATTTTGTTTTTCCTTGCCGCCAAGCCATTAGAAACAAAAGTGTACAGAAACTATTGGAAGCGTCAAACCACACATCTTTAGAGAACATACTTTTTATCCACACACACACACAAAAAAGAAGAAGAAAAAAAGAAGTAAAATTCGGGTGTGAAGTGACTGGGTTTTTTTTGGCAAAGTTCCAAAAAAATATTCGGGTTGGACGAGAGCCGAAGATTGTCACGTGATTCTGAAACCATGGCGACAGGGGAGCTCATCGCCGTTGTAATCTTCATTCTGTCCCTTTCTCAGGTGAGTTCAAGAGTTCAGATGTGTCTGGCATTTTATAAAAAAAAATGCTGTGATTGTTGTGTTTTTTTGTTTGTTTTTAATTGTTTTTTTATTAATTGCTTGTTTGTTGGATTTTGTTTGTTTGTCTTTTTTCGTACTAAAATCTTTCTATTTAAAAACTGATGTGGTGTTTTTTTTTCTTTTGAGATATTTCGCAGTCAGCGTGTCTATCAATTGTCTGGTAGGATCAGCTTGAACCCTTTCGCCGCCAGATGTTTTTCATTTAAAAAAAACACCCACCCATTAAACTTAACTGGGTAGAGAACACAATTATCTGCGATTTTGGGAATTCCTCTGTGACATGTATAACATTCGGCCAATCCTTACCTCCCAAAATCAAGAAAATAGGGTCTTTGGATAACAGACCCTGATTTGATGCTTTTTAGTGACATTGTGGTGCTAAAATGCGACATTAGCGGTGAAAGGGTTAAACAGTTATAGACACGCATTTCTGTATCAGAAAATGTATTCCGAAGCTAGGTTATCCTCTTTAACAACATTCTATCCAATATTTGGCATTAAAGAGCCACCCGATCACGTGTCAAAATCACGGGATTCACGTGTTTTCCCTCTTATAACTGGAAAGAAATCTTGTTTGGACCAAGTCTGACTCCCATATAAATTACCCCAAATTGAAAGAGACACGTCAGTTTAAAGAGCAGCCTCAATTTGAATATGGGGAAATTCGAATGTGGGTCACAGCAACCCAGAAAAAAACAAGGGACGTAACCGTGGCGCGTCACGGGGTCTTTGTCATTTCTATGCAGAAATTGTCAATCGATTTCGATTCGAAGTTTTCACTTTTTCTTCCTTAGCAGAATCGCTGTCACGCTCGATGAACATATCGTAATCAGGAAATATCGTCGATACCGTTGCTAAAAAGCAATCCATCGAAGCTTTAAGTCAATAAGTCTCATCATTGAATTTCTTTATAAATAATGGTTTTATATCTTTCCATCCATAAACTCAAGACTTTCTTTAAAACTCGTTAAGAAAAGACAAAAACATCTCCTCCTATAGATCGCTAAAGACCTATCTTTTAATGGTAATTTAAATTTCGATTCCTTAGAGTCAAAACGGACTATCTCCAAATAGTCCATTGACATATTATTGAACTTATTACAAAAACTACTGACGTGTTTAACACAAATACTGAAATGAATGTGAAATGGGGATTATTTATATTTCTTGAGAATTTTTTTATACGATTTATTAGTTTTCACAATAAGTTCTGTAATAAGTCAACGGACTATCTGTGGATAGACCGTTTTGAATCTAAGGCATCGCAATATTCATTCGAATATTCATTGTCGTCCCTGACAGAAATTACTCTATGTTAAAACTTTGTCGTTGTCGTTGTTTTTTTTTCAACTCTGGTTCTTGACATGTCGTTAGTTCTTTTATTCGCTGGATCATTTTGTTCGTTCGTCTATTCATTGCTTCATTCAATCATTTCATCATTTCATAATTTCATGGGTTGATTCGTTCGCTCGTGCGTTCGTTGATTTCATGTCATTTCGTTTGATTTCTTCTTGTTGTTGTTCTTGTTCTTGTTCTTCTTCTTCTTCTTCTTCTTCTTCTTCTTCTTCTTCTTCTTCTTCTTCTTCTTCTTTTTTTTTCTTCTTTTTTTTCTTCTTCCTTCTTCTTCTTCTTTCGTTCTTTGTTTGTTTCTTTCTTTCTTCTTTTCTTCTTGTTCTTCTTGTTCTTGTTCTTCTTGTGTTCTACTTGTTCTTCTTCTTCTTCCTTCGTTCTGTCTTTGTTTTGTTTCTTCTTCTTCTTCTTCTTCTTCTTCTTCTTCTTCTTCTTCTTCTTGTCTTCTTTTTCTTTTTCTTTTTCTTCTTCTTCTTCTTCTTCTTCTTCTCTTCTTCTTCTTCTTCTTCTTCTTCTTCTTCTTCTTCTTCTTCTTCTTCTGCTTGTTGAGTGTCTGTGGCACGTCCTGCTTACAAACTAAACCTGGTATATTTCATTATTTATTTGTTTTATTTGTTTCTGTTTTAAGAATTGCATGCTGCTCGCAACCGTTTGTAACACTAATGTTCCCAAGATTCCGGGCTGTGCGTCTATCTCTCTATCTCTCTATCTCTCTCTCTCTCTCTCTCTCTCTCTCTCTCTTCTCTCTCTCTCTCTCTCTCTCTCTCTCTCTCTCTCTCTCTCTCTCCCTCTCTCTCTCTCTCTCTCCCTCCTCTCTCTCTCTCCTCTCTCTCTTCTCTCTCTCTCTCTCTCTCTCTCTCTCTCTCTCTCTCTGTCCCATTTATGTCTGTCTGTTTCTCCTGTCTGTCCGTCTGTTTGTCTGTTTGTCGGTCGGTCTATTTGTCTGTCTGTCTCTCTCTCTGTGCCTTTCTCTCTCCCCCCCTCTTTCGCTCTCTCTCTCTCTCAGTCTCTCTCTCTCTCTCTCTCTCTCTGTCTCTCTCTCTCTCTCTCTCCGTCAATGTGTCTCTCTCTCTGTCTGTCTGTCTGTCTCTCTCTCTCTCTCTCTCTCTCTCTCTCTCTCTCTCTCTCTCTCTCTCTCTCTCTCTCTCTCTCTCTCTCTCTCTCTCTCTCTCTCTCTCACGCCCTTCGCTCGTTCGAGTGTCAGTGTAGCTGTTTGTCGTTGCTTGTGCGCGTGTGTATAATTATATACGTGTTTACATGTGTGCGCCCAGGGGTGTGTATGTATCTGCGTTTGCGTACGTGCGCATGTGTGTGTGTGTGTGTGTGTGTGCGTGTGCGTGCGTGCATACACATACGCGCACACGCACATAATAGACAAACCGTCAGACATACAAAACCCCAGAATGAAAGCAAAAATCATGAGTCCAGAGCCCACATTAAGACCGGGTTCACATTAGACGCGTAAGTTCCGTACGGAAAACCATAAATAAGGGGAAGAAAGAAGGATAGAAGTTTACGCAAATAGGGGAAATTCGGACACGTGCGCAAATATTTTCTCTTCTTTGTTTCACTTATTTATGGATTGCGCACGGGTTTCCGCATGGATTATCCGCTTATTTAAAAAAACCAAAAAAACTTCTTCATAATGTTTTGTAATAATGTTTTTCTTCTTGATTGTTTTTCTCTCGTAATATTTGTAAAGCGCCCTGAGGATGATTTTTTTAATTTCATCGAAGAGCGCTATAGAAGCTTTATTTATCATTATTATTACTAGCGCAACGCCGAGTACTGGTAACGCCTAGTAACGGTAACGCCCTGAAAACACGTAACGCTGAGTACAGCAAATTTGAAGCGATTCGGTTAAGAAAAGGCTGTGAGTTATAAGGCCCCGTTTCCCGTTGGCGCTGCTCTGAGAGTGCCGCGCTCTCCCGGTTCTCGTCAAACTTTCTGCCAGGGTTTGCCCCGGCCATAGCAAGCCTGACAGCAACTTTGAAGCGAATCGGTTAAGAAACGGCGGAGTTATTCGTGAAAAGGTGAAGCGGCGTATAGCCCGCGCGTTTCTGACCTGATTCGCTTCCGGTTCGGCACATCGATATTCACTATCCCCGGTCATCTACCTTTTCCAAATTTGAAGGCAATCGGTTTCTTAACCGACCCTCAGATACGGGCGCCGAGAGGCCGGGCAGATGCGCGTTTCGCGCATTTGCGAAACCGCGCAAATGACACGGCCGCCTCGGCTGCCGTTGCCATCGCCCCGTTAGGGCTCACAGCAAATTTGAAGCGATTCGGTTCAAAAAACGGCGGAGTTATAATGCCCGTTTCGTGTTTCCGACACACACACACACACACACACACACACACACACAGACACACACACGGACAGTTGGCTTTTTACTATATGATGATTATTATGTGTGAACACGGCACATCAGATCCGCAAATCCTAAGTTCGGTACTGAAACCCCATACACTTATATAAGAAATAAGCGGATGGGATCACGGATGAGTTTCCACATGTAACGGGCACACTCTTTCATTATTTCTTACTTCCAGATGTGTGGGTTGGTTTTTTTTTGTGTGTGTGGATTGCGCATGGGTTTCTGCGCGGAAAACTCGCGCGTACAATACGCACGCACAGCCTCAGAGTGTAAGGCCGTGTAGACACATAAGCGAATATTCCATGCGGAAACCCGTGCGCAATCCATAAATAAGTGAAACTAAGAAGGGAAAAGATTTACGCACGTGTCCGAATTTCCCCATAATATGATATGCCGTAAACTTGTATCCTTCTTTCTTCCACTTATTTAGGGTTTTCCGTGCGGAACTTACGCGTCTAATGTGAACTCGGCCTTAGAATGCTCCTAGCATAGCTAGCTAGAGAGAGAGAGCTACATGTTACGCGCAGACACCTCCCCCCCCCCCCCCCCCCCCCCCCCCCCCCCTCCCCTCCTACCCACAGGTGAATGGTAAGCTTGCGTGAAGGCGGTTAATAACAAGATGGATGGATGGGTAGATGGATCGCTTCAGACTCTGCCCCCCCCCCCCCCCCCCCCCCCCCCCACACACACACACACACACATTCAACCGCTGTCTTACGGCTGTCCAACTGCGACACCCGTGAGGCATCAAGCTGATGAAATGTGACCCCGTCGCCACGAAAATGAGTCGTGGTGTAGAGTGGCACAGTGGTAGCGCGTTCGCCTCGTGTCAAGTACACCCGAGTTCGAACCTGGGTACAGCGGATTTGTCCTCTCACTCTGCACTAGGCCTTACGGTCTGAACGTGGAGTCTTTCGAATGAGACGATAAACCGAGGTCCCGTGTGCCCATGCACTTAGCATACGCTAAACCCAGAAACAGTTGTCATTTGGTCAAAATTTACCGCCCTTTCCTTCCTCATCAATTACACAAAAATCGCATGCAAATTTTTTTTTTAATTGGGTGGCGCGCCTCTGGCTGCGACACGCTCTCCAGGTGGGATCAACCCGAATTTCACAGAGACGCCTCTGTGACTATAAAGTACCTAATACCCAATGATAATAATAATAGTGTTGTCCCTAGCTCACCTAACCCTTATAAGGGGCAATTGTAGGTGGAAAGGGGTCAAATTATCCATGTTTTATATTTTGACTTATTATTGAACAATAATTGGTCTTTCTCTACATCACACAGAAGTATTGAAGTGTTAAAACGATCACTTCTGTCTTCCTCTTCTTCTTCTTCTTGACTGTGCGTGGCCACAATCAACACTTTGTGATTATTTTGCCACGGAACCGGGGAGGTTCTAGACCACCTTTGCCGGAAGAAAAGGCTCAATGCCTGAGAAGAAATAGTACAACAGAGAGAGCACAGATAAGAGAAAACTAGGAAACCGGTTGATCCGTTGGGTTGTTGGGAGAGGGGAGGAGGGGTGGGTGGGGTGGGGAAGGGGGGACCAAAGGGGGGGAGGGGAGAGGGGGGGGAGGGGGAGAGGGGGGAGGAGGGGGGGGGGGGGAGACTGTTGGTGCTTGTTAGTCTGACGACCCCAGAGTGGGGCCATCAGACGTGGCGGCTGCAGCAGGCAGGAGGTGTTCCAGTCAGATGCTCCCAGACTCTAGTCGCGAAGCTCTAGAAAGAGCTTAATAGGCTTAAAAGTGTCCTAAAAGTGTGTGTTTTTATTTTTAAAAAATCAGAAACATCTGGTTTAAACATTTGATTGTCCAAAACCAAAAAAACATACAACCCGAGACAACTGATGCAGCCACAAGCAGAGCTTATGGAAACATCTGGTTATTTTGTACACATTTGTGAAACATTCCGGTTGCATTTTCTCAATTACTTTTTGCCTTGATTCCTTGAGCAGACGACTTCACATCTTCATAACTTTGCAGCAAATAGTCCAAGTTACACAAATGTTGGTTTGTTGGAAAGCTCTTTCAATGCAGAATAAGAATTTGAAAATAACTCAAAAGTGAAACGTTGGGACATCATGACTCATGTTGTGGCGACAGATCACAAATACTACTTGTCGAGGTGAATAATATGACCAAATCCAAAATAAGTTTATTCAATGCATGTGACCCAGCACCACGAAAGGGAATTTTGGATATAGGGGAAAGACGGGGTAAGTCGCTTTCAGGGCTAGTTTCTCACAACAGGTTTTTTAAATGGGTATTTTCTTGTTCCTTTACATCTTATCAAAAAATCTAATTTTTGGTAAATTTTGATAGCTATGGGGATTTTCTTGTTCCTTTACATCTTATCTTTCATATTGACAAAGGACAATCTTTAATATTGTCTCTAAATGGTCTTATAAGTGTTTTTCCTTCAGCTAGTAGGTCAATGCGTTTTATAAGTGTTTTAAAATGAGTAGGTCAATGCGTTTTATTCAAGGTCAATGTGTTTAGGTAGGTCAATGCGTTTTAGCTTCAGCTAGGTGAGTAGGTCAATGCATTTTCTTCAGCTAGGCTAGGTCAGACTTTTCAGACTGTGTTTTCTCAAAATGGCCGACAGCTAGGTAGGTCACCCGTACTAACTTTAAATGCTCATAACTTCGGAACGGAAAAACATACAAGAATGGTTCTTGCATCATTAGAAAGAGAAGGGTCTGAAGTTTTTTCAAATGTATAATTTACTCAGAATGGTCAGTTTGACACTTAATGTTTGACATTGGGTCACATATTTTGTGGATTCCCCATACACGAACCTACTGAATCATCTGCATTTGTCTGTATCAGACGTGTTATCGGAATCGTGCATTGGGCTTCATATGTGTGACCCAGCACCACGAAAGGGACATTAAGTGTCAAACTGACCATTCTAATAAAAGCATACATTTGAAAACTTCAGACCATTTTCCTTCTAATGATACAAACACCATATCGTATATCTTTTTCCGTTCCAGAGTTATGAGCATTTAAAGTTAGTAGGGTGAGCGTCGGCCATTTTGAGAAAACACAGTCTAAAGTCTAGCCTAGCTGAAGAAAACGCATTGATCTACTCATTTTAAAGCACTTATATGACCACTTAGAGACCATATTAAAGATGGTCCTTTATAGATATGAACGATAATGTTAGAGAACACGAAATAACCCATAACTCAGAATTGACAAAAAATGAGATTTTTGAAACTTTCTAAGCCTGTTATAATTTAAAAACTAGCCCAGCGACTTAATGAGACTTTCGTCGTGCTTGGTCATATATGAATAATAATAATAATAATAATAATAATAATAATAATAATAATAATAATAGCGAACGAAGCTAGTAGGGTTTCGACAGACCCATCTACACGGTAGTGTTAAGAGATACTTTGGTAACAATTTTCATCAGATGCATGCCTCACAGTCGGGCAGTCCGTATGACTGAAGTCGGCCGTGAAGAGCGAAGCCTTAGTAGATGGATGGGCGAGGCAAAATGCAAAGTGTAGCATTCGAGAATCACCCGCGGAGCTACGCAGCCACACCCCGACTTCGGAGGATGACTGTGATTATCTTGCTGCTGCTGCATACTGTCACTATCTTACTGTTTCTGCTGCTGACTGTCCCTATCTTGCTGAGTAGATTTCCCATAAAAGCATCCGAGAATCACCCGCGTTGCTTAGTTTTCAAGGTCGCACGTGAAGGTCATGACCTTGACCTTGAACCCAAAAGGCACATTTACAATACCCAGCCAACATTCCCACCTGATTTCATCTTGGGAACTCCATTCCCCCCCCCCCCCCCCCGATTTTCAGGGTCCAACGATCTCCTTGATCTTGACCTTGACCTTGATTGGTCAACAATATTCGGAAGGAGCATAAGCCAAACCACCTTCATACCAAGTTTCAACATCCTATGTGGACTGGTGCCTGAGATATGGGTAAAAACTTTTTTCAGTTTTCAAGGTCATACGTCAAGGTCATGACATTGACCTTGACTTTGACACCAAAAGGCACATCTACAATACCTAGCCTATATGCACATCAAGTTTCATCTTCCTATCCTTATTCCTTCATGGTGATATGCTGTTAACAAACCCACATACATACAATCAATGTTCACTAAAAATGAGTAGTTAGAGCATTATTTTCAATTTTGAAGAGTAGTAGAGGTCCAAATTGAGTAGAATACTACTCGAAAAGAGTAGAGTAAACAGGTCTGCACTATCATTCTCTGGTAAAAGTCAGAAGGCACTATCATTCTCTGGTGAAAGTCAGAAGGCACTATCATTCTCTGGTAAAAATCAGACGGTATTATCATTCTCTGGTGAAAGTCAGACGGTATTATCATTCTCTGGTGAAAGTCAGAAGGCACTATCATTCTCTGGTGAAAGTCAGAAGGCACTGTCATTCTCTGGTAAAAGTCAGACGGTATTATCATTCTCTGGTGAAAGTCAGACGGTATTATCATTCTCTGGTGAAAGTCAGAAGGCACGATCATTCTCTGGTGAAAGTCAGACGGTATTCTCATTCTCTGGTGAAAGTCAGACGGTATTATCATTCTCTGGTGAAAGTCAGAAGGCACTATCATTCTCTGGTAAAAGTCAGAAGGTATTATCATTCTCTGGTGAAAGTCAGAAGGTACTATCATTCTCTGGTGAAAGTCAGAAGGCACTATCATTCTCTGGTGAAAGTCAGAAGGCACTATCATTCTCTCGGTGAAAGTCAGAAGGCACTATCATTCTCTGGTGAAAGTCAGAAGGCACTATCATTCTCTGGTGAAAGTCTGAAGGCACTATCATTCTCTGGTGAAAGTCAGAAGGCACTATCATTCTCTGGTGAAAGTCAGAAGGCACTATCATTCTCTGGTGAAAGTCAGAAGGCACTGTCATTCTCTGGTGAAAGTCAGAAGGCACTGTCATTCTCTGGTGAAAGTCAGAAGGCACTGTCATTCTCTGGTGAAAGTCAGAAGGTACTATCATTCTCTGGTAAAAGTCAGAAGGCACTATCATTCTCTGGTGAAAGTCAGAAGGTACTATCAGTCTTCTCAGGTAAAAGTCAGAAGGTACTATCATCCTTCTCAGGTAAAAGTCAGAAGGTACTATCATTCTTCTCAGGTAAAAGTCAGAAGGTACTATCATTCTTCTCAGGTAAAAGTCAGAAGATACTATCAGTCTTCTCAGGTAAAAGTCAGAAGGTACTATCAGTCTTCTCAGGTAAAAGTCAGAAGGTACTATCAGTCTTCTCTGGTAAAAGTCAGACGGTACTATCAGTCTTCTCTGGTAAAAGTCAGAAGGTACTATCAGTCTTCTCTGGTAAAAGTCAGAAGGTACTATCATTCGTCTCAGGTAAAAATCAGAAGGTACTATCATCCTTCTCTGGTAAAAGTCAGAAGGTACTATCAGTCTTCTCTGGTAAAAGTCAGAAGGTAAGGGGAAGTAGCTCTCTAAAATTAACTCCCTTTCGCCAAAGTTTACATTTAAAAAAAAAATTTTTTTTTTAATCGACAATGTAGATATAATACTAACAGGCCTACGGTGAACGATATGAAAAAAGAAATTCCATCGTCCTTCATCAATTATCACATCGTAAATAATGCATATTTACTTATATTATGTTAAAAAAAACACCAACCACCATGACATTTTTAATGTTCTTCGTATACTTATGTTTTTTTCTTTCTTCTGTTCCTTTTCTTTCTTCTGCCGTCATCATTGTTTTGCTTCCCGGTAAACCGCAATTGCACATCTGTACTGCTAAAAGTTAGGGGCTTTCCTGGTGTTGCACGGCCTCCGGGCGTTGCCTCCGCCGGGATCGTTCCCACCATCTGTATATCTACTAATGTCCCATAATTATGTGTCTGTTCCAGACCGCATGACGTTAAACAGAATTTCATTCATTGTTTCCCGGTATCTGGCAGGATTCAAACTGACAATCTCTGCGACACCCCCCCCTCCACCCCCCCCCCCCCCCCCCACACCACCCCCCCCCCCCCTCCCCCTTTCTTTAAAAAAAAAAGCCATTTAAAAAACCTCTCGACAGTGCATAAGGAAATCACACACATTGAAATGTTGGCAAATAAGCATTTTAGTCATACCACACCCCCCCCCCCCCCCCCACCACCACCACCCCCCCCCCCCCCCCGGGCGTCTTGGCATAAATAGTTCCCTCACTTTCTGGTTATGTGAATGTCCCATATGTGCCTTCCCAGGTCGAAGGACGTAAAATTCCTCAATTTCATTCATGGAAGTTATGTGCTTGTAACTCCCTCTAATCTGTCACTCTCTTTGACTCAGCGTTTTCCCCTTTGCTTGCTGTCGTCTACTATCTTTCTACCTTTACCGGGTCCATTCTCCTGCCTTTGTTTCAAGAAACACTCTCAGAAAGATTGCCTTCAGCCGAAGCTCCGACTTTGATTGAATTTCTTTGCTAGTTGTGATCTTTACAGCCATTTGAAACTTGACATACAGGACATAAAATGATTTTTTTTAATCTGACATGGCAGACATTTTGTCTTGTCTCTTTATTTTTATGTATTTGTCTTTTGAAGACGATTCAATCAATAAATAAATAATAATTTCATTTCATGTTTTGCATATTGGTAGAATCATGTATAAATGCAGACGAATATGCCCTAAACAAAAACAATATTGGCAATAATTTGGGCTTAAATGTTGGCGATTTGTTCGGTTTGCTCAAAAATATACAGTGCGACTTACGTATGATTTTTTACCCCCACGTTTAATCATTCTTTTAAGCAAGTCAATGTAATGTCCGCAGGGGACATTTTTTAATCCCGGAAATTTTCCCGGGAAATTTTAGAATTCAGATTTTTCAAGAGAAAATTCTGTATTTCCCCTAACTTCCAAATTCAGACATTTTCCAAGCAAGTGGCTGCGTGCTATGCAAATGAAAATCAAGAGAGAGAGAGAGAGAGAGAGAGAGAGAGAGAGAGAGAGAGAGAGAGAGAGAGAGAGAGAGAGAGAGAGAGAGAGAGAGAGAGAGAGAGAGAGAGAGAGACTGGACACTGGACACTGGACACTAGAGAGAGAGAGAGAGAGAGAGAGAGAGAGAGAGAGAGAGAGAGAGAGAGAGAGAGAGAGAGAGAGAGAGAGAGAGAGAGAGAGAGACAGACAGACAGACAGAGAGTGAGAGACAAAGAGAGACAGAGAGAGACAGAGTCGAATCTTACCTGTAATGATCCTGATCAGACGTTCAGTCTGCCGCATGACACAATTCGAAAAAGCCCTTACGCCAAACAAATGTTCACCGAAAATTGAACATCGTTATTTACTTGCAATAAAATGGCAATAATGGTCAATCGTTACATCAATTATTTGAAGGGGAAACAAACCCCAATAAATTTAATGAAGACAACCCTATATCTGCTTCTAGACAAACTCAACGTTGGTTCGATAGCCGGTTAACTTAAATCTCATATGTGAAGATCCGCAAACATGACCCAGTGATGACCGCAGACGCCCAACAAAACCATTGCCCCTACATCAAGGATGGAAGTTCAGTTTAACGTCGCGTATCGGCTTTCGCCATGTACGACGGGCTGAACAAACCAACCAGGGTATAAACAAAAATGTATATTCCTGAATCACTGTCTTAGCCAAAAGGCCGAGAAGCGATCAGAATATAATGAAATATGGGTTTTGTATACCGTTAGTAGTCTTTTCTCGTGACGTCACGTCCGGCTGAGCCGAGCGGGGAAAACACTCCACAGGAGAAAAAAGATGTCCAAATGTTTCCTTGTCTCTTTGTCTCTTTGTTGTTACTTGTAATCCGTTTGAACAAAGAAAGCTAGTCTTTTTTCTCTCTTTTCGGTTTAGACCCTATTACGGGGCTAGCACTCGACACACTGCGTAACGGTATGCGATCCGACTAGTGTGACATTTGTGTGTAGTCTTTTGTCGTGACGTCACGTCCGGCTGAGCCGAGCGGGAAAAACACTCCACAGGAAAAACTAAAGATGTCAAAATGTGTCCTCGTTTCTTTGTTGTTGTTGTTACTTGTAATCCGTTTGAACAAAGAAAGCTAGAGGAGTCTTTCTATTCAAAGGTATGCAACATAAGGGTAGTAAATTGAAACATGTGTATAAATGAAACTGTAGCTAATAATAATTTCAAATAACATTTCCTACATTCACAAGACTGTGGGCAACCTGTATGCGTAAAATCAAGTTCATACGTGTAATATTTATTATTTTAGAGATTGAATTGTGAAAAATCAAGGTGATTTATGGCTGTCATTTTGTGCACGCAGTACTTTTTTCTTTCTTTTGGGTTTAGACCCTATTACGGGGCTAGCACTCGACACACTGCGTACCGGTATGCGATCCGACTAGTGTGACATTGATGTAAGGCATGATTCTCGTGACATTTTACTGTCTGAATGAATCTGATGAAATCCTACTAGCTTTGTTCCCCCGTGCACGAATCTGTCGGTTTGTCGGTCCAAAATTGTCGCACATTTTGACAAAATTGTCGCACTTCAAATCGAGGCTACACTTCAAATTGAGGCCGCTCTTTAAAATGATGTATTTTAAAAGCGTACAAAATAATAAACATACGTAAAAATAGGCCGCGTGCCACAAACTATTGCGATTTCGCGCTTGTTTTCTTTTTGGGGGGGGTATCAGACATTAAAAATAATGTAATTAGTGTCTGCCTGAATATAGTGAAACGAAAACAGTAAAAAAAAAAAATTGAACAAAGACAATATTATATATTATATTCTACCTATATAGGGTAAGACGGGGTAAAAAGCCCATGGGCGGGTAAGAAGCCCATGCCAATTATCTCATGAAATGAATCAAATAAGTCACATTTTGCCCATACAGACAATGTTTAGCAGTCTCATGGGCAACATATTGACTGAAATTTGCTTCATTT
>CM065700.1:32819477-32821977 GCA_017654935.2 Phymorhynchus buccinoides | reverse complement strand
GTCCGGCGTGCCTCCGTCCGTCCGGCTATTCGTCCGTTTTTTCTCTCAAAAACTATTCAGTCTATCATCATCAAATTTGGTGCGTACTAGTTTGCCAAGATGCAAGCTATCCACTGATGTATTTAGTTTTACATTAAGGTCAAGATCGCGCCCAGTTACGGGGTTCAAACCCCGAAACACATAATCGCTAATATCTCGCGAAGTTTTGCATGTATTTCAATGCAGGTTTTTTTCACAACATTTCTTGATGAATGGTCTATAACACAGTTGTCATGAATTTTTCTGTGCGCTCGTGTGCGCATGATCGCGCGCGCTCAAATCACGGGTCCGAACCCCAAGGCTATATATAAAAAAAACCTATTGAGTTACGTGCTGTTTTGATGCGTTTTTATGTAGTTACGTGCTGTTTTGATGCGTTTTTATGTATGTGTACAACCGACACATTCCGATTTCGGAGTAGCTCGCGATGTACGTGCGAGGGGACTTTGCAGCCACGAGGTTTGTCGGAGTTGCACTTGTCTTTAAGATTTTTTGTCGGTGGTTTTTTTTCACCCCGGGAAGAGTGGGTGTGAGGGGAGGGATGAGGGAGAGTGGGGAGACGGGAGAAAGAATGGCAATCGACGAAAAATGACACTAAGGAGTTGAGCGTGCCATGAGAGAAAGGGAGAAGGAGAGCTCAAGATTGGGTTTCGATCTCGTACATTTTTTAGTTTGTGGCT
Organism: Phymorhynchus buccinoides; assembly: GCA_017654935.2. NCBI lineage: Eukaryota > Metazoa > Mollusca > Gastropoda > Neogastropoda > Raphitomidae > Phymorhynchus > Phymorhynchus buccinoides. The sequence goes on along the minus strand of CM065700.1, from coordinate 32,821,258 downwards.
CAAGCCCCTACAAACCTATAAACCTCACTTTGATCGGTCCGGTCGGTCTGTCGGTCTGGTGTCTGTCGGTCGGTCCAAAATTTGTCGCGCACAAATTTCGCACAAAATTGTCGCACTTCAAATCGAGGCTACACTTCAAAATTGAGGCCGCTCTTTAAAATGATGATGTATTTTAAAAGCGTACAAAATAATAAACATACGTAATACAGACACTACAACAGACACGACGAGTATGCGGTGCTTCTTTTGATGAGTATAAGTAGGATACATAGTTTTTAAATGTTTTCCAAAAGATATAAAAAAAATTACGAAATGGTGCAGAGATAACATTCTGGTTTACAGATTAAAATTATTGAAAAGCCAGGGGAGGTAACTCATGATTGGAGTGGTAAAAATAGACCGCGCGTGCCACAAACTATTGCGATTTCGCGCTTTGTTCAAATGTAGTAATGAAATCCCCCCCACCTACGCAAACCCCTGTGAATGTCACATCAGTTCCCACCATTCAACATTCCAACCATATACAAATTGTGTCAACTTGTTTTTCTTTTATTATTAATTCTGGCGCTTTTTTTCGGTGGGTGTGAGGGAGTATGGCGAGAGTGGGTACGTTTTTTTGAAATGTAGTAATGAAATCCCTCCACCTACGCAAACCCCTGTGAATGTAGGCATGTCTGCGCTCTCTCTCTCTTTCTCTCTCTCTCTCTCTCTCTCTCTCACTCTCTCTTCTCTCTCACTCTCTCCCTCTCTCTTACTATCTTCTCTTTCTCCTATCTCCTCTCTTCTCTCCCTCGCCTCGTCCCTCTCTCTCTCTCTCTTCTCTCTCTCTTCTCTCTTCTCTCTCTCTCTCTCTCTCGTACCCCCCTCCCCCCCCCCGGCTCGCTCCCTGTGTCTTTGTCTCGATTGGAAGAAAAGTAACTAGGCGTTTGCCTTTAAAAATCTTTTATCCTTGAAAAAAAAAAAAAAAAAATAAAGTTTACACAGTTTTCAAAGTTTCTCTCTCTCCCTCCCTCAGCTATCTGTATCTGTACGCCAGGCAGCTGGAAAAACATATTTATGTGCTTGCTGTTCCTGCTTTCCCTCTCCCAATATTATTTTTTCTTCCCCCCCTTTATTCCCCCCCCCCCCACTTCTTCTTGTTTATCTTTCTTCTTCTTCGTGCGCGCAGCGCGCGCGTGTTTCGTGTGTTCCGTTTAGTTGTTCAGTGCGTTTCTTTGTGCCCTGTGTTTATGCATTGTACATAGCATCGTAACAGGTTTCAAACCAAAATCACTCATCTGCAGAAAAGGCCTATTCGGAGAGCTTGTTTTTTCAAAAGCGTGTCTGGGAATTCGCTCAGAAGAGCGTTTCCGTTCAAGCCTTTCCCATTCTCTCTATGTCTTTCTCACTGTCTCTGTCTTTTTGTTTGTTCTTCTGTCTGTCTGTCGGTATGTTTCTGTCTCTGTCCAAGTCTCTGTCTATCTGCATGTACATGGTTTACATGTCTACGTCTACTTTGAGGGAGGTCTTGAATCCCAATAAAACACCAAAAACACCACACCCGGAGAAACAAAAAACCCCTTATCGTATGCGCGAGTGAGGGAGGGGACTTTGGAAAAAGGACTCGAGATAAGTGGCTGACATATTGTCATATCTCATAGAAACTGACTTCGGAGAGACGCCAATTTCTACTCTAATCATATATATGTTCTTCATCTATCGCTCAACTATCTCATACTACTTCATCTCTCTCTCTTCTCTCAATCGCCTTGTCGCTCTGTATCACTAAGTCTAGGGGAACA
>CM065700.1:32782295-32801477 GCA_017654935.2 Phymorhynchus buccinoides | reverse complement strand
CATTCTCCTCTGCTGTCTGAATCACAGCAGTGAGCAGCTTGTAACTTTCACGGGGTTGCCCCAGTTTAAAGACCCACCAGTCACGTGGTCCGAAATCACGGTTGTTTCACGTTTTTCACTCTTATAGCTGGCCAGCATCTTGTTTTTTGACTAGCTTGACCCTCCCGTACAAATGTCCCAAGTTAAACGAAACATCATTTAAAGAGCACGGGGGGGGGTCAAATTTGAAAGTTGGGACATTTGTATGCGGGTCACAGCTACCCAGTAACCCCCCAAGGTTTCATCGTGGTGCGTCAAGTTGTGGTCTTTAAAGTCCAGCCACACGTTCACCAAAATCGTACGACTGTACGGTGCGATTTCGATCACGTGGTCTCCAAGTACAACTGTTATTACACGCGCAACCTCGAGATCAAGTGACCGAATCGTATCGCACAGATGTGCGATTTCAGCTTGACGTGTGGCTGGCCATGTATTATCCTTTCTCACACTAGTCGAAATGTGAATTTCACATTGAGGCTGAGTCAGGTTTATTCCTTTGGCTGTTGTTGTCGCATGCTTATAATTTGCTTTGATAAAAAATAATTTGTTTTTGTGAACCTAAAAAACAAACTCAATTACTTTATCTTTAACTTTATGATTTGTGTTCTGAAAAGAAGAAAAGAAAATGTGCTGATTTACTTTTTCTCCCAATGGGGGAGATAGACAATGCCTATGCAAAGACAGCTGTTTCGTCTTCGTGAAAGACTCTTCAGTCTGCATGTCGGCCTGCAAAGTTGTCCACAGTGAATGTTCAAGCTGAGCCAGAAGACTTTCTACAGGAGAAAGGTTGTCCTCTTAGCACCAGATTGAAAGTCCACAATAAAAGCAAAGCAGCACTTAATTAAACAGAAATGGTAAAATATCTTATGTAAAATAACAAAAATAATAATGTCCTAAAATTACAATCCCTCGAAGAGATTAGAAGAGATGGAATGCCATGTTGGTGGATCCAATGAAGGATTAAAAAAGGGAGGTAACAGAAATCGTAGTTAACACCAACAGACACCCGGTGAGGAGGAATGTAGAGAGGTGTGCCTGGATCAGGTAGACTGATGCGCTTTCCTTCTTCGGTAAGTTAATATAAACGATCAAAAAATGAAGAAGAAAAAACAAACACACCATTAAGCTTTTATACATATATAATTTGCTTTGATAAAAATAATTTGTTTTTGTGAACCTAAGAAACAAGCTCAATTACTTTAACTTTAACTTTACGATTTGTTTTGTGTTCTGAAAATAAAATAATGTGCTGATTTACTTTTTCTCCCAATGGGGAAGATAGACAATGCCTATGCAAAGACAGCTGTTTCGTCTTCGTGAAAGACTCTTCAGTCTGCATGTTGGCCTGCAAAGTTGTCCACAGTGAATGTTCAAGCTGAGCCAGAAGACTTTCTACAGGAGAAAGGTTGTCCTCTGAGCACCAGATTGAAAGTCCACAATAAAAGCAAACCAGCACTTAATTAAACAGAAATGGTAAAATTCTGATGTAAAATAACAAAAATAATAATGTCAAATAATTGAACTAAAAACATCAAAACGCTACACTCACACAAGCACATGAAGGATTTTTGGATTTGGATATCATCTCAGTAGTTGGCCCTCTCTAGTCATGTCTATTAGGTTTTGAAAATAAAATTTCAGAACATTATTATTTTGTTCATTTTACATAAGATTTTCATAAGATTTTTACTATTTCTGGTTTAACTTTGTGCTGGTTTGCTTTTATTATGGATTTTCGATTTGATGCAAGGAAGACACCATTCTCTTGTAGAATGTCTTTTTTGTTCAGGCCGATCATGCAAACTGATGAGACCTTCTCTTAGGTCGAAACAGCTGTCTTTGCATAAGGCACTGTCCCTCCCCCATTGGGAGAAAAAGTAAATCAGCACAATTTATATAATTGTTTGGGGGGATTTTGGAACACAGAACATTACTCAAAGTTAACGTTAACTGGTTGTTTCTGAGCTTCACAAATAAAGACATTGGACACAGAAAAGTTTTATCAAAGCAAACTATTCTGCATTTCAAATGCACTAACTTTTCAGTCCTTCAGAGTAGGGGTACGGAGCTAGCTATTTACTGAGATTTTTCTTTCATACTATTTTTATCCTTAATTTGGATATCATCTCAGTAGTTGGCCCTCTCTAGTCATGTGTATTGGGTTTTGAAATTAAAATTTCAGAACATTATTATTTTGTTCATTTTACATGAGATTTTTACTATTTCTGGTTTAACTTTGTGCTGGTTTGCTTTTATTATGGATTTTCGATTTGATGCAAGGAAGACACCATTCTCTTGTAGAATGTCTTTTTTGCTCAGGTTGGCATCCACTGGACAGTCAAATTGCAGGCCGATCATGCAAACTGATGAGACCTTCTCTTAGGTAGAAACAGCTGTCTTTGCATAAGGCACTGTCCCTCCCCCATTGGGAGAAAAAGTAAATCAGCACAATTTATATAATTTTTATTTTTTTTTTTTTTTTTTGGAACACAGAACATTACTCAAAGTTAACGTTAACTGGTTGTTTCTGAGCTTCACAAATAAAGACATTGGACACAGAAAAGTTTTATCAAAGCAAACTATATATATATAGTTCTGGTTTAACTTTGTGCTGGTTTGATTTTATTATGGATTTTCCAATAAACTAGTCTTGTCCTAGAAAAAGTCTACGGGTGTAGACAAAATTTGGACAATATTTAAAATAAATAAACAAGACTAGTTTGGAGTTGTTTTTCCGAATTTTGCATTTTTAGTTAAAATAAGTTATATATTATATATATATATATATATATATATATATATATATATATATTATATATATATATATATATATACGATCAAACATTGAAGAAGAAAAAACAAACACACCATTAAACTTTCCTCTTATATATATATATATATATATATATATATATATATATATATATATATATATATATATATATATATATATATATATATATTAATTTGCTTTGATAAAACTGTTTTGGTATCCAATGTATGTTTTGTGAACCTAAGAAACAAGCTCAATTACTTTAACTTTAACTTTACGATTTGTTTTGTGTTCTGAAAATAAAATAATGTGCTGATTTACTTTTTCTCCCAATGGGGGAGATAGACAATGCCTATGCAAAGACAGCTGTTCCACTTGAAGCACAACATCGTTGGATACAAATTTGTCTATAACATTATGGTAGACTAGTTATATGCTAAGTCTGACATTCTGCATAAATTTTTTTTATGGGGGAACAAAAATCGATGTTTTTAGTTTTTAATATACGTCTGAATGAATAACCCATTTATCGAACTGTCAATTGACAAAATGTAATGGGTATAATAAGCGACTTTACAACTAGTATTGTTGGGGGGAGGGGAAGGTGGGGGGGACCGCATAGTATATGGTGTCTCGCGAGATGGAGGATATTTGCAGTCGCTTAGAACAAACACACCGCTAGAACATAAAAAATGTACTGTTTAGGTTATTTATTTCAGTGTACTTGGAAGGTTCAGCTTTCAGCAGTTTGGTCTGTCTTAGATTTCATATTGCTGTCTGATTCCATTTTTCTGCAATGAGTGGCCAATGTCTGTCCTTTGGTTTAGACCGCTGAATATGGTACCAATATTGGCCTGCCAGTATGTCTCCCGATGTAGCAATCTATCTTCTGCTTCTACGGATTCTATAGCATGTATAGAGAGAAAATTGAGGTTTGGGTCCTCTGGGTGTTTCTTTTCTGTCACATGCTTTGCAACTGCACATTTCTTAATTTTCTTCAACTTCACATCTGACTTGTGGTTAGCCCACCTTAGCTTGAGATTCTTTGTTGATCCAACATACCAATTGTCAGGGTGTATTTTACACTGCAGAATGTATATGACATTTGGTGTCTTGCATGACAAGTTTTGCTTGATCCTCCATATTCTGTTGTCCCAAGGGCTTTGCAAGGACAACAGAGTGGAAGAGTGTGAGCAAGTGTCGCATCTTTTTGCATCACATGGATGAAATCCGGGCTTGTTTTGCGGACCATGTTTGGGGAATCGGTTCGGCACTGTGGGTTTGAGGATATATATATATATATATATATAGCATGAAACAAAAATACAAAAATAATAATGTCCTAAACTTACAATCCATCGAAGTGACTAGAAGAGATGGAATGCCATGTTAGTGGATCCAGTGAAGGATTCAAAAAGGGAGGTAACAGAAATCGTAGTTAACACCAACAGACACCCGGTGAGGAGGAATGTAGAGAGGTGTGCTTGGATCAGGTAGACTGATGCACTTTCCCTCTTCATAGTATGATTAGATATAAACGATCAAGAATTGAAAGAAGAAAAAATATATATATTACAACCATTAGACACTTAGGCAAACAGTTGTTTTTTCTCTTTCCCAATATTTCGACGAGATTAATCTCGTCTTCCTCTGGGGACTTTATTCTCTCAATTGTACAATACATAAGTCTCAAAACAAACAGGTAGAGAAATTAACTACATTGTGAAAAAATACTCTTCACTATAAAAAGAAAAAAGAAAAAAAAAAGAGTCATTTTTTGACAAGAACTAAGAATTGTAAAAGTGGTGGGGAGAAAAGAGGGCACACAAGCAACAAACAGAAAAACAGAAAACAGAAAACCAAACAACACGTTTCACTGAAGTGCAAACTAATGGACACTATTTAGTTCAAGAGGTATCAATGAAAAAATTATGACATGAACTCACTCAGATTCGGAAATGTTAAACTGGTGCCTAAAGAAAAGTTAAACTCCCAATGGGGGAATCGACAGTGCTCGCTCTCCAATGACAGCTGTTTCTACCTAGTGAGAAGGGGGTCATCAGTTTGCATGATTGGTGTTGTGCAAAGTGACTGGGGGGGGGGGTGGGGAAAAAAAGAAGGGGGAGGCAACCTGAGCAAAAACACAAGCTGGGACGATGGCAGCCAACATGTATCCCAATGTCATTCCAGGGTGTTCAGCCCCAACGGAAATAGCGTCCCCAACTTTCTAATCCAAAAGGTCTCCCTTCTCAGGAGGGCCTCCACTGTTGTAGTATGTACCCTCTCCACTGCGACGCACTTCATGTTTTGGAGTGTGTGATTTGATTGATTGAAGTGTTGTGTTACGTGAGTGCCAGTGTTCTTGTTGATGTTTGATCTGTGCTGGTATGAAGCGGAGTGCAATAGAGTTGTTTTTTGTCCTGTCCTATGGTATTGTGTGTTGTTGCATGCGTCACAGTAGAGAAGGTACAAATGTATAGAGGTCACATTCTTGGAATCACAGCTCAGCCTGTGCCTGATGCTGAAGGTCTCCCCCGTCTTCTGACTTTTGAAATGTGACGGTCTGTTGGAGGTGCTCCTTGCATATAACGCATTTGCCCGAGTCACCTCCGGAGCACCCAGCATCAGGGATCAGGTGGACTGGGCAGGGTTGAGGGCATAAGCATGTTCCTCACGGATTGGTTGCATCGTTGTGCCAGTAGTGGGGGCTCAGTGACTGCCTTGAAGGGAGCTCCCTCGCCCCTCGGAACAGGAGGAGGCTCAGGGTTGCAACTCACACAGCCACCGGCGCAGTGATTAGGGCTTGCCAGGGTGGTGGGTGACCACCAAGGGTGGCCGGCTGTTGGTGATTTTTTCCTTGTAGTGGAGGGTTAGTCTGCGTGGGGTGTTTCTTGCCCTGTCTGCGGCCGTCTGCAGCGCTAGTTCAGAGTATCCCCTCTTCCTGAAGTGTAGCTTCATCTGTTCTGCGGACCTTTCGTTGAAAGTTTCAGTGGTGGAGCATATCCGACGAATGCGTAAAATCTGGCTGTATGGAATGTTTTTGTGTACATGGTTCGGGTGGCAGGAGCGGCGGTGGAGGTATTGATGGGCGTCAGTGGGTTTTGTGTACACGTCCGTACAGAGGAATCCGTTTTGGAAGGAGACACGAGCATCAAGGAAAGGGATTTCGTCAGTTGAGGAAGATGAGGTGAATTTTATTGTTGGGTGGAAGTTGTTCAGAAAGTCAAGGAACTGCTGTAGTTCTTGCTCCGTGCCTGCCCAGAGGAGGAAAATGTCATCAATAAAACGACGCCAAAAGTCCTCTGAGACAGGCACGGGGCTGCGGTCAAGAATCTGGGACTCCAGCCACCCCATGAACAAATTGGCCAGGCAGGGGGCGACTGGAGTGCCCATGGCTGTCCCATGGATCTGTTGATACAGCTCTCCCTCAAATGTGAAAACGTTGGATGACAGAACGAATTCCACCATCTTGATAATTTTCTCTGGTGGGGGTAGGGTGCTTTGGGAAGTGTCAGAGTTATGGAGAAAGTGGCGTAGGGCAGACTCCAGGTCGGCCATGGGGATGTTGGTGTACAGTACTGGTGACATCAATAGTCACCAACCGCACACCTTTGTCAAACGGACCGTACTGTCTGTTCCACTCTTCCAGAGTCCGCAAGAAATGGGTCGTGTCCTTGGTGCGGCTTGGCAATGTGCGCGCGCGCGTCGTGGACGTGCATGTGTCCAATAGCTTTGAGTGTGTGTGCGTCGGGTCGTTCACACCACCGGAGTGTGTGTGGTGTGTCGTGTGTGATTTGTGCGTGTGTGTGTGTGTGTGCGCGGAGCATGTGCATGTGTGTGATTGTTGGGCTAGTGTGTGTGTGTGGCTGATGAGTACGTATGCGCGTGCTCCTACGATGACTATAGATAGTACTCTAATAATTCGTAAACATGAAGCGGTCATCTCTCTCTCTCACTCTCTCACGTTGGGTAGCTCTGTCTCGACTGTATAACATAGAACGTAATTCCCTATTGGGCATGAGCGTTTTTTTGGCTGGTGATCGTAATTGCGTTCATTTTTTTGTCCTAGAAAAAGTTACGGGTGTAGACGAAAATTTGGACAATATTTAAAATAAATAAACAGGAGTTGTTTTCCGACTTTGCATTTTTATTTAAAATAAGTTATATATATATATGTATATAAATAATACTTATATTCATATTAATATATATATATATATATAATATATATATATATATGTGCAGGTCGTTGGACCGTAGCCTGATAGGTTTGTAGACACAACTGGGGGGAGCACTGCCAAATAATCCGGCTTATCAATGGTCAGAAAAGAGTTCCTTCACTCGCACACCCTGCTCCATTCAGCCCGTCTTCAATGAGCTGGTCACGGTCAAAAGAAGGGGTGTGGGACGATTTTGGTCTAATGCAAGGACATTCAACTTGAATCAGGCGGAGACTAGCAGACAGGACAATTTGACAACATATTTGTCAAACTTTCCGCTGATCTTGATTGACGTAATCCTAGCAATATATATATATATTAGGTTTTTTTATTGTGAATCTAACATTGATTTGATGGTGCTGAATCCAAATCTGTTGGTGGCCAAGTTGTAAATGACGGACATTTTGAGTTATTGCGGCCATCAATTAAAATGCCACCACGCGAGTCCACAGAATTGTAAAAACAGATAATTATCGTGTCATTATTTTGCAACTATTGCTTTTCTTCGTGTAAGAACAAAATTGTTGTTCTTTTGTTAATGTATTCAACTGGCTTACTTTTACCCTATTTTAGTATGTGTTAGTCCCAGCCACCCAGCGGAGGAGGGCTATTTTTTTTTTTTAATACTTGTGTGTTCTTTGCTATCTCGTCTGATGCATCTCTTATAAACCATTCACGAATCATTTCAAATTTTTCGTGTGGTAGTATTTTACATTAAGCCAAAGTTTTCCAGCAAGAATGATGCCTTCTGGACCTTCAACCTTTAGTTTGCCATTCTTTGTGTTGGCCATAACATCTAACTTTCACAATGGCAGTCCTTAAAAAATGAGCAAAACGGTTGTCAAGCTCTTTTTTTATAACGCAGAGTGTTGAATTACTGATGCATTTCAATCTTGATACTTAAACTTGGAATACTTTGCCTTGCCTTTGACCTTGAAGCTTCAAAGTTTGGATTTCACGATATCTCGGTCGTTGCATTATTGCCGTCTAAAAAATTGCTGGATTATTATTTTCCCTGTTGGATGACTATGGAAAGACCTAAGAAATAAGATCACATTCTGGGTTCTCTTCGAGGCCATATAAGACCATAAGGCGAGAGCCTGTGGCTTTATATAGGGATGCATGGCCTCGCATCTGAAGATGCGTCGGTTTCTGAGTGGGTGTCTTTTGCCAGTGGGCCTCTGGAGTCATGAAAAACGGGCTGGTACACCCAACGGGTACTTTCGCAAAGGACTCCTCTGTATCGTATCGAATGGGGGGCATGGGTCACCAAGCGGGATAGCGATGTGTCTCTGTATACTTAATGGAATGTCCCGTGTGTGCTGCTCCCAGTAACACAACACGACTTCAGGAGGGGCAGGGCTGCTCTCGTGTTGATTAGGGAGACGTGATGGTGCATCTCTGGTCCCTTCAGCACCTTCAGATAATAACTGCAATGACGATGACCGCTATACCAGATCGTAAGTTCAGCATTGTTTTGCTAGATGTCAAGCGTCAGTGCAATAAGAATTGTTCGGAAAAATTACGGGGAATAATTTCATGGTGGTGGGAGTGATCCGTCTATTTCAATCGGTCAAACAGGGGAAGTTACTCTAACTTCAGGTAGATCCCCAGCCCTCCTCTCCTGTGTTTGAGGAGGATTACACAGCATGTAGAACGCTGTGGCGTGATTCCAAATTTGATGTAATTTATATTGTTACGTTAGTTTGCAAGTTTTATCACAATGTAGCAACTGATCCCCTTATTTTCTCTATAAACAAACCTGTTTGAAGTGTTGACTGGCATCGGCGGTTTAAGCGTCGACGCCATGGTTGCGTGGTTTGGACAGAGTAAGTCGAGCTAATCAAGTCTAGGGGGCAGGGAGTTCAAGGGACTTTATTCCTGGCAAAGACGGTGACCTGATGATGAGCTTCATGGTTGCATTGGCACACACACACACACACCACACACACACACACACACACACACCCACACACACACACACACACACTGGCTGACTTTTTGATAACGGCTGAGAGTTCTTGGTGACCGTACTCAGTGTGTTACTATTGTTGCGATAACGGTGTTTTTTCTTTATAGTAAATCAGATTTCCTCAATTACTAGTATTTTCATATATCTTTCTTATTTTTTGTATACTTTTTTGTTTTTGTTAGTTTGTTTTTTGTTGAGTGAGTGAGTTTTATGTTATGAGAGTGAAAACTGAATGAGATTTGCTGAACTGTTGCTTGATATAATGAAATTTGATTGGAAGGCGTACTGTACGATCTTATTGTTTGAGTGGAATTTCGTTTGTTATATACGGGATTAATTATTATTATCCTATGTTTTTGAGATTTGTTCGCTTTATTTTGTTGTTACAATTATTTTTGGTTTTGATTGATATTGGTATGTTTTTCTATTGCATAACTGTGCATATTTCACAGTATGAACATTTGTATTGCCGTGCTATTCTAGTTTTAATGTATGTCTGCACCGTAAACCATGGCCAGTTAAACATGGGTCTTCGTATCGGGCTATCTGGGATATAAACAATGCCAGGAATACGACAGTGGACATTGGCACGATCTACATAATAATGGGCAAAAACAGTTTTCATCTTTCTGTTTTTCCGATCCCGTTGAACATCACAAATTACAGAGCAGACATGAACATGCCAGGATATGACATTTTGCGAAGATCCTAATAAACCCAAAACCACAGGCCTCATTTTTGTATGTTGCATCTTCGTTAAATTTCAGGAACTTGATAAACCTCACTAAAATGCTCTGTTGAATCATTATGGAAAATATTACGCTAAAGAATAATAGACAACTATAATTGGATGTGTATATAGAAACCCGCAGACAACAACAGATGGTACGATACTTTAATCTTTAATGGATGAAATAACAATGCTAGATCTTGAAACTATAGTCTTTAGGGGATTTTAACATTTGATCTACTGAAACCAAACATAAAATGGCGTCAATATTAGCTTGCACGGCTTTGCGCAATTAATAAACCAAGCCAACCGTATAACCGAAACCAACTAAAATCTTTATAGACCTATATAACAAAATACAAACACCGATCATAGAAGTATGTGCTCCACCTTTGGCTGTAGTGATCACAATTTCATCTGTCTTACCTGGTACAAACCACATAACATTCCTAAAGGTAGGACACAAGATTATATATTACAGAAGCTTCAAAAACTTCCACGAACAAAGATTTCTCCGACCTTGCCAATGCACAATTGGAGCAATATATCAAATTAGAGATCCTGATACAGCAGTGAATTGGTTGAACAGATTTATATCGGTTTATGACAAGCATGCGTCATTCGTTAAGAAAAACGAGTCAACAAGAACCGAAACCACCTTGGATAGTAAAGGAAATTGATGCGGAAATAAATACACGGAACCAACGTAAGTAACATGGCACAAAGCAAGAATGTTAATAGACAAGAAAATAAAGGTCCCTAATATGAAACGGCAACGCAAAACGCAACTATTTCAGAAACATGTTAATATCTAAAAAAAGATTCAAGTCAATATGAGCCATAAATATATTAAACAACAAGAAAGTTTCCAAAAGTCAACCAAATCATTAAAGACATATCTGACAGACCAATTAAACGAGCACTTTGCGACATAACAGAAAAAAAGTAATATTACAAGAAAGGGTCCAATGAAATAATCTTTGCAATTAAAACCATCCTTAGTTCTAAAGCATTCGTTATCCATTCATTCTTCAGCCAATGACTGTTCTCGAGTAAATAAAAGTTCTTCTCATCAAGAAACCATCAGGGACACGTGATGAGATTGCATTGATGGGAAGGAACTAAAAATTGCGGCCCAGTCATTTTCTGAAACACTTACATATTTGTACAATGATTCATTGATAAACAATATTTTCCCCTTCAATTTTAAATAGGCAAAAAATCGTCCCTCTGTATAAATCTGTGAAAACATCAAATCCTCAAATTATAGACCCATATACATTTGTCAGCCTTCCAAACCTATCGAAAAAACCTCAAATGTCATTATATTCCGATTTAAATAAAAATGACTTACTTCACGAAGAACAGTCTGGTTTTCGCTAAAAAGTATTCGTGCCATACTGCCCTAATACAGCTTGTACCGACAGCCTTCTAAATCGCTATGAACGAAAATAAAATTTACAGGGCATCTCTATTTGTCGACTTCGAAAAAGCCTTGATGTTATAACCATGCTCTATATTGCGTAAACTAGATCTTTAAACTAACTCCCGGATTTTCTAAGTCTCATATCCATCATTTCTAAGCGATCGAGGACAGTCAGTGATCATAAACAACAAAATGTCTAAATTATTACCAGTTAAATATGGTGAACCTCAGGGTTCAGTACTTGGCCTCTTTTGTTTGCCCAATTTATGTCAACGATCTGCCTTGTCAGTGCAAAGTAAGTGGAAAGTTGCAAGGATGACACGTCTTTCATGAAAGTAATCAAATGTTGAGCCTTAGCAAATAACTTAAGACAGCTTCAAAACCTATTACATTGGACCCAGTTAAATCACATGTCTTTAAAATACAAAAAAATAAAAATGTATGTTACGTTACAACAAGACCAAAAACGAAAAAAATGAATCCAATTCACCTCTACTTATATGTAAAAACCAAATGAAGAAGAGATTAAACATAACATGTTAGTGTTATCATGATAAAGATCTGTCTTGGACTGATCACACCGAAGCCCTGGGAAAACGTCTTTCAGAAAGTATTTCAATTAACAAAAATTAAAAACTTTTGGATACCCATTCGCGTAAACTATTTTCTGTGCCCACATACTCCCAAATAATAGGACTATGCATCCACGCTATTGGGTATAATGGTAGTCAAACTAAACTTAAAGGTAATACATTCGTTGCATAAAAAGGCAGTAAAAAATAATTTTGTTAAAATGTAGGTCTTTGACAAACAATGATACAAAACCTTAATATTCTAACACTACAAAATAGATTATCTATAAAGCAATTATGCATTGCATAACGTTGTCAATGGCAAAACGCACCTAAAAAAAAAAACGTAACAAATGCATTTACATCAACATCCATAGACAGAATCATATTATCAGTTCTCGAGGGCTCTCCATCTCTGTCTCTGGTGGGGCAGTAGTGACCTCTACTAAAGCTTAAGTGGGAAACTAAATGTGGTTACTTTCTAAATTAAGTAAGCCGATTTACTTAATTTAGAAGGTAACAACGTTTAGCGTGCGTGTGTTTTAGTAGAACTTCATAAAATTAAGCACAGGTCATTCATGTCCATGTTTGTCCACTCTTGTTGTACCCCCCCAGTTTTATGGAAAACGGGAGTACATTGGAATGGGAACGATGGCGTGTGCGTTTCTCTGTCCGTCCGTGTGTGTGTGTGTGTGTGTGTGTGTGTGTGCGTGCGTGTGTGTGTGTGTGTGTGTGTGTGTGTGTGTGTGTGTGTGTGTGTGTGTGTGTGTGTGTGTGTGTGTGTGTGTGTGTGTGTGGTCTGTCTGTCTGTCTGTCTGTCTGTGTGTGTGTGTGTGTTGTGTGTGTCTGTGTGTGTGTGTGTGTGTCTGTGTGTCAAGTCAAGTCAACATTTTATTTTCAGATGGACATCGAATAAGCATTACATTATGCTTTTTTACATCAAGCCATCCATAACAAAACAGAAATCAAATAATAAACAAGCAGAACATGAAAATGCACAAACTACACACACAAACATGTACATACACGCACGCACACAACACACACGCACACACAAGGGGTGTACACACCACACACACACACACACTCACGCACGCACACACGCACGCACGCACGCACACGCACACGCACGCACACGCACACGCACACGCACACGCACACGCACACACACACACACACACACACACACACCAACAAAAACGTGGAAAAAGGGGGAAGGGGGAACAATCACATAGTTATTAACAATGACAAAGGGATGATTTTTAGCCAGGAAGAAAGACATGGTGGTATGATCAATAAACATGTTAGTAATAATATTTACCCTCAGATGGAAAAAAAGACATGACCCTGAAACTTAATGTGTGTAATACACAAGACATCGCTTAGCACAATAGTAGTTACGTTGAATACAATACATATGCAATATACAGGAAAGTTTGTCATTTCCACAAAGGGGCAATTATTTATTTATTCATTAAGTACATTTTCATTTTTTTCTTGAAATGGTTCCTGTTCTTTAAACTTTTCAACATTTTTGGTAATTGGTTCCACAAAGTACCACCGGAGTAAAGAAAACTTGATTTGTAAATATTGTTATGTGGTCGAGGAAATGATAATAAGTGATTATGTCTATGGATGTTGAATGTAAATGCATTTGTTACCTTTTTAGGAGCGTTTCCATTGACAACGTTATGCATGCATATTGCTTTATTAAAGAATAATCTATTTTGTAGTGTTAGAATATTAAGGTTTTTGTAATCATTGTTTGTCAAAGAACTAGATTTTAACAAAATTATTTTTACTGCCTTTTTATGCAAACGATGTATTACTTTTAAGTTAGTTTGACTACAATTATCCCATAGCGTGGATGCATAGTCTATTATTGGGAGTATGTGGGCACAGAAAAATAGTTTACGAGAATGGGTATCCAGAAAGTTTTTAATTTTTGTTAATTGAAATACTTTTCTAGAAAGACGTTTTTCCAGGGATTCGGTGTGATCAGTCCAAGACAGATCTTTATCAATGATAACACCTAACATTTTATGTGAATCTACTTCTTCGATTTGGGTTTTACATATAAGTAGAGGTGGAAATTTGGATTTCATTTTTTGCCGTTTTTGTCTTGTTGTAACGTACATACATTTTGTTTTGTTTGTATTTAAAGACATGTGATTTAACTGGGTCCAATTTACTAGGTTTTGAAGACTGTCTTGAAGTTTATTTGCTAAGGCATCAACATTTGAATTACTTTCATGAAAGGACGTGTCATCTGCAAACATTTCACACTTACTTTGCACGGAACAAGGCAGATCGTTGACATAAATGGAAAACAAAAGAGGACCAAGTACTGAACCCTGAGGTACACCATATTTATCTGGTAAAAACTTAGACATTTTGTTGTTAATGATCATTGACTGTCTTCGATCGCCTAGAAATGATGATATGAGACTTAGAAAATCCGGAGTTAATTTATAAAGATCTAGTTTACGCAATAATAGAGAATGGTTAATAACATCAAAGGCTTTTTCGAAGTCGACAAATAGAATGCCTGTAAATTTATTTTCGTTCATGCTATTTAGAAGGCTGTCGGTAAGCTGTATTAGGGCAGTATGGCAAGAATACTTTTTACGAAAACCAGACTGGTCTTCGTGAAGTAAGTCATTTTTATTTAAATAGGAATATAATGACATTTGAAGGTGTTTTTCGATAGGTTTGGATAAGGCTGACAAAATGGATATGGGTCTATAATTTGAGGGATTTGATGTTTCACCAGATTTATACAGAGGGATAACTTTTGCCTGTTTAAATTGAAGGGGAAAATATTGTTTATCAATGAATAAATTGTACAAATAGGTAAGTGTTTCAGAAATGACTGGGCACGCAATTTTTAGTATCTTCACATCAATGCCATCTAAATCACGTGTCCCTGATGGTTTCATTGATGAGAGACTTTTATTTACATCGAAGACAGTCATTGGCTGAAGAATGAATGGATAACGAATGCTTTTAGAACTAAGGTATTGTTTTAAATTGCAAAGATTATTTTCATTGGACCTGTCTTGTAATATTACTTTTTCTGTTATGTTCGCAAAGTGCTCGTTTAATTGGTCTGCAGATATGTCTTTAATGATTTGTTGACTTTTGGAAACTTTCTTGTTGATTAATATATTTATGGCTTTCCATATTTGACTTGAATCTTTTTTTAGATATTAACATGTTTCTGAAATAGTTGCGTTTTGCTTTGCGTTTCATATTAGTGACCTTATTTCTTTGTCTATTAAATTCTTTCTTTGTGCCATGGTTACTTAAGTTGTTCCGTGTATTTATTTCCGCATCAATTTCTTTACTAATCCAAGGTGGTTTCGGTTCTTGTCTGACTCGTTTCTTAACGAATGGAGCATGCTTGTCATAAACCGATATAAATCTGTTCAACCAAAATTCGACTGCTGTATCAGGATCTCTAATTTGATATATGGCATCCAATTGTGCATTGGCAAGATCTGAGAGGAAATCTTGTTCGTGGAAGTTTTTGAAGCTTCTGTAATATATAATCTTGTGTCCTACCTTAGGAATGTTTATGTGGGTTTTGTACCAGGTAAGACAGATGACATTGTGATCACTACAGCCAGAAGGTGGAGCACATACTTCTATGATCGGTTGCTTTGTATTTGTATAAATATGGTCTATTAAAGATTTAGTGGTTTCGGTTATACGGGTTGGCTGGTTTATTAATTGCTCAAAGCCGTGCAAGCTATAAATTTGACGCCATTTAGGTTTGGGTTTCAGTAGATCAATGTTAAAATCCCCTAAGACTATAGTTTCAAGATCTAGCATTGTTATTTCATCCATTAAAGAATTAAAGTTATCGTACCAGTCTGTTGTTTCTGCTGGGTTTCTATATACAAATCCAATTATAAGTGGTCTATTATTCTTTATCGTAATATTTATCCATAATGATTCAACAGAGCAATTAGTGAGGTTATCAAGTTTCCTGAAATTTAACGAAGATGCAACATACAAAAGGAGGCCTGTGGTTTTGGGTTTATTAGGATCTAATCGCAAAATGTCATATCCTGGCATGTTCATGTCTGCATCTGTAATTTGTGATGTTAAACGGGATTCGGAAAAACAGAAAAGATGAAAACTGTTGCCATTATTATGTAGGATCGTGCCAATGTCATCTGTCTTATTCCTGGCATTGTTAATATTCAGATAGCCGATACGAAGACCATGTTTAACTGGCCATGTGTTTAACGTTGCAGACATAATTAAAACTATGAATAGCAACGGCAATACAAAATGTTCAGACTGGGAAAATATGCACAAGTTATGCAATAGAAAAGACAATACCAATATCAATCAAAAGCAAAAATAATGTAACAACAAAAATAAAGCGAACAAATCCTCAAAAACACTAGGATAATAATAATATAATCCCGGTAATAACAAACGAAATTCCACTCAAACAAATAAGATCGTACAGGGACGCCTTTCCAATCAATTCATATAATCAAGCACAGTTCAGCCAAAATCTCATTCAGTTTCACTCTCATAACATAAACTCACTCACTCAACAAAAAACAAAACTAAACAAAAACAAAAAAGTAATAAAAAAAAATAAGAAAAGATATTATGAAAACACTAAGTATTGAGGAAATCTGATTTACTATAAAGAAAAAAAGCACCGATTATCGCAACAATAGTAACACACTGAGTACGGTCACCAAGAATCTCAGTCCGTTATTCAAAAAGTCAGCCAGTGTGTGTGTGTGTGTGTGTGTGTGTGTGTGTGTGTGTGTGTGTGTGTGTGTGTGTGTGTGTGTGTGTGCCAATGCAACCAATGAAGCTCATCAGCAGGATCACCGTCTTTGCCAGGAATAAAGTCCTTGAACTCCCTGCCCCCTAGACTTGATTAGCTCGACTTACTCTGTCAAAACCACGGCAACCATGGCGTCGACGCTTGAAACCGCCGGATGCCAGTCAACGACTTGCAAACAGGTTTGTTTAGAGAAATAAGGGTGATCAGTTGCTACATTGTGATAAAACTTGCAAACTAACGTAACAATATAAATTACATCAAATTTGGAATCACGCACAGCGTTCTACATGCTGTGTATCTCCTCAAACACAGGAAGGGAGGGCTGGGGATCTACCTGAAGGTAGAGTAACTTCCCCTGTTTGACCGATTGAAATAGACGAGATCACTCCCACACACCATGAAATTATTCCCCTTAATTATTTCCGAACAATTCTTATTGCACTGAACTGCTTGACATCTAGCAAAACAAATGCTGAACGTTACGATCATGGTATAGCGGTCATCGTCATTGGCAGTTATTATCTGAAGGTGCTGAAGGGACCAAGAGATGCACCAGCCACGTCTGCCCTATCAACACGAGAGCAGCCCTGCCCCAGCCCTGAAAGTCTGTGTTGTGTTACTGGGGAGCAGGCACACACGGGACATTCCATTAAGTATACAGAGACACATAGCTACTCCCGGCTTGGTGACCATCGGATACGATACAGAGGAGTCCTTGCGAAATGTACCCATGGGTGTACCAGCCCGTTTTTCATGACTGCAGAGCCCACCGGCAAAAGACACCCACTCAGAAACCAGAACGCATCTCTAGATGCGAGGCCAATGCATCCCTAGATAAAGCCACAGGCTCTCGCCTTATGGTCTTATATGCCTCAGAAGAGAACCCCAGAATGTGATCTTATTTCTTAGGTCTTTCCATAGTCATCCAAACAGGGAAAATAATAATCCAGCAATTTTTTAGACGGCAATAATTGCAAAGACTCGAAGATATCGTGAAATCAAACATTTGAAGCTTTCAAGGTCAAAGGTCAAGGCAAAGTATTCAAAGTTAAAGATCAAGATGAAAATGCATCAGTAATTCAACACTGCGTTATAAAAAAAAAGAGCTGAAAACAGTTTTGCTCATTTTTTTAAGGACTGCAATTGTGAAAGTTTAGATGTTATGGCCAACACAAAGAATGTCAAAACTCAAGGTTAAGGTCATGAAGGCATGCATTCTTTGCTGGAAAACTTTGGCTTAATGTAAAATACTACCACACGAAATTTTGAAATGATTCCGTGGAATGGTTTATAAGAGATCTGCTCAGACGGATAGCAAAGAACACACATAGTCATAATAGCCCTCCTCCGCTGGGTGGCATGGGACTAATACATACTCAAATAGGGTCAAAGTAAGCCAGTTTGAATCATTAAAAAATAACACAATTTTTCTTACACGAAGAAAAGCAATAGTTTCAAAATAAATACGATAATTATCTGTTTTTACAATTCTGTGGACTCGCGTGGTGGCCATTTTAAGTGATGCGCAATAACTCAAAATGCCCATCATTTACAACTTGGCCACCAACAGATTTGGATTCAGCACCCTCAAATCATGTTAGATCGACATAAAAACCTAATAATATTATATATATATATATATATATATATAAAATAAGTCATTAAAACACACTTTGTAGTTTCATTCTTTTCACTGTGAGGATGCAATCTGGAGTGTATCTGAGTCACACACTAAAAATAATAAAATCAGGAAAGAATGCATCTGTTAAAACTACTAGGAATCTTTTATTTCCAAACGTTTCGGTCTCCAGTGACCTTCATCAGAGAAACAACCTGCACATATATATATATATATATATATATATATATATATATATATATATATATATATATATATATATATATATTTAAACTTATTTGCAACTAAAAAATGCAAAGTCGGAAAACAACTCCTGTTTATTTATTTTAAATATTGGTCCAAATTTTCGTCTACACCCGTAGACTTTTTCTAGGACAAAAAATGACGCATTACGTCACCACAAAAAAACGTCATGCAAAGGAATTACGTCTATGTTATACAGTCAGAGAGAGAGAGAGAGAGAGAGAGAGAGAGATGACCAGCTCATGTTTACAATATTAGAGTCTATCTATAGTAGTAGTAGGAGCACACGTACTCATGCACACACACACACACACACACACACACACACACATGCACACACGCGCACACACACACACACACACGCACACCACACACACACACACACACACACACACACACCACCCACACACACACACAACACGCACACACACATACACATACACACACGCACGCACACGCACACGCACACGCACACACACACACACACACACAGCACACAGAATGAAATTAAGTCTGCATGGAACAATAGGCATTGGGAAGTCTAGGCTTGCTGTTTAGATTTATAGGAACCAGTACTGAATATCAAACTCGAGGACAATCTGCACGGTTGAATTTCTCACAGAGTAAATCCATGGAAGTCTTTTCTTGAATTCAACCCAACAAAAACGGTCCCCAAATTCGACATCCAGTACAGTTCTCTCCTCAGTAGTTGTTTGTCGGACTCCACATGCTCAAGAGCTGTGATCTGC
>CM065700.1:32769526-32774526 GCA_017654935.2 Phymorhynchus buccinoides | reverse complement strand
AGTAGTAGTAGTAGTAGTAGTAGCAGCAGCAGCAGCAGCAGCAGCAGCAGCAGCAGTAGTAGTAGTAGTAGTAGTAGTAGTAGTAGTAGTAGTAGTAGTAGTAGTAGTAGTAGTAGTAGTAGCAGCAGTAGCAGCAGCAGTAGTAGTAGTAGTAGTAGTAGTAGTAGCAGCAGCAGCAGCAGTAGTAGTAGTAGTAGTAGTAGTAGTAGTAGTAGTAGTAGTAGTAGTAGTAGTAGTAGCAGTAGCAGTAGTAGTAGTAGTAGTAGTAGTAGTAGCAGCAGCAGCAGCAGCAGCAGCAGCAGCAGCAGTAGTAGTAGTAGTAGTAGTAGTAGTAGTAGTAGTAGTAGTAGTAGTAGTAGTAGTAGCAGTAGCAGTAGTAGTAGTAGCAGTAGCAGTAGCAGTAGTAGTAGTAGTAGTAGTAGTAGTAGTAGCAGTAGTAGTAGTAGCAGTAGCAGTAGCAGTAGCAGTAGTAGTAGCAGTAGCAGCAGTAGCAGTAGCAGTAGTAGCAACAGCAGTAGTAGTAGTAGTAGTAGTAGTAGTAGTAGTAGTAGTAGTAGTAGTAGTAGTAGTAGTAGTAGTAGTAGTAGTAGTAGTAGTAGTAGTAGTAGTAGTAGTAGTAGTAGTAGTAGTAGTAGTAGTAGTAGTAGTAGTAGTAGTAGTAGTAGTAGTAGTAGTAGTAGTAGTAGTAGTAGTAGTAGTAGTAGTAGTAGTAATAATAGTAGTAGTAGCAGTAGCAGTAGTAGTAGTAGTAGTAGTAGTAGTAGTAGTAGTAGTAGTAGTAGTAGTAGTAGTAGTAGTAGTAGTAGTAGTAGTAGTAGTAGTAGCAGTAGTAGCAGTAGTAGTAGTAGGGGTAGTAGTAGTAGTAGCAGTAGCAGTAGTAGTAGTAGTAGTAGTTTTCAGTGTATTTTTCTTTCTTTCATTATAGGCCTAATAAATTGTAACTTCAACTTTCGAAGAACAGTGGAAATAGAATGCGTTCGCTGTCTTAGAAAACAATCCTGTCAACTAGAAGAAAAAAAAATGGTGAATGCAATCCCAGTATCCGGAGAAGAAAACCCATCCTGGTTAATATGAATCCCTACAAAACATATTTGAACTCAATTTAGAAATTCGGAAAAAATCAAATATATTTTTTTATCAGATTAGCACACACACACACACACACACACACACACACACACACACACACACACACACACACACACACACACACATACACACACACACACACACACACACACACACACACACACACACACACACACACACACACACACACACACACACACATTGTGTTTTGTGTAGAAGTAAAGTAAGAGAGAAGAGTGTATTGTGTTTTGTGTAGAAGTAAAGTAAGAGAGAACAATGTATTGTGTTTTGTGTAGAAGTAAAGTAAGAGAGAACAATGTATTGTGTTTTGTGTAGAAGTAAAGTGAGATAACAATGTATTGTGTTTTGTGTAGAAGTAAAGTAAGAGAGAACAAAAAAACAAAACAAAAAATAATATGAATCCCAAATTGAACAAACAAAAAATAATAATGATAATCAAAAAAAAAGTTATGTTGTTGACTGGTGATATGATACTAAGACAGAACACTGACCATTTGTTTCTTCGATTCTATGTTCCAGAATACCAGCGTTTTCAAGGTCAGTGTTATAGTGATGCCCCAAATGCTTATCAATGTGATATCATGTTAATTAATCTGTATCATGCTGCTATTATTTATGATGTACTCAGTCATTTTGAGACATTTCATTGGTTACGTAGTTAGTGGAGTCGAACTGGAGGTACAGTAGGGAGCGACAGCAGCAGAGAAGACGTCATTTTTGTTTGTGTCCTCACATAGACCACAAACCTATTAACTCACTTTGTCTGGCTGTAACTCACTTTGTCGGTCTGTCGGTCGGTCCAAAATTGTCGAACATTTTGACAAAAAATTGTCGCACTTCAACTCGAGACTACGCTTCAAAATTAATTGAGGCCGCTCTTTAAAATGATGTATTTTAGAAGCGTACAAAATAATAAACATGCGTAATGCAGACACTACAACAGACACGACGAGTATGGCGGTG
Organism: Phymorhynchus buccinoides; assembly: GCA_017654935.2. Taxonomy (NCBI): domain Eukaryota; kingdom Metazoa; phylum Mollusca; class Gastropoda; order Neogastropoda; family Raphitomidae; genus Phymorhynchus; species Phymorhynchus buccinoides. Next base: position 32,772,453 of record CM065700.1, on the reverse strand, counting down.
CATCTTTTGATGAGTATAAGTAGGATACATAGTTTTTAAGGTTTTTTTAAATGTTTTCCAAAAGATATAAAAAAGTTACGAAAGGGTGCAGAGATAACATTCTGGTTTACAGATTAAAATTATTGAAAAGCCAGGGGAGGTGACTCATGATTGGAGTGGTAAAAATAGACCGCGTGCCACAAACTATTGCGATTTCGCGCTTGTTTTTAGACAGAAGTATTTCCCATGAACAAAAATCATGACTCATAAACATCCGTCACAAGCGCATCCGCATCGCGGCGTTGGGGGTCGAATCGTATGTAAGCGTAAGCGGGGATCCTTCACTACGTTAGAGAGAGAGAGAGAGAGAGAGAGAGAGAGAGAGAGAGAGAGAGGAGAGAGAGAGAGAGAGAGAGAGAGAGAGAGAGAGAGAGAGAGAGAGAGAGAGAGAGAGAGAGAGAGAGAGAGAGAGGAGAGAGAGAGAGAGAGACAGAGAGAGAGAGAGAGAGACTGATCGAGAGAGAGAGAGAGAGAGAGAGAGAGAGTTGCTTTGTATGTATGCGTTGTTGCTGGTTGGTGTCATTCTTGAATGCTGTTTTTGTTGTCTATTTGTTGATGAAAAATTGATTGTAAAGCGCTTCGGGCTCATCTGAGGTAAAGCGCTATATAAATGTGCAATTATTATTATTATTATTACGTCACAGGGCGGCGGGAGGCCGGGCGTGTCCAAGGTGATCGTGGTCATCACGGACGGCAAGTCGAGGAACGTGCTGCGCACGCTGATCGAGGCCTCGCGCGTCAAGCGGAGTCACGTGCACCTGTTCGCCATCGGCGTGGGCCATGCCGTCAACTACAGGGAGCTGACGAGGATGGCATCCAAGCCCTCCGAAGACTACTTCTTCCAGGTCAGTGAAAGTCCGGTTAATCATCATATAGTAATTTAGCAAGTGTCCGTGTGTGTGTGTGTCTGAAACACAAAACGGGCCTTATAACTCCGCCGTTTTTCGACCGAATCGCTTCAAATTTGCTGTGAGCCCTAACGGGGCGATGGCAACGGCAACTGAGGCGGCTGTATCATTTGCGCGGTTTCGCAAATGCGCGAAACGCGCATCCGCCGGCATCTCAGCACCCGTATCTCCGGCATTTCTGGGCCGATTGCCGATTTAGCAGGTAGATGACTGGGGACGGTGACTATCGATGTGCCAAACCGGAAGCGAATCGATTACTTAGGCGCATAACAGCAGCGTGATGCAAAACGGGCCTTATAACTCCGCCGGTTTTTGACCGAATCGCGTCAAATTTGCTGTCAGGCTTGCTGTCACTGGCCCAAAGCCTGGCAGCAAATTTGAAGAAAATCTGGAGAGCGCGTCACTCTCAGAGCAGCGCCAACGGGAAACGGGGCCTTATAACTCTGCCGTTTCTTAACGAAATCGCTTCAAATTTGCTGTACTCAGCGTTACCAGTACTTGGCGTTACCGTTACTAGGCGTTACTGGTACTCGGCGTTGCGCTAGTAGAAACAAAATGGCAACCCCACTTTAACCCTTTCACCGCTAATGTCACATTTTAACACCATAGTGATTTAACACCCATGTCACTAAAAGGCATCAAATCATGGCCTGTTATCCAAAGACCCTATTTTCTTAATTTTGGGAAGTAAGGATAGACCTTGTTTTATATATGTCACAGAAGAATCCCCAATACTGCAGATGGATTTTGTTCTCAACCCAGGGTAAATTTAATGGAACATTTTGGCTGAAATATGGCTGGCGGTGAAAGGGTGAACGAAAGTATTTTTTACAAAAAAACACCTTTGATTTTCTTTTTAACCTTGTGTTTTTATCCCTTTTCAATACGTGGTAAGGTTTAACGTGGTGACAGCCCTGACATGGCCTTTGTTGTCGACGGGGCTATAATGTTAATCTGAAGCTTTAATCTTAACCCACACCCACCACACACACACAACAGGTGTAGAGTGGTACAGAGGTAAAGCGTTCGCCTCGTGTCAAGTAAACCCGAGTTCGAAACTGGGTGCAGGGGATTTTTCCTCTCACTTTGCACTAGGCCTTACGGTCTGAACGTGGAGTCTTTCGGGTGAGACGATAAACCGAGGTCCCGTGTGCCCATGAACTTAGCACACGTTACTCCCAGTGACAACGAAAAAGTTGTCGTTTGGTCAAAATCCCCCCCCCCCCCTTTCCTTCCTCATCAGTCACACAATAATCGCATGCAAAAACAAAATTGGGTGGCGCGCCTCTGGCTGCGACGCGCTCTCCAGGTGGGAGCAACCCGAATTTCACAGAGTCTCCTCTGTGACTATAAAGTACCTAATAATCAAAAAGCCTGAATAAGCAAAGAGTGATTACTCCGCTAGCTGACTGAAGCCGGTTTTTAGGTGGGTTTTTTTTTACTCCCACACTTTCCTCTACGTTACGGGTGGGAATCATGGCGAACTCACTCACTGCCTACTGTTACCATACCATACCATAGCTGGAAGTGGTTCTCCTTCGTCGTCCTCGTCGATCACTCAGACAGTTACCTGTCACGTGAGCGCAGTTGCGTCATGCTGCCGTCGTGCGCCCAACTGAGACATAGTTAGGCCCAGCATGTCCGACTTCGGCTGGAGAAAACGTTTAGTCGTAAGGGTTTCTAGAACAAAGGCAGGAGGAGAATGGACAAGTGAGGCAGAAAGATCGTAGATGACAGAAAGCAAAGGGGAAAAAAGGCAGAGTCAAAGAGAATGACAGATTAGAGGAGGTTACGAGCAGAGAACTTCCAGAAGTTGGGAGAACTATTTGTACAAAAGACACACACACACGCCCCCCACGCCCCCCCCCGCCCCCCCCCCCCCCCGGTATCCCCACGTGGGGGGGGGGAGAGCGGGGGAGGGGGGGGGTGTGGAAGTGCTAAATACACCATTTGAATGGGACGGTTGAGAAGTGGGAAGAA
>CM065700.1:32762026-32764526 GCA_017654935.2 Phymorhynchus buccinoides | reverse complement strand
CCCATTTTTATTTTTTTGCATGCGAATTTTTGTGACTGATGAGGAAGGAAAGGGGGCGGGGGTAAATTTTGACCAAATGACAACTTTTTCGTTGCCACTGGGTTTAACGTGTGCTAAGTGTATGGGCACACGGGACCTCGGTTTATCGTCTCATCCGAAAGACTCCACATTCAGACCGTAAGGCCTAGTGCAAAGTGAGAGGAAAAATCCCCTGTACCCAGGTACCCAGGTCTTAGACGATCCCTGGAGTGTAGACAGTGAAATATGACCACCCCAAACGCTAAGGCGATCAAGAACTGAACTGATTTTCTGTGATTTAAAAAAAAAAAGTACACTCGTGATTGTATGCAGTCATGCCGTCCAACCTAAAACAACACAAACAACAAGTGGACCAAGACTGTAAATACTGGGAGTTTTTTGCTTGCGATTTCACCAGTAATTTTGTAAATGCTGCATAGGTTGGTTTGCTTCTCTTACATTGGTTGTCCACATTCCGGTGCATCACGTTTTGCCCAATCGCCTTTCGCCAAATCACCTTTCGCCCAATCACGTTTTGCCCAATCACCTTTCCCCCAGTTGGAAATTATACCGGTTTACATCCATCACGTTCCGCCCCAAAAATCATGCAAGGAAATCAGGGAATTGAATCAATAATTTAATGGTTGAATCAAACAGATATTTTTAAAAAAGAAAGAAATAGGGTTAGGGTTAGGGTTAGGGTTTGATTACTGTTCTCACTGTTCGCGCTTAGGAAACCATTTTGGGCGAACAGTGCTAGAGCAATTTGGGCGAACCGTGGCACATTCCGTTTGTTGAGCTTCGACTCGGAGGTACTCACTGATACGCAACGAGAACAAAGACTCGGGCAAAAGGTGATTGGGCGAAAAGTGATGTATCCGTCCATTCGATGTGCATGCTTTCGTTGTTATTGGATTGTGTCTTGTGCAAAACCAAAACGATTTCCTTTGTATTACGATGCATTGGCTGATTAAAGCGATGTCTTGGAATCAAAGCGGACTATCTGTAGATAGATTGACGTATTATTGAACATATTGTAAAAACTAATGACTTGTTTTTAAAAAAAAGACTGCAGAAATATAAAAAGCATAATCCCTATTTTATATTATTTGCAGTCTTTTTTTAAAAATACAAGTTCTTAGTTTTTGCAATAACATCAGTAATAAGTCAATGGACTATCTAAAGATAGTCCGTTTTGACTCTAAGCCATCGACATTTAAGAATCTTGAATCTAGTACGTAATCCTATATTTCATGCTATATACATTGTTCAGCTTTAAAATCACGTTTCATGTTCTTTCCTATTATTCCACCTGTGTTGTATTAATTAATTATTAATGAACAAAACTCGTTTCCTCAGGTGGCTGGCTATACCGCTCTGGACTCTCTGAAAAGGATCCTGGCCATCAAGACATGCCAAGGTAAGGGCAAGACTCTTCTTCTTCTTCTTCTTCTGCGTTCCCAGGCCATATGGCCATAATGGGTAAGCTACGTATGTATCCGGTTTTCAGTTTTCACTGGTCTCCCCGCTGCGTACAGCCGACACATTAAGATTTCGAAGGAGCTCAAGATTTGCCAAGGTAAGGGCAAGACTCTTCTTCTTATTTTTCTTCTTCTTCTTCTTCTTCTGCGTTCCCAGGTCATATGGCCATAATGGATAAGGTACGTATGTATCCGGTTTTCAGTTTTCACTGGTCTCCCCGCTGCGCACAGCCGACACATTCTGACAGAATGGAGAATGGGGCCAATATAAGTCAGAAAGATAGTAGATGATAGAAAGCAAAGGGTAAAGGCAGAGTCAAATAGAGTGATGATTAGAGGAAGTTACAAGCACAGAACTTCCAGAAGGTGGGGGAACTATTTTTTCACGAAAGACCCCCTCGGTATACCCACGGGGAGAGACTCGTGGAGGGAAAGGAGTCGTGCAGCTCCCCGTATGGAGGCACGAGGCATCCATCCACTGCCCCAGGGACAAGACATGATTATGTGTTTGATGAAGATGTGGTTATTCCGGATAAAATCAGCGCCAAATAAAAACCACCACATATTTTCATGACAAAGGGATGGTAGGTTGAAGGATATATTTATTAAAAGAAGAACGAAGTGGAGGAGGAGGAAGACGAAGAAGAAGAAGAAGAAGAAGAAGAAGAAGAAGAAGAAGAAGAAGAAGAAGAAGAAGAAGAAGAAGAAGAACAACAACAACAACAACAACAACAACAACAACAACAACAACAACAACAACAACAACAACAACAAGACGAAGAAGAACAAAGAAGAAGAAGAAAAAAAAGAAGAAGAAAAAAAGAGAAGAAGAAGAAGAAGAAGAAGAAGAAGAAGAAGAAGAAGAAGAAGAAGAAGAAGAAGAAGAAGAAGAAGAAGAAGAAAGAAGAAGAAGAAGAAGAAGAAGAAGAAGAAGAAGAAGAAGAAGAAGAAGAAGAAAAGAAGAAGAAGAAGAAGAAGAAGAAGAAGAAGAAGAAGAAGAA
>CM065700.1:32752026-32754526 GCA_017654935.2 Phymorhynchus buccinoides | reverse complement strand
TTTATGTCTGTGACGAAATCGGATGGTCTCGGTCAGAGTTACCTAAAATGAAGGGAACAAATCCTTAGCGCCGACAACAAGGTTAGTTTAGGTTAGGTTAGGTTAGGTACATTATAGTCACAGAGGCGTCTCTGTGAAATTCGGGTTGCTCCCACCTGGAGAGTGCGTCGCAGCCAGAAGCGCGCCACCCAATATTTTTTTTTTTTTTTTTGTTTTTGCATGCGATTTTTGTGTGACTGATAATGAAGGAAGGGAGGGGGGTAAAGTTTGACCACATGACAATTTTTTCGTTGCCACTGGGTTTAACGTGTGCTACGTGCATGAGCACACGGGACCTCGGTTTATCGTCTCATCCGAAAGACTCCACGTTCAGACCGCAAGGTGAGAGGAAAAAATCCCCTGTACCCAGGTTCGAACTCGGGTTTACTTGACACGAAGCGAACGCTGCTACCACTGTGCCACTCTACACCTAGAGCATAGTAAGTCCCCCTACCATGTCAGTTCTCAAGAAATAGGAAAGGGCAACGATCACTAACCTGATGCCATCTCTGCTGTCTTCTTCTTCTTCTTCACTTTCCCCCCCGCTTCAAATTTAAACAAGCGCGAAATCGCAATAGTTTGTGGCACGCGGTCTATTTTTACCACTCCAATCATGAGTCACCTCCCCTGGCTTTTCAATAATTTTAATCTGTAAACCAGAATGTTATCTCTGCACCCTTTCGTAACTTTTTATATCTTTTGGAAAACATTTAAAACTATGTATCCTACTTATGCTCATCAAAAGAAGCACCGCATACTCGTCGTGTCTGTTGTAGTGTCTGTATTACGCATGTTTATTATTTTGTACGCTTTTAAAATACATCATTTTAAAGTGCGGCCTCAATTTGAAGTGTAGCCTCGATTTGAAGTGCGACAATTTTGTCAAAATGTGCGACAATTTTGGACCGACAGACAGACAGACAGACAGACAGACCGACCGACGACAAAGTGAGTTATAGGTTTGTGGCTTGAGCCAAAAACAAAGGGGGAAAAAAGCAGACATCAAAGGGAATTATCCGCAACGCTTTCAGCCACGCTTTATAATATAATTATGCTGACGTTGTCATCCTTCGAAGTATTTTGTGCTTCCATCCTTTTACTGCGCCTTCGCTTGAGTTTTTGGCTCACTCGTGTTAACTTTGTTAGTCTATAGTATGATAGTTGTTCGATTGTGTGTGTGTGTGTGTGTGTCAAGTCAAGTCAAGTGAAGTCAAAATTATCTTTATTGACGATAAAAGAGTAAGCTAGAAGCTTTTTTTTCATTCTGTCGTCATGAAAAGAAAAAACATACATAATCAAATGTGTGTGTGTGTGTGTGTGTGTGTGTGTGTGTGTGTGTGTGTGTGTGTGTGTGTGTGTGTGTGTATGTGTGTGTGTTGCGTCCGTGTGTCTAATCTCCAACTTTAACGTTGGCATTTTCTCGGGAAATAGAAGGCATACATTGTTCAAACTTTGCACGCATATAGATGTCTATGCAAGCTTTCAAACAATAATGATTTGAATAATTAAATACTTAAAACAACACTGTAAACAGATAACAAACAGATAACATTTCAGATTAGTGGGTTAGAGAGTATTCAACAGGCAACATGAGTTAAGAAACTCATCAACACTGAAAGCCTCGATAGCTCATTGGTAGAGTGTCTGTCGGTCATGCCAATGGTTCCGGGTCGATTCTCGGCACGGTCACTTTTTTTTAATAAGTTTTATCCATTAACGATAGTTTTATTTGTACTTTAACAATAGCATTAGCAATCTTGTACTTTAGACCCCCCCTCAATCTTTGTTTGTTGTTGTCCCATTATTTTCCTGTTCGAGTGAGCCTTGAAGGCTTTGCCTCTTGTTCAACATGGCGAAGGCTATCTGTCATAGATTATTGCGTTGATTCTTCGAATACCAAGATCAGCGTGGTTAGAGCAGAAATTCTCTGTAGTAGCATACCATCATCCTTGGTTAGAGGAATGAGCAGTTTGGGTGGAGTTGAGGGTCCTTAGCCTTTGACACCAAGTGGTGTTCCATTCAAGTCGGTTTCTTAGCAACAGCAAACGCGCGCTCTTTTCTGTCTCTCTCTCTCTGTCTCTCTGTCTCTCTCTCTGTCTCTCTCTCTCTCTCTCTCTCTCTCTCTCTCTCTCTCTCTCTCTCTCTCTCTCCTCTCTCTCTCTCTCTCTCTCTCTCCCTCTCTCTCTCTCTCTCTCTCTCTCTCTCTCTCTCTCTCTCTCTCTCTCTCTCTCTCTCTCTCTCTCTCTCTCTCTCTCTCTCTCTCTCTCTCTCTCTCTCTCTCTCTCTCTCTCTCTCTCTCTCTCTCTCTCTCTCTCTCTCTCTCTGACTTGAAGTAATTTTATTTTTCGCTTGATGCATGGGGTGAGTGTGTAAGAGAGAGGGCTTGGTACATGGTGCAAAGACGATATTGTAGCTTATTCATTTTACCCTCAATAAAACATTCGTATTCGTATTCGTATTC
>CM065700.1:32734526-32739526 GCA_017654935.2 Phymorhynchus buccinoides | reverse complement strand
AATAACGCTGCCGCGCGGTTGGTGATTTAGCGTCTTAACGCTCTAGTTGTTTATGTTTCTTTCATTTTTGGTGACAACACGTTAGACTGTCGTCCATTCTATCCCACCACCGGCCCAGCTTTACCTTTACCTTTACCTTTACCTTTACCTTTACCTTTACCAGATTTTCTTTCTTTTTCTTTTTCTGTTTTTTTTCTTTTAACTTTTTTTCCTTGTTTTTTTCTTTCTTCTTTTAGCTGACCCAAGAGTTCACGCGAAGGGTCACTGGTCATTATGCTTTGTGATTGTCTGTGGGGGCTTGTCCCCCCTTGACCAATCTCAATGAAATTTTGCCCTGCCCTTAGGCGGGTGTGGGGTGGGGTGGGGTGGGGGTGGGCATCCTTGTCAAAAAATGACAACGACAACAAAAGCGAGAGAGGGAGAGAGAGAGAGAGAGAGAGAGAGAGAGAGAGAGAGAGAGAGAGAGAGAGAGAGAGAGAGAGAGAGAGAGAGAGAGAGAGAGAGAGAGAGAGAGAGAGAGAGAGAGAGAGAGAGAGAGAGAGAGAGAGAGAGAGAGAGAGAGAGAGAGAGAACTTGAAAACTTGAAAACTTAAACTTTATTTTCCAAGGATATAGATTTTAGGCAACGCCTATTCTTCCAATCTGTCCTTGATACTGTACATATATACTTAACACAAAAGACAAACATGGCAAGGCATACTATTACGCATACAGAGCTGAATACAAAGGTAGCAAAGCAGTTGATATTATGAAACATAGATAGGCTGAAATATGGGATTATAACAGTTGCATAATTTTTAGAGAGAGAGAGAGAAAGACAGAGAGAGAGACAGAGACAGAGAGAGACAGAGAGAGGTGGAATAGAAAGACAGACAGAGACAGAGGGAAATGAGAGGAGAGAGAGGGGTGGGCATACAGAGAGAGAGAGAGAGAGAGAGAGAGAGAGAGAGAGAGAGAGAGAGAGAGAGAGAGAGAGAGAGAGAGAGAGAGAGAGAGAGAGAGAGAGAGAGAGAGAGAGAGAGAGAGAGAGAGAGAGAGAGAGACAGAGAGAGACAGAGAGAGGGGGGAAGGAGAGACAGACAAACAGACAGATAGACAAACAGACAGACAGAGATAGAGGGAAATGAGAGGAGAGACAAGACAGAGAGAGAGGCGAGAGAGAGAGAGAGAGAGAGAGAGAGAGAGAGAGAGAGAGAGAGAGAGAGAGAGAGAGAGAGAGAGAGAGAGAGAGAGAGAGAGAGAGAGAGAGAGGTTGTTGTTTGTCCAAACAATAGTCTAGGGTTGGCCGTTCAGTCCAAAGAATTAGTAAGGCTTAACGAGCTTAGGGGATTGGGGAGAAAGGAAGGGGTGAGTGCGGGGATGTGGTTGTATTTGTTTGAATGCGAACACCCGTTCATTTTGCCATCCATAACTTATGACACGAACTGTGTGTCAAAGTGTGGCAGGTATTTTAGGGGGTTCTGTGGTTTTAGCATGTACATTCAAAAAGGTAACATTAGTGTGGTGGGTGGGGTTTTTTTGTATTCATTCGCTCGTCCGTAACGGTAGTGTGTGTGTGTGTGTGTGTGTGTGTGTGTGTGTGTGTGTGTGTGTGTGTGTGTGTGTGTGTGTGTGTGTGTGTGTGTGTGTGTGTGTGTGTGTGTGTGTGTGTGTGTGTGTGTGTGTGTGTGTGTGTGTGTGTGTGTGTGTGTGTGTGTTGTGTGTGTGTGTGTGTGTGTGTGTGTGTGTGTGTGTGTGTGTGTGTGTGTGTGTGAAGTCAAGTCAAGTCACGTCAAGTCAAAAGTTCATTTAGAGATGGACATTGAATAAGCAAACATACCTGCTTTTTTTCATCAAGCCATCTATTGTCAACATGAACAGAGACCTTAACGGTCTGTGTACACGTTAATTATATTCACAAAATATCACTATTTCCCCATGACAACACAGTGAGGTGTAAGTCATATTGTGAGTGGCTAGTACAGTGTTACCATGGGGAAACAGAGCTATTTTGTGAATATGTTAACGTGTACACAGACCCTTAAGATTACTTGCATAATTATCACTGTGTTGCCATGGGGAAGAGTGAAACATGTTCACGTGTATGGAGACCATTAGTAATGTAGGACACGCACCAGCGCGCGCGTTTATGAATGGACATTGTGTCAACATTAGTAAAAAAAATATATTATTTGTAAATGTAGACCTAGAGGACATTGGGAGAAATACGTAGAATTTGGAGGTCAGACGGAGGAGGATAATTGTAAATGAGAGAGAGAAAACTTGAAAACTTGAAAAAACTTGAACTTTATTTTGCAAGGATAAAGATTTTAGGCAACGCCTAGTCTTCCAATCTGTCCTTGGTACATACACGAACATAGAATACAAACATGGCAAGGCATGATATTACACATACAGATTTGAACATAAAGGTAGCACCTTTGTACATATACGAACATAGAATACAAACATGGCAAGGCATAAAATTACACATACATAATTGAACATAAAGGTAGCAAAGCAGGTATTATGATACAGACAGGTTGAAATACGAATTTATAGAATTACGTACGCACAGGTATAATTGTTAATACTTGTGCGGGCATACATGCGTGTAACCATACACGCACACACCTGCACGTGCGCGCGGCACACGCAAGAATACATGCACATACGCACAGATATATGTCGAAGCACGTATAAAAGAACTATACATTTTAGAACAGGGCAAACTAATGTAGCCTATGGTATGAAACCGGTAGCAATTAGCAATAAAGTGCGGACAATTTAAACATTGATTTTAGCACATTGTTGGAGAATAGTAAACAAACAGAGTGATGTGAATACATGACATCGTAATTAGCAATATAGCGTATCGGGATATGTGAAGGGAAAAAAAAGAAAACAAAATCATGGAGGGTCGAATGTAAGTGTCTCTCGGAGACTCGTTTTGAAGGTTGAGATAGAGGAGCATAATCTAATGTCGGACTGAAGGGAATTCCATATGAAGGAACCCGAGAAAGTAAAACTTGACTTGAATTTATCTATTCTTGTGTGTGGTAGAATATAGTTACTTGAACCATAGCGATGTGAGGCTTGTGTAAGTAGATTTTTCAGGTATTGTGGAGCTAAGTCATAGTGTACTTTGTACATGAGAATGGCTTTATTATAGCTAAGCTGTGATTGCAGTGGAAGTATGTTTAACTGGGCTTGTTTTTCTGCTGTACTGAGTTCAGGATCAGGAAGGATTATTTTAGCTCCCCTTTTGTGCATAGAATTGAGTTTTAATAGGTGACAATTAGCAGCAGAGTCCCAGACTACAGATGCGTAATTAATGTGAGAGAGACAGTGGGCATGAAAAAACATCGTGCGTGTGTCTATATCTATGAAGGGTGTAAGTTTTTTTAGTAGGAATAAGCTGCGAGCAAGTTTATGTGTCATCTTTTCAATATGGAGTTGCCATTTTAGTTCGTCATCTATTATCACTCCTAGGACTCGGTGCTCGCGTACTTGGTCTATGGCATTTTCATTAATATGAACATTTAAAATTAGAGGTTCTATTTGATGTTTTTGTCTTGAGGTAATTAACATGCTTTTGGGTTTTTTAGGATTGAGGACCATAAGGTTTTGGTAACACCAATCAGAAACATCATGCAAAGCTGACTGAAGAGAGGTTTGAATCGAAGACAGGTTTGATGCACTAGAATGGAGAGAGGTGTCATCAGCAAAAAGATCACACGAGACAGAGTCAGCCGATATTGATAAAGGTAGATCATTAATGAATAGGCAGAATAGAAGAGGCCCTAAGACTGATCCTTGGGGTACACCAGCCTTTATGATCTCAGTGCACGAGTTTGTGCCATTACTAAAAACAAACTGTGTTCTATTAGTAAGATAAGATGCAAAGAAAGAGATCGTGTTTTCGTCTCGTAAATATAGCGCCAGTTTTTTAAGTAATATTTCATGATTCACAAAATCAAACGCTTTCTTAAAGTCTAGGAATACAGAGCCTGTCATTTTGCCTTGGTTGATTGCTGAAAGCCATGTGTCACATAGGTGGACTAGGGCAGTTTGACAGGAATGGTGATGTCGAAAGCCAGATTGTAAGGGGTGAAACAAATTATTATCTTCTAAATATTGCATTAGATGTTTATGAATATGTTTTTCTAGTGGTTTAGACAGAACTGAAAGAAGAGAGATTGGCCTAAAATTATTCAAGTCAGAAATATCTTTACTTTTAGGCAATGGTATAACTTTTGCTGATTTAAGATCAGGTGGAACAATGTTCTGGTCTAGACATGCGTTGTATATGAAGGTAAGAGGTTCTATTATGTAGGGAAGTGAAAGTTTTAAGAGAGAACTACTTATGTTATCAGGCCCCATTGATTTAGTATTTTTTAGATTTGAAATAAGAGAGCCAACTTCATGAACAGCTAGTGAAGGTATTTTAAATGAACTGCCAGGTTTAGCGTTAGTATTACAGAAGGTTTGAAAAGAAGGTGGTGGTGTATAGACTTTTGCAGGTTGTGATGTATCTGTTGGACTTACAGACTCTGCTAAATTTATAAAGTAGTTATTGAATGCATCTGGCGACCAGTTAAAGTTATTACTCTGCTGGCGATTAGACTTATGTGTGATAGTGTTTATGGCTCGCCATAAAGTAGATGTGTCGTTGTTTGCAGATACCATTTTGTTGAAGTGTTGTTTCCTGGAGTCACGAATGAGATCATTGACTTTGTTTCTTAGTTTTTTAAACTCTGATGCAGCGTTTTCACGCTCCAGTAGCTTTTCTGCTTTAACATCATCAGGTAGTGAATCAATGTTTTCTTTCTTCAGTAATTTGTATTTGTATTTCAGTTGATTTCGTTTTTTCCTTGCTTCTGCTATTTGGGGAGTTAGCCATCCAGGAAGAGTAGAACTTTTTACTCTTTTGCTTCTAAGAGGTGCGTGTTTCTCTATTACGGATAGGAATGTAGAATAAAATACATCTAGAGAGAGAGAGAGGAGGGAGAGAGAGAGAG
>CM065700.1:32719526-32732026 GCA_017654935.2 Phymorhynchus buccinoides | reverse complement strand
TACAGCAGATCCCAGAGCACATCCTTCAAGATGGCCAAACATACCATGACACCCAGTTGTCAAACCTGGCTGGCCAGGAGGGGGTGGTGTTTCAAGAGAAGCTGTGGGGACCTACCGGGGCGCTGAGGAAGACAGCGGACTTCGCCCCCCAGGACTGTTCTCAAGATTTAGGCATGGCCCAGGAACACAGAAGAAGAAGAAGAAGAAGAAGAAGAAGAAGAAGAAGAAGAAGAAGAGAAGAAGAAGAAGAAGAAGAAGAAGAAGAAGAAGAAGAAGAAGAAGAAGAAGAAGAAGAAGAAGAAGAAGAAGAAGAAGAAGAAGAAGAAGAAGAACAAGAACAGGAACAAGAACAAGAAGAACAAGAACAATAACAATAAGAACAAGAACAAGAAGGAGAAGAAGAAGAGCAAGAACAAGAACAAGAAAAACAAGAACAAGAACAAGAAGAACAAGAACAAGACGAACAAGAAAAACAAGAGCAAGAACAAGAACAAGAACAAGAAAGAAGTAGAAGTTGAAGAAGAAGAAGAAGAAGAAGAAGAAGAAGAAGAAGAAGAAGAAGAAGAAGAAGAAGAAGAAGAAGAAGAAGAAGAAGAAGAAGAAGAAGAAGAAGAAGAAGAAGAAGAACGTAGTGGAAGACGGGGTAGCAAAACGCACATGGGCGGGTAAGAAGCCCATGCCAATTATCTCATGAAATGAAGCAAATTTCAGTCACATTTTGCCCATGAGACGAATGCTAAGCATTAACACTCGTCTCATGGGCAAAATGGGACTGAAATTTTCTTCATTTCATGAGATAATTGGCATGGGCTTCTTACCCGCCCATGTGCTTTTTACTACTCCGTCGAAACATTCGTCTCATGGGCAAAATGTGACTGAAATTTTCCTTCATTTCATGAGATAATTGGCATGGGCTTCTTACCCGCCCATGTGCTTTTTACTACTCCGTCGAAACATTCGTCTCATGGGCAAAATGTGACTGAAATTTGCTTCATTTCATGAGATAATTGGCATGGGCTTCTTACCCGCCCATGGGCTTTTTACCCCGTCTTACCCTATGCATATGTTTATAATGTTGATGCGCATCCCGTGTACCACTATATCTTGCAATGCCTGTTGCGTACGTTTTGCGTACTTATATTAAGCTAACCATGACCATGTTCTCTATGTGTGTGTGTGTGTGTGTGTGTGTGTGTGTGTGTGTGTGTGTGTGTGTGTGTGTGTGTGCGTGTTGTGTGTGTGTGTGTGTGTGTGTGTGTGTGTGTGTGTGTGTGTGTGTGTGTGTGTGTGTGTGTGCTGCACGTGCAGCGTGTGGCGGCAAGATGGTGGACATCGTGTTCGCCCTGGACAACTCCAATTCCGTGAAGCACGACGCCTTCTGGACCATGATCCGCTTCGTCAGGGACTTCGCCCTCGGCATGGACATTCGCCAGAACGCCACGCGCATCGGGGTGGTCCTCTTCAGCAAGTTTGTGAGTGGAAATCGGGACCGGTGTAGTCATAAAATAATAAGTCCTCCCTGTTGTGAAATAAGTCACCCAGTCACCGTAATATGCATGCGCACCACACAGCCGTACCGATACAAAACAATTACAAATAGAGAGAGATTTAAGTGCTCCTCCTACACGAAAAGAACCGATAAATTGAGAGGGAGGGTGTTAATCTACAATCTTTACCGATAATTCGATGGTAAAACCCATTGCATTTGCTTTCGACTTTTAAAAAAAAAATGGCGGACTATATAAACAAACAGCCATGCAAAACATAGAATAATGAATAATAATGCATTCCTGAATGAATGTTGATTTGCCTGTGAGCAGCTCGCTACCACTGTTGTGTACTGTGTAGGTGGATGTCATAATAAGCAGGTCTGGATCATCCTTTTTTGGAGGATGAACTTGGGTCTGTATTGATGTGGCAACTACTTTCACTTTGCTAGGCGAATCGGTGCCATAAATAACTGTTGTTTGTGTTTTTAAAAGGGAGTTAATTACGAGAAATTCCTTCCCCTTATTCATTTCAGTAATTAATAAAACATTTAAGAAAAACATCACCGACTTCTCAATACTGAATGTGTTCAGGGGCGAAGAAGAGCACACAATTCGAAAGAGGAAACGGGACGAATTTCACGCGAGAGATATTTCACGCGACAGCGGACCAAGTGATTCATGAAGGGGTTTCCGCCGAGGATTCAGGGGTCCGCTTATGTCCAGAGGTCAAGGGTAGAGCTCCCGTTGGTGGTCCGGGTGGTTGGGGGGGGGTGGGGGGGTTGAAGGGAGGTGGGTGTTAGTGTGTTGTGTTGTGATTGTATGCAATGCATTCTCTAATGCATTCATTTTCATAGAGATGTATGGTGAGGATACGTGGACCAGCCTGTTAGAAATGTTTGTACAAATGACGAGTGAAAAGCGCATTGAGTTGCTTAGCAAGATTATGCGCTATATAAGCATTATTAATTATTATTTTATTATTATGATGATGATGTTGATCATCATCATGATGATGATGAGGAAGAGGAAGGTCCCCAAAGATCAACCCATCCCTTTGACTGCCGCACTAATAGCCGGCACAAACGCCCACCCCACCACCCCACCCCCTCACCCCCTCCCATATTTTGAGAGTCGCAGTCTTCCGCGCCTGTAGAAAATCATCAATTGTGCTGCCCTCATTTCGCTATTAGCCCCATACAATGTGGTGTGGGCGGGGGGTTAATGGTCTTAACCCAGTGCAAGCACTTAATCCTTTATCTTTTTATCTGTCACTCTTCTGTCTAAGGCCTAAGAGGTTTCGCGTTCGCCTCGTGTCAGGTAAACCCGGGTTCGAACCTGGGTACAGGGGATTTTTCCTCTCACTTTACACTAGGCCTTACAGTCTGAACTTGGGAGTCTCTCGGATGAGACGATAAACCATCGAGGTCCCGTGTGCCCATGCACTTAGCCACACGTTAAACCCAGTGGCTACGAAAAAGTTGTCATTTGGTCAAACTATACCCCCCTCCCTTTCCTTCCTCATCAGTCACACAAACATCACACGCAAAAAAAAAAAAAATGGGTGGCGCGCCTCTGGCTGTGACGCGCTCTCCAGGTGGGAGCAACCCGATTTTCACAGAGGCGTCTCTGTGACTATGAAGAACCTAATACCTAAAAATACCTACTTCTTCTTCTTCTTCTTCTTCTTCTACTTCTTCTTCTTCTTCTTCTTCTTCTTCTTCTTCTTCTTCTTCTACTTCTTCTTCTTCTTCTTCTTCTTCTTCTTCTTCTTCTTCTTCTTCTTCTTCTTCTTCTTCTTCTTCTTCTTCTTCTTCTTCTTCTTCTTCTTCTTCTTCTTCTTCTTCTTCTTCTTCTTCTTCTTCTTCTTCTTCTTCTTCTTCTTCTTCTTCTTCTTCTTCTTCTTCTTCTTCTTCTTCTTCTTCTTCTTCTTCTTCTTCTTCTTCTTCTTCTTCTTCTTCTTCTTCTTCTTCTTCTTCTTCTTCTTCTTCTTCTTCTTCTTCTTCTTCTTCTTCGTCTTCGTCTTCTTCTTCTTCTTCTTCTTCTTCTTCTTCTTCTTCTTCTTCTTCTTCTTCTTCTTCTTCTTCTTCTTCTTCTTCTTCTTCTACTTCTACTTCTTCTTCTTCTACTTCTTCTTCTTCTTCTTCTTCTTCTACTTCTTCTTCTTCTTCTTCTTCTTCTTCTTCTTCTTCTTCTTCTTCTTCTTCTTCTTCTTCTTCTTCTTCTTCTTCTTCTTCTTCTTCTTCTTCTTCTTCTTCTTCTTCTTCTTCTTCTTCTTCTTCTTCTTCTTCTTCTTCTTCTTCTTCTTCTTCTTCTTCTTCTTCTTCTTCTTCTTCTTCTTCTTCTTCTTCTTCTTCTTCTTCTTCTTCTTCTTCTTCTTCTTTCTTCTTCTTCTTCTTCTTCTTCTTCTTCTTCTTCTTCTTCTTCTTCTTCTTCTTCTTCTTCTTCTTCTTCTACTTCTTCTTCTTCTTCTTCTTCTTCTTCTTCTTCTACTTCTACTTCTACTTCTACTTCTACTTCTTTGTTCTCGGTCATATCAGATGCTCAGTCCAGTTTGGTTGATGAAGGTCGCGGTCAACAGCACCTAATAATACATAATAATAATAATAATAATAATAATAATAATAATAAAGAAAACTTATATAGCGCGCATTCCAGGCTAGCTGCTCATGGCGTTTTACAAAACAAAACAACAACAAAAACCAACAAAAACTAAAAAAAAGAAAGCCATCCCAGTGACTCTTTTCGTTTTCACAACGCAGGTTCAGCAGGGCATCGAGCTGGACGAGCATGACGATATCCACGGGCTGGTGAGCCACCTCAACAAGATGCAGAGGTCCTCAGGACGGGCGCGGGTCAGCGAGATGCTCCGCTACGTGAGGACCAAGTCCTTCCGGAGGTCCATCATCCGCAAACAGGCTGCTCAGGTTAGCTGTTGTTGCGTCAATCGATTGTTTTGTTCAAGGGGCCACCCTGATGGGTGCGGGGTTTTTTTGTGGGCAAGAAACACGTCGAGATCACCAGAAAAAAAACCACTCTTTACACTAGAGATCGCAACACTCACTTTGCTCTGGTTTCCTAGAAATCAAACCGTCAAATCGGCGATTCCTCCTTGGCGGAGGTGCTGGAAGTCAAATCATGCCTGATGGCCCCACTCAGGGGTCATTGGGCTAGCAACCCAAACTCTCTTCTCGGTTTTTTGTTGTTGTTTGTTTTCTCCTTCTGCTTTTGCTTGTTGCTGGAAGTGGGGCCTGTTCCTTCCCGACTGAACTGGGGTGGGCGGGGGGTTAATGGTCTTAACCCAGTGCAAGCACTTAATCCTTTATCTTTTTATCTGTCACTCTTCTGTCTAAGGCCTAACTTTTCAGTTTTTTTCTCAGGCTTTGAGCCTTTTCTTCCGGCATAAGGGGTAGAACCTCCCGGTTCCGTGGCAAAGTAATCCAAGAGTTGACTGTGGCCACGCACAGCGAAGAAGAAGATGAATAAATTATTTCACTGAAAGAGAAGGCGTGAGCCGTCTCTTTTCTAATGGTCGCCTAAGTTTAGACCAAATCGTTTGCACGAAATGTTTGCAATACAAGCCTTTTTATTAAAACAAAAATATATAGTTTATCTAAAAGAGTTTCGCTCACAAGAAAGGAAATAGCTCCAATTTGTTTTTGCTGTACTACAAAAAAAGAAAAAGCTTCAACCACAATGGGATTGCCCTCTACCCACCCCATCCAAAATGGCTACTCTCTCCGGCATCTCCGCCAAGGAGGAATCGCCGGTTTGATGGTTTGATTTCTAGGAAACCAGAGCAAAGTGAGTGTTCCTATCCTTGAAAAAAGCTTTCTTTCTGGTGATCTCGACGTGTTTCTTGCAAAACCTCATCCGTCAGGGTCCACCTTTAAGCTGTGTCTGCTTGTCTGTTTTTCAGGGAGGTCCGTAGTCCATAAACAAGCTGGTCGGGTTAGCGTTTAGCGTTTCGTCAACAGCTGTTGGTTTCTTGACGTTGGCCTCCCACTATATTTTGCAATGTGGGTAACTGGCAGTATGCCTCACCTCCTTCTGGGTAGTCCGGTGTTGAAAGACCCACCAGATCACGTGTCAAAATCACGGGTTTCACGTGTTGTGGTTTCCCTCTTACAGCTGGTAAGAAATCTTGTTTTGACCAGGTTTTACTCCCATACAAATGCCCCCGAATTGAAAACGAAACATCATTTTAAAGAGCAGCCTCAATTTTTAAGTTGGGGGCATTTGTATAATATGGGTTGGAGCTATCCAGAAGAAAAAAACCACCAAGGGACTTAATCGTGGTGGGTCAGTGTATCTTTTAAAGGTATCCCTACCTAGAACACACGCACTTTGCCATCCTTTCAAACCAAAGGTAGTTTTTATCTGCGTGTGTGCGTGTGTGTGTGTGTGTGTGCGTGCGTTCGTGTATGTGTGGCTGTGTGTTTGTGTGGGTGTATGTATATCTCTGAGTGTTTATGTGTGTGTGTGTGTGTGTGTGTGTGTGTGTGTGTGTGTGTGTGTGTGTGTGTGTGTGTGTGTGTGTGTGTGTGTGTGTGTGTGTGTGTGTTCAAGTGCTCATCGTGCGCTCGTGTGTGTGCGTTTGTGTATGTGAGTGTGCGTGTGCGTGCGTGTGTGTGTGTGTGTGTGTGTGTGTGTGTGTGTGTGTGTGTGTGTGTGTGTGTGTGTGTGTGTGTGCGTGCGTGTGTGCGCGTGTGTGTATGTGCGTGTGTGCGCGTGTGCGCATGGGTGTGTGCGTGCTTGAGTGAGTGTGTGCGCGCGCGTGCATTGTGCTTCTATGCATGTGCGCACATGCCTGTTTGTGTCTGTCTCTGTGTGTGTACCCCCGTCAGAATGCGTGCAAATACAATATGCATGCGCGCGCATTCACACTCATGTACACAAGCGTGTTTAATTATTAAACCTTTTAAACGCAGGTGGTGGTGGTGGTCACAGCCAGCTCCACCCTGAAGATCCACCGCACCAAGAAGCAGGCGGCCAAGGCTCGCCGCTCGGGGCTCAACTTCATCACCATCGGCATCGGCAAGAAAGTCAGAGAGGAGGAGCTCCGAGTCATCACCGGAGCCGTGCATCCCAAGGCAAGTAGTCTTCTTCTTCTTCTTCTTCTTCTTCTTCTTCTTCTTCTTCTTCTTCTTCTTCTTCTTCTTCTTCTTCTTCTTCTTCTTCTTCTTCTTTTTCTTCTCCTTCTTCTTCTTCTTCTGCGTTCCCCCAGGCCATATGGCCATAATGGGTAAGGTTGTGACCGGTAATGGCTCGCCGCTCGGGGCTCAACTTCATCACCATCGGCATCGGCAAGAAAGTCACAGAGGAAGAGCTCCGAGTCATCACCGGGGCAGTGCATCCCAAGGCAAGTAGTCTGCTTCTTCTTCTTCTGCGTTCCCAGGCCATGTGGCCACAATGGGTAGGGGGGGGGGGGTGTCCGGTAATGGCTCGCCGATCGAGGCTCAACTTCATCACCATCGGCATCGGCAAGAAAGTCAGAAAGGAAGAGCTACGAGTCATCATCGGAGCCGTGCATCCCAAGACAAGTAGTCTTTTTCTTCTCCTTCTTCTTCTTCTCCTTCTTCTTCTCCTTCTTCTTCTTCTTCTCCTTCTTCTTCTTCTTTTGCGTTCCCAGGCCATATGGCCATAATGGGTAAGGGTGTGTGTCCGGTAATGGCTCGCTGCGCACAGCCGACGGGTTCCGATTTCGGAGGAGCTCAAAGGAGACAAATAATGATTTGGAAGATTTTTTGGAGAATGAAAAAGAAAAGGCAGGAGAATGGGCCAATAAGTCAGAAAGATAGTAGATGATAGAAAGCAAAGGGAAAAGGCAGAGTCAAAGAAAGTGGCAGATTACAGGAAGTTAATTAACGCTTCAAGAAGGTGGAGGAACTATTTTTTTTAACGAAAGAGCCCCCGGTATCCCTACGAGGAGAGACTCGTGGAGGTGACGGGGTCGTCCAGTTCCCTGTATGGAGGCACGAGGCATCCACCCACTGCCCAAAAGGCAAGTAGTAAACATGAAGAGCTCGCCCGTGTGGAAGAAAATATCGGGAGGTGGTGGGGGTCTTTCAGGACATTATAGTTCCCCCGCCTTCTGGAAGTTCTGTTCTAGCAAAAACAATTATAATCTGTCGCTCTCTTTGATTCTGCTGTTTCCTTTTCTTATTGTTATCCACTATTTTTCTGACTTATTCGATCATTCTCATGCCTTTCTTCTCACAAAATCTTCCAAGTATTTTTCTCCTCTGAGCTCCTCCAAAATCGGAATGTGTTCATGATGGTTGAATGCAGCGGGGAGACCAGTAGGGGACAAAAACTGAAAAACGGACGCATGCGTGTTTTACTCAGTATGGCCATATGGCCTTTGAACGCAGAAGAAGAAGAAGAAGAAGAAGAAGAAGAAGAAGAAGATGAAGAAGAAGAAGAAGAAGAAGAAAAAGAAGAAGAAGGAGAAGAAGAAGAAGAAGAAGAAAAAAGAAGAAGAAGAAGAAGAAGAAGAAGAAGAAGAAGAAGAAGAAGAAGAAGAAGAAGAAGAAGAAGAAGAAGAAGAAGAAGAAAAAGAAAAAGAAGAAGAAGAAGAAGAAAAAGAAACGAAAACAAAATGACGTTGATTGCAGGATCAATGAACACAAGAAACTAATCTTCATTGGTATGAGTTGTGGATGCTTGACAGATAGAGAAAAAAAAACACCACAGTAAATGGTCCCAAGGCAGGTGAACATTTTCCACTCTTTCGCCATGGCAATACAGTGATGGCCAGTCATATATATATATATATATGTATATATATACATATATATATATATATATATATATATATATATATATATATATATATATATATATATATATATAATATATATATATATATATATATGCTTTAATAAACACTAATTTCATATGAGTTTGCTTTAATAAAACTTTTCTGTGTCCAATGTCTTTATTTGTGAACCTCAGAAACAATATATATATTACGGTGTTGCCACGGGGAAAGGGTAAAAAATGTTCACGTGTACAGAGACCTTAACTAATTGTGGGTGGAGGTAGCACTGGAGAAAAAGGTGAGGGGATGGATGCAGTAAGAGCACAGTCAGGTGTTTTTTTGTGACCCAGCACCACGAAAGGGACATTAAGTCGCTGGGTTAACAACAGGCTTGCAAAGTCAAAAATCTCTTTTTGGGGGGGGTCAATTTTGAGTTACGGGTATTTCTGTGCTGTCCTACATCTTATCTTTCATATTTATAAAGTACCATCTTTAGCATAGTCTCTGTGACGTAACACTATAAATGACATCAATATTAGAATGACGCGCGGTGTTCTAAGTGCTGTATGTCTGCTCAAACACACGAGGCGAGAGCTGGGGATCTACCTGATGATAGAGTAACTTCCCCTGTTTGACCGATTGAATTAGGCAAGATCGCTCCCGCGCACCACGAAATTACTCCCCTTAATTATTTCCGAACAAGTCCTGTTGCGCCTGGTTTCCGCAATTGGTGTATCTTAGAAGTCAAACTTCAGAGTACTATAAAAAATCGAAACTGAAAAAAGCAATTTAAATTATGTTTGATAATATCTTTATAAGTAATGTTAGCTCTGTCTTCTGAAATGAATTCAGTTAATTTGCATTACGTATATGGCGGTACCCTAGCCGATGAAGTTTAACCGAGGCGTGGTTACCGCTACACCTATGTATATTGTCAAAAACTCGGGACTTTACTGGTGTTGCACTGCCTCCGGGCATTGCAGCCAGTATTGTTCCCACCATCTTTGTATTTATTTATTTACAAATGTCCCATATGTGTCTATGACCGAGAGGACGTAAAACACCATTTTTCATTCATTCTTCTTCTGAAATGAAAATTCAAGTTATGCAAAATCTCCATTATGTCTAGTTTTCTTATTAACCATCACATACTGTGACTCAGCCCCACGAAAGGGACATTAAGTGTCAAACTGCACCATTCTGAGAAACTTATACTTTTGAAAACGTCAGCCAATTCTCTTTCCCATGATACAAGAACCATTCTCGTGTCGTTTTCCGTTCCATAGTTACGAACATTTAAAGTTAGTAGGGTGAGTGTCGGTCATGTTGCCAAAACACAGTCTAAAGTCTAGCCTAGCTGTAGAAAGTGCATTGACCTACTCGAATTAAAACACTCTTAAAACCATTTAGAGACCATATTAAATATTATCCTTTATAAATATGGGAAAATAAGGTGTTAGAGAATACCCCCAAAAACATACCTCAAAATTGACAAAAAATGAGATTTTTTTAACTTTGCAAGCCTGTTGTGAGAAACTAGCC
Organism: Phymorhynchus buccinoides; assembly: GCA_017654935.2. Classification (NCBI taxonomy): domain Eukaryota; kingdom Metazoa; phylum Mollusca; class Gastropoda; order Neogastropoda; family Raphitomidae; genus Phymorhynchus; species Phymorhynchus buccinoides. The sequence goes on along the minus strand of CM065700.1, from coordinate 32,722,234 downwards.
CAGCGACTTAATGTTGCCTTTCGTGGTGCCGGGTCACATTATGTGATGATTCATAAGCAAACTAGACATAATGAGGATTTTGCATAACTTGAAATTTCATTTCAGAAGATAGAGCTAACATTACTTATACATCAAACATAATGTAAATAGCTTTTCTAGTTTCGATTTTTATAGTCATGTAAAGTTTGACTTCTAAGATTATATGATCCTTGGGCGCAATTGATGATGACTACAACGGGCGCAATTGAGATAGGGGTAATTTAAAATAGGCGCAATTGTGATGCACCGCACTGCACTGTCTCCTGAGACTAAACCTTCCTCCCCCTTTTGGGTTCCATTCCACAGGCCTCCGCTGCCAGGAAACCCGTGAAGCCCAAAACGGCCAAACCACCACCACCACCACCACGACGACGAAAGCACTCCCCCTCCCGCCCCAAACTCTCGGACCTCGACGACGACACGGCGATGATGATGGCAGATCTGATGATGGGCGACGACCCCAATGACCTTGACCTTGAACCCATCAGCCAGTTCATCGTGGACCCCGAGAAACTGGAAAACGAGAACGACATGTTGTATAATGATAGCAAGAAGAAGAACAACAACAACTCTGACAAAAAGGATGACGACGACGACGACGACGACGACGATGAGAGCGATGTGGTCATCGAAATGCTCGGTAGTCTCGGTAGTAGCAACGAGTCGATGCCAGAAGAGCCACCAAACCTGACGCCCTTGGAAGTAGGAATGCTGGAAGCGTTGGCAGTAAGGGAGGGAGAGGGCACCACCGTGGAATCTCTTGGAGTGTCTAGAGATGGGATCCAACAGCTTGTAAGCGGCAGCAGCAGCAGCAGCAGTAGCGTCAGTAGTAGCAGCAGCGGTACTACTACTACTACTACCACCACTACCACTACTACTACTTCAGCGCCACCTAGCCCCGTCTTTATGCTGGAAGAGTTTTCTCAGTTGGAAAGCATCCTGTTGGACACGGCTTTGCTGACGTGTGCAGGTACGTGCTATGCATAGGGTAAGACGGGGTAAAAAGCCCATGGGCGGGTAAGAAGCCCATGCCAGGGGCGGGTAAGAAGCCCATGCCAATTATCTCATGAAATAAAGAACATGTCAGTCAAGCTTGCCCATGAGACGAATGCTAAACATTAACACTCGTCTCATGGGCAAAATGGGACTGAAATTTGCTTCATTTCATGAGATAATTGGAATGGGCTTCTTACCCGCCCATAGGCTTTTTGCCCAGTCTTCACCCTAGTATTCACTGGTGTTGTTTGTTGTTGTTGTTGTTGTTGTTGTTGTTGTTGTTGTTGTTGTTGTTGTTGTTGTTGTTGTTGTTTTACTGTTGTTAATGTTGATGATGATAATGTTGTATGTTGTTCTTGTTCTCTATAGACCCGGCATGTCCGTCTTCGGCTGAAGAAAATCTATGTAAGAATTTCTTGAAGAAGAAAAAAAGGCAGGAGAATGGACCAGTTTAGGCAGAAAGATAGTAGATGACAGTAAGCAAAGGAAAAAGGCAGAGTCAAAGAGAGGGACAGGTTAGAGGAAGCTACAAGCACAGAAGTTCCAGAAGGTGGGGGACTATTTAATAATACAAAAGAAATTACCCCAATATCCCCACGGGGAGAGACTCGTGGAGGGCCGGGGTCGTTCAGCTCCCAGAAAGGAGGCACGAGGCATCCACCCATTGCCGGTACTTTAAATATACTAATGCACGTTTAAGAATGCTGGGCAACAAAAGAGGTCGCCTTGTAAAATTCTTAAAGGTCTGTGTACACGTTAACACTATTCACGAGATATTTCTATTTCCCCATGGCAACACAGTGAGCTGTAAAGCTGGAGACAGACTATGCGACTGCCTCATATGACTCGATCAGGTCGTGACGTTGACCAAATTTTGTTTCTCGCACAGAAGAGGTCACAAGCCATCAGACTCGATCAGTGAAATTTAGAACCCGCCCTATTCGGCCCTGTCACCTGACTGGGCCCGACTGAGTCAGACTGATCGAGCAGCATGGTATGCAAATGAGGTGAAACGTCACGACCTGATCGAGTCACATGAGGCACTCACATAGTCTGTCGCCGGCTTAAGTCATATTAAGAGCGGGCTATCACTGTCTTGCCATGGGGGAAATAGAACTATCTCGTGAATAGTGTTAACGTGTACACAGACCTTTAGCGGTTAATAATATCCGGCCGTGTGAATAGGTAATCAAACATTTGGGCCAACAACAACAACAACAACAACAACAACAACAACAACAACAACAACAACAACAACAACAACAACAAAGCAAATCGAGAAGAAAGGTTTTGCACAATCAGTGTTGTTGGGTTTTTTTAAAATTATTTTGCTTTTGCTTTTGATGAACCATTATTATCAAGTGCATTTTAATAATAATATTCGATGGCTTAGAGTCAAAACGGACTATCTTTAGACGGTCCATTTATAAAATTTGGGAACTTAGTGCAAAAAAATAATAACTTGTATTTTTGTTTTTAAAGACTGAAAAATATTATAAGCAAAATCCCCGGGTTTTTTATTCAGTCTTGTTTAATACCTTCTTTTTTTTGGAGATATAATAATATTCGATGGCTTAGAGTCAAAACGGACTATCTTTAGACGGTCCATTTATAAAATTTGGGAACTTAGTGCCAAAAAATAATAACTTGTATTTTTGTTTTTAAAGACTGAA
>CM065700.1:32702026-32712026 GCA_017654935.2 Phymorhynchus buccinoides | reverse complement strand
CTCTTCACTGGCTTCCTGTCGGAAGGCGTATCGAATACAAGCTCTCTCTGCTCTGTTACAAATCCCTGAATGGTCTGGCTCCTTCTTATCTCGCTGATCTTCTGAACCTTTACACACCTCTTAGACAGTTACGCTCCTCTTCTGACACTTCTCTCCTCCAGATCCCTCGCTACCGCACCAAGACCCTTGGCGAACGCTCCTTCTCTTTCCAGGCCCCCTCCTCTTGGAATAGACTCCCTTTACCTCTCCGTTCTGCCAACTCCCTTTCTTCATTTAAGTCTTCTCTCAAAACTACTCTTTTCAAATCATATATTTCCATCCGCGTGTGTTTGTGTGCATGCGTGTTGTTTGTGCGTGTGTGTTGCGTGTGCGTGTGTGTGTGTGTGTGTGTGTGTGTGTGTGTGTGTGTGTGTGTGTGTGTGTGTGTGTGTGTGTGTGTGTGTGTGTGTGTGTGTGTGTGTGTGTGTGTGTGTGTGTGTGTGTGTGTATGTGTGTGTGTGTGTGTGTGTGTGTGTGTGTGTGTGTGTGTGTGTGTGCGTGCGCGTGCGTGCGCGCGTGTGGTGCGTTCGTGTGTGTGTTTGTGTGTGTGTGTGTGTCTGTTTAGTGCGTGGGTGTGTCTGTGTTTAGTGCGTGCGTGTTCGCGCGCGCGCGTGTGTATAATATATTTTTGTCGTTTCTTTATTTATATTGCTTGCTGGTTTATTCATTTATTATTGTATGCGCTTAGGGCTTTTTTTAAGATTAGGCGCTATAAATGCTAATTATTATTAGTAGTAGTAGTAGTGGTAGTATTATAAGAATCCACTGAAATATCGAAACCAAAGTTGGCTATGTGATAGCGGCAACCTTGCACTTTAGATACCCCCTTAATGTTTACGACCCTCGATCTCAAAGTCTGCTTTTCAAAAATGTTTATAAAAATATTCCTATAAGGCTGATTCAAGCCCTATCCCTTTCCCTAGGATGGCAGAATGCTCTTTTTCAGCTTTAACAAAATCGGAAATTTGATAGGGAGTGTTTAAAGGTGAACCCTGACGGATGAGTTTTTGCAAGAAATGCGTCGCGATCACCATGGAAACACCCTTTACAGAGATCGCAACACTCACTTTGCTCTGGTTTCCTATAAATCAAACCATCAAATCGGCGATTCCTCCTTGGCGGAGGTGCTGGAAGTCAAATTATTTCACCCAAAGAGAAGTCTTTTTTCTAATGGCCGCCTGAGTTTAGACCAAATTGTTTGCACGAAATGTTCGCAATACAAGCCTTTTTATTTATTTATTTTTTAAATTTTATACAGTTTATCTAAAGGAGTTTCGCTCACAACAAAGGAAATAGCTTCAATGTTGTTTTTTACTGCACTACAAAAAAAGAAAAAAACTTCAACCACAATGGGATTGGCCTCCACCCACCCCATCCAAAATGGCTTCTCTCTGTGGCATCTCCGCCAAGGAGGAATCGCCATTTTGACTGTTTGATTTCTAGGAAACCAGAGCAAAGGGAGTGTTCCGATCCTTGAAAAGGCTGTCTTTCTGGTGATCTCGACGTGTTTCTTGCAAAAACTCATCCGTCAGGGTCCATCTTTAAGCCACAATTTAGCCGTGCTAGCTTAGAACCAAAGCAGAACTTTTTGCAAGGAGGCGCTACAGGGTGTAGAGTGGCACAAAGGTAACGCGTTCGCCTCGTATACAATAAACCCGAGTTCGAACCTGGGTACACGGGACTTTTTCCTCTCACTCTGCACTAGGCCTTACCCTACAGTCTGAACGTGGAGTCTTTCGGATGAGACGATACACCGAGTTCCCCGTGTGCCCATGCACTTAGCACACGTTCAATCCAGTGGCAACGAGAAAGTTGTCATTTGGTCAAAATGTATACCCCCCTCCCCCTTCCCTTCATCATCAGTGACACAAAAATCGCATGCAAATTAAAAACAAAATGGGTGGTGCGCCTCATGAGGCTGCGATGCAGCTCTCCAGGTGGGAGCAACCCGAATTTCAAAGAGACGCCTCTGTGACTATGAAGTACCAAATACCAAATACCAAACACATATTTCTTTACCTCTTACTCCTTTTCTGTTACGTTTAATGGTCGGTGTACATCTTGTGTCCTGGCTAATAGAAAGCATCTGTTTTGCTTCATTCTGTGTTTTTCTCACACCTGCCGCCATGTCATTCGCACCTACTGGCGTGCGTTGTGTACGCATTTGGTCTGGTGTCGCCCATGTTGCTTGGGTCTTGGGGAAGGGAGACCCAAAGAAGCAGACCTTTTGTGTGTATAACCTGTCAGCAAGTCAGAAGCAACAAGGCGTGGTGCCATTTGTCAAACGATTGTCAAACATGTCGTGTAGTACCTACTGCACTGATGCACACCGAGCTTAAGAGTAAAGCTTCAACAAAGGGATTGTTTTGTTTATGCACATAGACGTTCCTGACTTACAAAAATGACAAGCATATTCACAAGCACTTGTGTGCTATTTGACAAACTGTATTGGGGAGGGGAGGGGAGTGCGGGAGAACGGGGCATCAAACAACGGAGGAAAATGAAAGTGATGTACTGTAAAGAGATACGCTGGTTATCTTGATGAAGGTCATTTCTTATAGGAAGAGGGTATGCACGCGCAGGCACGCACGCACATACACACACACACACACACACACACACACACACACACACACACACACACACACACTACATGTGCACGCGAGTGTGTGTGTGCACTTGCGTATATATGCGTGTGAACGCGCACCTGTTCCCCCGTCATTAAAGATCCGCTCTCTTTCTCTTCTCTCTCTTGCCATTAGGTCTGTTTCTGCTATATTCCATTGATGTTATCCGTGTGTGTTCGCTTTGTATTGCGTTTTTGTTTGAATGCGCTTTGAATGCTAACGTGTGTGTGCGCTTTGATTTGATTTCTATCAAGATTCAGCGCCGTATAAATACTGTATGTTGTTGTTGTTGCTGTTCGTGTGTGTGTGCGTGCTTTGATGCATGTCAGAGAGAGAGAGAGAGAGAGAGAGAGAGAGAGAGAGAGAGAGAGGAGAGAGAGAGAGAGAGAGAGAGAGAGAGAGAGAGAGAGAGAGAGAGAGAGAGAGAGAGAGAGAGAGAAATTGAGAGAGAAACGTGTCATATGTTATTGTAAAGCATAGGTTTGTCATTATTATGATCCTTACATATTTCAGTGTCATTAACTGTTCGTACTTGTATGTGTAATATTATTGAGTGCATACACTTTTGCGTAGTGACTTCTTCCTTTATTTTCTCCTCCCAGTGTGTGTGTGTGTGTGTGTGTGTGTGTGTGTGTGTGTGTGTGTGTGTGTGTGTGTGTGTGTGTGTGTGTGTGTGTGTGTGTGTTGTGTGTGTGTGTGTGTGTGTGTGTGCGTGCGTGTGTGTGTGTGTGTGTGTGTATGTGTGTATGTGTGTGTGTGTGTGTTTGTGTGTGTGTGTGTGTGTGTGTGTGTGTGTGTGTGTGTATGTGTGTGTGTGTGTATGTATGTGTGTGTGTGCATGTGTGTGTGTATGTGTGTGTGTATGTGTGTGTGTGTGTGTGTGTGTGTGTGTATGTGTGTGTGCTTACGTGCATGCGTGCGTGTGCGTTTTGCGTGTATGTGTGTGTGTGTGTGTGTTTACGTGCATGCGTGCGTGCGTGTGTGTGTGTGTGTGTGCGTGCGTGCTTACGTGCATGCGTGCGCGTGTGTGTGTGCTTGTGTATGTGCGTGATTACGTGCATGCGTGCGTGTGCGTGTGTGCGCGCGTGCGTGCGTAAGTGCGTGCGCGCGTTTACTGATGTACTGATATATGTACTGATAACAATTATAAAAACAACAAATGCTTAACACAAAAACGTGCTTCTCTGTTTCACCCTTGTACCTCTATTCTCTGTTTCAGATTTGTAAAACGCGGGGGGTGGCATGACGTACACGCCTGGTGTCCCTGCAAAAGGCCGATGGACAACTTGGCAATGGTTCAAATCAACACGTTAAGGTTTTTTCTTGGAGTTATTCTGCCATCTCTTCTTGCAAGGCCAAAGGACAACTTAAATATTAATGTCAAAGTCCACAAAATCACAACCTTCGTAGGGTTATTTTTCGTGGGGGGTTTGGCAAGGCCGAGGGACGACTTAGCAATGGTTCAAATCAACACGTTAGGTTTTTTTCTTGGAGTTATTCTGTCATCTTTTCTTGCATCCCACGGGACAACTTAACTATGGTCAAAGTCCACAAAATCACAACCTTCGTAGGGTGGGTTTTTTTTTCATTTTCTTTTTTTCTGACAAGGCCGATTGACGACTTAGCAATGTTTAAAATCAACACGTTATGTTTTTTCCTGGGAGTTACCCTGCCATCTCTTCTTGCAAGGCCAAAGGCCAACTTAAATATTGTGGTCAAAATCCACAAAATCACAACCTTCGTAGGTGTTTTTTTCGGTGTTTTTTCTGGCAATGTTTTTTTCAGCAATGGCTAAAATCAACACGTTAGGTGTTTTTTTCTGGGGGTTATTCTGCCATCTCTTCTTGCAAGGCCAAAGGCCAACTTAAATATTGTGGTCAAAATCCACAAAATCACAATCTTCGTAGGTGTTTTTTTCGGTGTTTTTTCTGGCAATGTACACGTTAGGTGTTTTTTTCTGGGGGTTATTCTGCCATCTCTTCTTGCAAGGCCAAAGGACAACTTAAATATTGTGGTCAAAATCCACAAAATCACAACCTTCGTAGGTGTTTTTTTCGGTGTTTTTTCTGGCATGTTTTTTTCAGCAATGGCAAAATCAACACGTTAGGTGTTTTTTTCTGGGGGTTATTCTGCCATCTCTTCTTGCAAGGCCAAAGGACAACTTAAATATTGTGGTCAAAGTCCACAAAATCACAACCTTCGTAGTTTTTGGTCGTGTTTATTTTTCTTCCTGGCAAGCCCCAGGGACGATTTAGCAATGGTTAAAATCAAGACGTTAGTTTATTTTTTTCTGGGAGTTATTCTGCCATCTTTTCTTGCAAGGCCAAAGGACAACTTAAATATTGTGGTCAAAATCCACAAGATCATTACTTTCGTGATTTGTTGTTGTCTTCCATGTTTTCTGAGTCTTTTATCCAAACTTTCGCAGATGACATTGAGCATGGAAGAGTTGTTTTGTTGTTGCTGTTTGTTTGTTTGTTTTGTTTGTTTGTTGTTGTTTTTGAAACAAAGCTTTGCAAATACTGAGCTCTGGGTTTTTTCCCCATTGTTGTTACTCTTCTTCGTTTTTGCTGTTGTTTATCAACATCATAAAAAATGCTGAAAACATTGAGTACAGTATAATATATAAATGTGTTCAATGCCAGAGGAGGGTGTGTAATGTTTTTCGTGTTGTTGTTTAATGCTTTGTTGACTGAAAATTATCTTGTCGCACTTTGTGATATTTAATTATAAAGAACACAAGCACAACTATCTACTACATTACTTCGTATCCTCCAAGCGCGAGATTGTGTCCTGTTTCAAGTTTTGTAATGATACTTACAACATGTTGGGTTTTTTAATCATTTTTATCAGGCTTCAAATATGACCGAATTGATTGTCAAAGAAACAAAATCAAAACGTTACTGGGTTGTTTTTTTGTTATTATTGTTGTTTTAATCAATGCCCCCTTCCATTGAAAATGGAAGTGAGAGGGTTTAATTTGTAATTCCAATGGCTCTCTTTTAAGCTGGTTTTCAGGCGCAATACATTTGGTCAAGTATGTTTTTTGTGTATGGAATATGCATGGAAGTGTATGCGTGTGGAACAATATTGGGGAGAAAAAAAAGTAGGAATACGGTTAAACAGAACTATTTTAAAAGCGTTAAGGTAAGGGCCCCAAATGTCCGGACGTACAATAGATCTGTCAAAAGCTTAAACGAAAAATAACACGACACAAACTTCAAAGATTACACTGATTACAGAATACAGTTTTCTATATTCCTGGTAATTTTTGTATCATTATCTCCTAAAAAGCAAAGGTTATTCGACTTTTAAAAAACATAAACTGTCCGACATTAGGCACCCTGGGGTCCAAAGTCCGAACAGTGACACCTACCCCTGGAAAGCTTAGAATTAAAGCAAATCAACGAACTAGTTGATATCAAACCAGAAGCACTAAGAAATGGAGAAGACATTAAATCACCGCACATTAATATTTTTGTTTAGAAAATCATTCCTATTCTTACCAAACAAAAGACTCAAAATAGAACCAACATTGCGTAAATTTGATTTGCGTCATTTTAGTGTTAGAAACTTGCATTTGGAAAATTATTAACAGTTTTCGATAGAAGCCTTTCTAAACCATGGTTTTTGACTCATGAGTTCATATTATATCGCTGCATTATTAGAAGGCATCATTTGGCCACAGTACATCGCCGTTTTTGTTTGTGTTTTAAAGACTACTGTCTGGACATAGGAGCCGTCCGAAATTTGGGTCCCTTCCCTTACCACAACGAATATTGGAATGCCTTTTGAAGGCCAAAATACAACGCTAAGAAAAAGCGAGGACAGAATAGATGAAAGTGTGTAGAAAAAAAGAAAAAAAACTCTAGTCTGACGACGGTGAAAACTTAAAAAGACATTTAGGTTAGGTTAGATCAGGTGTTAGGTACTTCATAGTCACAGAGGCGTCTCTGTAAAATTCGGGTTGCTCCAGCCAGGAGAGCGCGTCGCAGCCAGAGGCGCGCCACCCAATTTTTTTTTGGGGGGCATGCGATTTTTGTGTGACTGATGAGGGGGGGGGGGGGGGGTAAATTTTTACCAAATGACAACTTTTTCGTTGCCACTGGGTTTAACGTATGCTAAGTGCATGGGCACACGGGACCTCGGTTTATCGTCTCATCCGAAAGACTCCACGTTCAGACCGTAAGGCCTAGTGCAAAGTGAGAGGAAAAAATCCCCTGTACCCAGGTTCGAACTCGGGTTTACTTGACACGAAGCGAACGCGCTACCACTGTGCCACTCAATTAAAGACTACTGTCTGGACATAGGAGCCGTCAGAAATTAGGGTCCCTTCCCTTACCACAAAGAATATTGGAATGCCTTTTGAAGGCCAAAATACAACGGTAAGAAATAGCGAGGACAGAATAGATGAAAGTGTGTAGAAAAACCAAAACCAAACCCTAGTCTGACGACGGTGAAAACTTAAAAAACATTTATAATAGGTCCCTCTCTGTGTCTCTCTTTTACTGTCTCTCTCTGTGTCTCTCTTTCTCTCTGTCTCTCTGTCTCTCTCTCTCTCTCTCTCTCTCTCTCTCTCTCTCTCTCTCTCTCTCTCTCTCTCTCTCTCTCTCTCTCTCTCTCTCTCTCTCTCTCTCTCTCTCTCTCTCTCTCTCTCTCTCTCTCTCTCTTGGAAGAATAGGCATCGTCTAAAATCGTTATCCCTGTTAAATAACGTTTTGCAGTGTTCAGTGATCTCTCTCTCTCTCTCTCTCTCTCTCTCTCTCTCTCTCTCTCTCTCTCTCTCTCTCTCTCTCTCTCTCTCTCTCTCTCTCTCTCTCTCTCTCTCTCTCTCTCTCTTGAGTTTAATACATATGTGTACATTTGTAAGCTCATATGTATCTCTCTGTATGTGTATATGTTTCTTTTGAGTGTTTGAAGTTATGCCTACGTTGGGACTTGAAATATAAAATTGACAATCCATTTGTGGAACTATTAATTTATGTAACAGGTACTAATGAAAGTCAGTCCAAAACTGACTTCATTTTTTGAGGATGCTGCGATTAGAAAACAACAATTTTCATGAATTAAAAAAAATACAAAAACAACTCTCTTCATAACATCCATCTCTCTCTCTCTCTCTCTCTCTCTCTCTCTCTCTCTCTCTCTCTCTCTCTCTCTCTCTCTCTCTCTCTCTCTCTCTCTCTCTCTCTCTCTCTCTCTCTCTCTCTCTCTCTCTCTCTCTCTCTCTCTCTCACTCCAAACACACGCGCTCAACTACAATCAGTGTCCTCTTCATTACGAAATACATTTCATTGTCACGTGCCTTTTAGTATTCTTCTTGTTTTCTTTAGCCACATCAATTCTGATTCCAAGACATTGAAAGTTAAAATGGCGGCCAAGAAGCTACTTACGCTAATAAAAGTTTTGTAGCAAAAAAAATAAAAAAATAAAAAATCGAACCTTATCGCAAACATGGAGAATAATTTGACATTTCTGGTTGTTATATCTTAACAGAAGACGACATTGTGCTCGTCTTCTCGAGTTTAATGAGAACCTTTCGACTTATTTCGTGTTTCGTGTTTCGTTTTTTCAAAGTTTAAAAGAATCAAGTCATATAATCAGCAATGACCATCTTTGGGGTTTTTAAAGGTCCAACAATTTCGTTGGTTTACAATAATAAACCCGTAATTAGATGGTGCTGATCGAAGATGTAGGCCTACTACTCTTCGTGACTTGGCAAACATTGACAACTATAAGGTGTTGGGAATGCGTGACCAGATTTAAAGCAATCGAATCCACTAAGCTTAGAATGATGGTGGGGGGGAAAAAACACCAACTGGAGTACAGCATAATGCAATGGTTTTCATCGAGTTATATTTTAGTTCTAGGCCCAAGTAACTGAAAAAGAAAAGCTAGAAAACACATACTGATGTACTACACCGATGACATGACTCGATTCACGTGGATGCTTAATAATTAGGGGAAGACGGGGTAAAAAGCGCATGGGCGGGTAAGAAACCCACCCCAATTATCTCATGAAATGAAGCAAATTTCAGTCTCATTTTGCCCATGAGACGAGCGTTAATGTCTAGCATTCGTCTCATGGGCAAATTTGACTGAAATTGTCTTTATTTCATGAGATAATTGGGGTGGGCTTCTTACCCGCCCATGCGCTTTTTACCCCGTCTTCCCCTAGTTGGGACACAAATCTTAAAGAGTTCGGAAGGTAAATATTTATTAGGGGCAAAACAAAATCTAGAAGCGTTACCAAGCTGGATATTTTACTATGGGTACAAATATTAAAGTTATGACAAAGTCTTGAAGCATTGATTAAGAAATTATATGTTATGGGTGTAAGTAGTTTGTGAAAAAATCTTGGAGCTAGATAATTATTATTTACTGTAGGTGTAAGTGTTAAAGTAGTTGTGTGTGATGATATTGTTTGTCACAGATTAAATCCTACAATCACTTTTTTTTTTTTTTTAAATAACAAAATTGTTCTGTTTGTACTCCGGACGGTTGCTGTAAATCTGTTGCACATTTTCATTCCTTTATAAAAATTTACATTTGAAGAATACTATACTGTATTACAGCATTACGACACTATTATTACATAGGCAACCTCATGAGCTGTGAGAGTGTATGCCATGGTAATAATTACGTTCAAAACAGACCACAAAAAGACGTGAGGATAAGTGTATACACACTAGAGAGAACGTATAGAAGAGAAGGCACAGAAGTGAAGGAACTAAAACAGGCAAGGCAGTTTTCAACAGCTTCATGGTTTATCGTACAGATACTGATATTTGTTGAAAAGGAATAAACAGACAAACATGTCAGAATGACGACAAGAAACATTGACTTCTGTTTTATTTTTTCGATGATATTTTTTGCAATGCTACCTCACGTGGTAGATTTATTCTAAGCACCTAATAGATGAAAAGCGTGCAAATGATGACTGGAATTTATAGGCAAATCAATTATCATCGTCGTCAGCAACAACAACAACAAAAACAACATTGATATATGAAAAGCATGCAAATAATGACTGGAATTTATAGGCAAATCAGTTATCATTGTCGTCAGCAACAACAACGACAACAACAATAACAACATTGCTTATGATCAGTTACTAATAAAGACATTATTGTGTAATTAAAAGCGGAAAGGTTGCGTGAGGAAAATTCTTTAATTTAATGCAACTGCAACAATTAAGAAACTAAATCCCTTTGTCATAATAACTATAAAAATTATAAACTTGTATTTCTAGTCCGTGGATTATCACCCAAAATAAACCAAGAGAGGGTGTGTTTTACTGTTGTCATTTCTGTCGACTTGTAAGTACTGTCAGC
>CM065700.1:32689526-32694526 GCA_017654935.2 Phymorhynchus buccinoides | reverse complement strand
ATAGGTACAATATCTCATGAATGTAACTGTTTCCAGATCTTATTCCTGTTTGTTAACCCCTTCACCGCCAGCCAAATGTCAGTAAAAAAAAAAGTCCATTAAATTTACATGGGTAGAGAACAAAATCCATCTGCAGTATTGGTGATTCTTCTGTGACATCATATATAAAATAAGGTCTATCCTTACTTCCCAAAACTAAGACAATAGGGTCTTTGGATAATAGGCCCCAATTTGATGCCTTTTAGTGACATAGGTGTTAAATCATTGTGGTGCTACAATGCGACTTTGGCGGTGAAAGAGTTAATATACCCGCTAACGGTCAAGAATGTGGGGGAATGAACGTTCGTTGATTACTAAAAGTCCCACAACTATTGATCAATCTCTCTTTTTTTTTCATAAGCCTTAGGTTCCTTGTCTAGAGGAATCAAAAAAAATTTATTGTTTAAAAACCCACCACGTCCATGTGTGAAAACCAGCGTTTTCGCGTGTTTTCCCTCTTATTGCTAGTAAGAAATCTTTTAAAAAATCTTCTAAGCATAAGAGGGAAAATACACGTGACATAGTGGGTCTTTAAAATGTTTTTGGAATGTTTAAAATGTTTGAAGTAAGGCGATTTCGAAATGTATATTCAACATTTATAAAACAGAAAGAAAGAAATGAAGGAAGGAAGGAAGAAATGAAGGAAGGAAGGAAGAAAGAAAGAAAGGAATAAAGAAAGAAAGGAAGGAATAAAGAAAGAAAGGAAGGAATGAAGAAAGAAAGAAAGAAAGAAAGAAAGAAAGAAAGGAAGAAAAAAAATTAAGAAAGAAAGAAAGAAAGAAAGAAAGAAAGAAAGAAAGAAAGGAAGGAAGACAAAAAGAAAGAAAGAAAGAAAGAAATCCGTTTTCTACGTCTAGTACACTAATTCCTAATCATTGACTTCGGCCACATGTCAGAAGGTTAGCCCAACTTGAAGCTTAGCGCTACGTTTCCACAGAACGCTTTAACCAGGCATGACAAGTTCAAAGATTAGCAGCGCGTGGCAACCAATGGTGTCACTGGGTCACAGAGGGTTACTTAGTCAGTAAAGCACTAGTCTGGGTATTTCTGGAGATTATGACTGGAACGTCAGGTTCAATTCTTCACAGGGACCCGGAACGGGGGCGGGGTTTCTTGGAGCAAGCGTCGTGAAGCGCTTCATGTTCACGCAGCGCTATGATAGCGAAACCTAGGTCCCGTAATCGAAGTGTTATATAAAGCTAAAAGGCTAGCATTTCCGCATACGCTTAACCCTTTCGCCGCCAGCCATTTTTCAGACCACATTTTCAATTACCGTACTTTACGGGCTACAAGGCGCCTCCCACCCCACACCCCACCCCAATTTTACATAAAAATCAGATTTTGTTATTATAGTTTCTTACTATATTATCAGTCACATTATAAGGCGCAGGGGTCTCAGTCTAGGAGAAAAAGTATCGCCTTATAGTCCGTAATATACGGTAATCTTACCTGGGAAGAGAAAAAAAAACCCATCTGCAATATTGGAAATTCCTCTGTGACGTGTATAAAGTAAGGCTTATCCTTACCTCCCAAAATTAAGAAATAAGAAAATGGGGTCTTCAGATAACAGGCCCTGATTTGATGCCTTTTAGTGACATGGGTGGTGCATAAATGCGATATTGGCGGTGAAAGGGTTAACATAACTCTGTCGCGCTTTGTTGACAATTTAGCCATTGAGTGCTGCAGTAAAACAAGCGCGAATTCGCAATCGTTTGCGACAATTGAAAACGAAACATCATTTTAAAGAGCAGCCTCAATTTGAAGTGCAGCCTCACTTTGAAGTGCGACAATTTTGCAGCCTCGCTTTGAAGTGCGACAATTTTGGACCGACCGACAGACCGACAAAGTGAGTTATAGGTTTGTGGCTTGTGCCACAAACAAAAAAACAACAACATCGATATGCTTAATGACACACACACACAAATGTTGTTGTTGCCCGTCTGTCGTTTCCGACAATGACTACCAGATAACAGAGGGGGGCAGATACTATTCTGGCGGGCTGGGCGATAATTAATTTATAATGGAGATGTCTTGCCCGGGGTACATCCCCACTTTCTCGGCCAAAGGGATTTGAGGACGAGAGTTGGCGTTGGGGGAAGGTCCCCAAAGGCCAACAACCCATCCCTTTGCCTGCAGCACCAGAGCCGGTGCAAGGGCCCCCCTCGTTCGAGAGTCATGGTCTTCCACGAAAGACCAAGCTGTAACATGATATTCCAATGCTGTAGAATATCATTTTATAGCACAGCTCTCATTTACTTTTGGCCCCTTTCTACAGGCTAAGCACAAATAAATACAACCAATCAACTTTGTATAGTTGGCTTCAATACAATCACCCCTTCTCTGCCTGCCTGCCCGTGTCCACTGTGGGTTGTGTGATGTTCTTGATGATGATCATAACTTTTGACGTCATAGCCCTGGAATGATGTTTTTTGTTATAGACAAGTCAGGAAAGGGCAAGCATGCAGATCAACACACACACACACACACACACACACACACACACACACACACACACAAAAGTAAATCAGCACAATTTATATAATTTGTTATTTTTTTATTTTTTTATTTTTTTTATTTTTTGAACACGGAACATTACTCAAAGTTAACGTTAACTGGTTTTGTTTCTGAGGTTCACAAATAAAGACATTGGACACAGAAAAGCTTTATCAAAGCAAACTTATATATATATACTCAAAGTTAAAACTGGCTATATATATATATATATATAGTTTGCTTTGATAAAGCTTTTCTGTGTCCAATGTCTTTATTTGTGAACCTCAGAAACAAAACCAGTTAACGTTAACTTTGAGTAATGTTCGTGTTCAAAACAAACAAACAAAACAAAAAAAGTATATAAATTGTGCTGATTTACTTTTTCTCCCAATGGGGGAGGGACAGTGCCTTATGCAAAGACAGCTGTTTCGACCTAAGGGAAGGTCTCATCAGTTTGCATGATCGGCCTGCAATTTGACTGTCCAGTGGATGCCAACCCGAGCAAAAAGACATTCTACAAGAGAATGGTGTCCTCTTTGCATCAAATCGAAAATCCATCATAAAAGCAAACCAGCACAAAGTTAAACCAGAAATAGTAAAAATCTTATGAAAATCTGATGTCAAATGAACAAAATAATAATGTTCTGAAATTTTAATTTCAAAACCTAATAGACATGACTAGGGAGGGCTAACTACTGAGATGGTATCCAAATTAAGGATAAAAATAGCATGAAAGAAAAATCTCAGTGAATAGCCAGATCCGTACCCCTACTCTGAAGGACTGAAAAGTTAGTGCATTTGAAATGCAGAATAATTTGCTTTGATAAAGCTTTTCTGTGTCCAATGTCTTTATTTGTGAACCTCAGAAACAAAACCAGTTAACGTTAACTTTGAGTAATGTTCGTGTTCAAAACAAACAAACAAAAAAAGTATATAAATTGTGCTGATTTACTTTTTCTCCCAATGGGGGAGGGACAGTGCCTTATGCAAAGACAGCTGTTTCGACCTAAGAGAAGGTCTCATCAGTTTGCATGATCGGCCTGCAATTTGACTGTCCAGTGGATGCCAACCCGAGCAAAAAAGACATTCTACAAGAGAATGGTGTCCTCTTTGCATCAAATCGAAAATCCATCATAAAAGCAAACCAGCACAAAGTTAAACCAGAAATAGTAAAAATCTTATGAAAAATCTGATGTCAAATGAACAAAATAATAATGTTCTGAAATTTTAATTTCAAAACCTAATAGACATGACTAGGGAGGGCTAACTACTGAGATGGTATCCAAATTAAGGATAAAAATAGCATGAAAGAAAAATCTCAGTGAATCTCCGTACCCCTACTCTGAAGGACTGAAAAGTTAGTGCATTTGAAATGCAGAATAATTTGCTTTGATAATGCTTTTCTGTGTCCAATGTCTTTATTTGTGAACCTCAGAAACAAAACCAGTTAACGTTAACTTTGAGTAATGTTCGTGTTCAAAAAAAAAAAAAAAAAAAAAAAAAAAAAAAAGTATATAAATTGTGCTGATTTACTTTTTCTCCCAATGGGGGAGGGACAGTGCCTTATGCAAAGACAGCTGTTTCGACCTAAGAGAAGGTCTCATCAGTTTGCATGATCGGCCTGCAATTTGACTGTCCAGTGGATGCCAACCCGAGCAAAAAAGACATTCTACAAGAGAATGGTGTCCTCTTTGC
Organism: Phymorhynchus buccinoides; assembly: GCA_017654935.2. Lineage (NCBI taxonomy): Eukaryota > Metazoa > Mollusca > Gastropoda > Neogastropoda > Raphitomidae > Phymorhynchus > Phymorhynchus buccinoides. Next base: position 32,690,299 of record CM065700.1, on the reverse strand, counting down.
ATCAAATCGAAAATCCATCATAAAAGCAAACCAGCACAAAGTTAAACCAGAAATAGTAAAAATCTTATGAAAAATCTGATGTAAAATGAACAAAATAATAATGTTCTGAAATTTTAATTTCAAAACCTAATAGACATGACTTCTTTTTTTTTCTTTTCTTTTTTTGAACACGAACATTACTCAAAGTTAACGTTAACTGGTTTTGTTTCTGAGGTTCACAAATAAAGACATTGGACACAGAAAAGCTTTATCAAAGCAAATTATTCTGCATTTCAAATGCACTAACTTTTCAGTCCTTCAGAGTAGGGGTACGGAGCTGGCTATTCACTGAGATTTTTCCTTCAGATATATATATATATATATACACTACCACAAAAAGGAGGATCACTATGAGAAAACAGGTGCGCTCCTGTTATTCAGTCTGATGAATTTTTCAGCTTTCACGTATTCTCTATATATATATTTTTTGGATCGTTCTGCTGAACACATTGCATAAAAACCATTATGCACGTGCAAGCACTGCTTTGCTGTCTCTTGCTTGGCTTTATAAGAACACGGCCTGATTTGACAATGCCTACTCAAAGTTGGATAACGAGCTGTTGACTGGTTTTGTGTTCCCAAGCGAGAAGTGGCCAGGTTCACAATTTACAATCACAGCCAAAGACGCAGTCTGGACACAGAAAAGTCTTTATCAAAGCAGAACTATACCAGAAAAGGCTTGGCTATCAAACATCAGCAGCAACCATATATATATTTATAGTCGCCCAGCTGTG
>CM065700.1:32669526-32684526 GCA_017654935.2 Phymorhynchus buccinoides | reverse complement strand
AGAAAAATAAGGGGTGATCAGTTGCTAGTATTGTGATAAAACTTGCAAACATGGTGGTACGTAAACAATATAAATTACATCAAATTTGTGAATCACGCACTGCGTTCTACATGCTGTGTACAATCTCCTCAAACACAGGAAGCGAGGGCTGGGGATCTACCTGAAGGTAGAGTAACTTCCCCTGTTTGACCGATTGAAACTAGGCGAGATCACTCCCACACACCAGTGAAATTACTCCCCTTAATTATTTCCGAACAATTCCTATTGCACTGAACTGCTTGACATCTAGCAAAACAAATGCTGAACGTTTACGATCATGGTATAGCGGTCATCGTCATTGGCAGTTATTATCTGAAGGTGCTGATGGGACCAAGAGATGCACCAGCCACGCCTGCCCTATCAACGCGAGAGCAGCCCTGCCCCAGCCTTGAGAAGTCTGTGTTGTGTTACTGGGGAGCAGGCACACACGGGACATTCCATTAAGTATGCAAGTCGCATAGCTACTCCCGGCTTGGTGACCATCGGATACGATACAGAGGAGTCCTTGCGAAATGTACCCATGGGTGTACCAGACCGTTTTTGGGTCATGACTGCAGAGCCCACCGGCAAAAGGACACCCACTCAGAAACCAGAACGCATCTCTAGATGCGAGGCCAATGCATCCCTAGACAAAGCCACAGGCTCTCGCCTTATGGTCTTATATGCCTCAGAAGAGAGCCCCAGAATGTGATCTTATTTCTTAGGTCTTTCCATAGTCATCCCAAGAGGGAAAATAATAATCCAGCAATTTTTTAGACGGCAATAATTGCAAAGACTCGAAGATATCGTGAAATCAAACATTTGAAGCTTTCAAGGTCAAAGGTCAAGGCAAAGTATTCAAAGTTAAAGATCAAGATGAAAATGCATCAGTAATTCAACACTGCGTTATAAATTTAAAAAAAGAGCTGAAAACAGTTTTGCTCATTTTTTTAAGGACTGCAATTGTGAAAGTTTAGATGTTATGGCCAACACAAAGAATGTCAAAACTCAAGGTTAAGGTCATGAAGGCATGCATTCTTTGCTGGAAAACTTTGGCTTAATGTAAAATACTACCACACGAAAATTTGAAATGATTCCGTGGAATGGTTTATAAGAGATCTGCTCAGACGGATAGCAAAGAACACACATAGTCATAATAGCCCTCCTCCGCTGGGTGGCATGGGACTAACACATACTCAAATAGGGTAAAAGTAAGCCAGTTTGAATCATTAAAAAAATAACACAATTTTTCTTACACGAAGAAAAGCAATAGTTTCAAAATAATTACGATAATTATCTGTTTTTACAATTCTGTGGACTCGCGTGGTGGCCATTTTAAGTGATGCGCAATAACTCAAAATGCCCATCATTTACAACTTGGCCACCAACAGATTTGGATTCAGCACCCTCAAATCATGTTAGATTCACATAAAAACCTAATATATATATATATTGCTAGGATACGTCAATCAAGATCAGGGAAACGTTGACAAATATGTTGTCAATTTGTCTTCTGCTAGTCTCACGCCTGATCAATTGAATGTCCTTGCATTAGGACCAAAATTCTGTCCCACACCCCGTTCCTTTGACCGTGACCAGCTCATTGAAGACGTGGCTGAAGGATGCAGGCGTGTGCGATTGAAGGAACTCTTTTTTGACCCAGAAAGCCCGGATGGCAGTGCTCCCCCCAGGTTCTACAAACCTTCAGGCTACTGTCCAAAGGCGGGCAGAGATAAAGCACTGGACGCCTATTGCAACACCCTCCAAAACCAAGCTGAGACGTACGAATGTCCACAGGGTATCCATGACAATCTCCGCCCAGCTCAACGCCAAGCCCTGCGCCAACTGAAAACATTGGTGCTGGACAGAACTGTCAGGATCTCTACGGCAGACAAGGGTGGGGCGGTGGTTGTACAGGATTGTGCTGAGTACATCAGAGAAGCACAAAGACAACTCAACAATCCCTGTCACTACAGAAAAGTGGACAAAGACCCAACGTTCCAAAACGCAAAGAAAGCTAATGCCTTCGTCCAAGACCTCTTCGATACCAACTACATCGATGAAAACACGCGCAAATGGGCTCTCATCGAACCCAAGCTAGCCCAATGTCATCGACTCCACATGCTCCCTAAAATACATAAAACACTCACAAATCCACCAGGTCGCCCAATAGTCTCCGGTGTGAATGGCCCGACGGAGAAACTCTCAAAGCTATTGGACTCTTTCCTCCAGGACATAGTGACCACATTGCCAAGCTGGACCAAGGACACGACCCATTTCTTGCGGACTCTGGAAGAGTGGAACAGACAGTACGGTCCGTTTGACAAAGGTGTGCGGTTGGTGACTATTGATGTCACCAGCCTGTACACCAACATCCCCATGGCCGACCTGGAGTCTGCCCTACGCCACTTTCTCCATAACTCTGACACTTCCCAAAGCCCCCTACCCCCACCAGAGAAAATTATCAAGATGGTGGAATTCGTTCTGTCATCCAACGTTTTCACATTTGAGGGAGAGCTGTATCAACAGATCCATGGGACAGCCATGGGCACTCCAGTCGCCCCCTGCCTGGCCAATTTGTTCATGGGGTGGCTGGAGTCCCAGATTCTTGACCGCAGCCCCGTGCCTGTCTCAGAGGACTTTTGGCGTCGTTTTATTGATGACATTTTCCTCCTCTGGGCAGGCACGGAGCAAGAACTACAGCAGTTCCTTGACTTTCTGAACAACTTCCACCCAACAATAAAATTCACCTCATCTTCCTCAACTGACGAAATCCCTTTCCTTGATGCTCGTGTCTTCTTCCAAAACGGATTCCTCTGTACGGACGTGTACACAAAACCCACTGACGCCCATCAATACCTCCACCGCCGCTCCTGCCACCCGAACCATGTACACAAAAACATTCCATACAGCCAGTTTTTACGCATTCGTCAGATATGCTCCACCACTGAAACTTTCAATGAAAGGGCAGAACAGATGAAGCTACACTTCAGGCAGAGGGGATACTCTGAACTAGCGCTGCAGACGGCCGCAGACAGGGCAAGAAACACCCCACGCAGACTAACCCTCCACTACAAGGAAAAAATCACCAACAGCCGGCCACCCTTGGTGGTCACCCACCACCCTGGCAACCCATCACTGCGCCGGTGGCTGTGTGAGTTGCAACCCCTCCTCCTTTCCAGTCAACGGCTGAGGCAGGCAGTCCCTGAGCCCCCACTACTGGCACAACGCTGCAACAAATCCGTGAGGAACATGCTTATGCCCTCAACCCTGCCCAGTCCACCTGTCCCTGATGCTGGGTGCTGGAGGTGCTCGGGCAAATGCGTTATATGCAAGGAGCACCTCCAACAGACCGTCACATTCAAAAGTCAGAAGACGGGGGAGACCTTCAGCATCAGGCACAGGCTGAGCTGTGATTCCAAGAATGTGGTGTACCTTCTCTACTGTGACGCATGCAACAACACACAATACATAGGACAGACAAAAAACACTCTCCGCACTCGCTTCTACCAGCACAGATCAAACATCAACAAGAACACAGGCACTCACGTAACACAACACTTCAATTTTCCAATCAAATCACACACTCCAAAACATGAAGTGCGTCGCAGTGGAGAGGGTACATACTACAACAGTGGAGGCCCTCCTGAGAAGGGAGACCTTTTGGATTAGAAAGTTGGGGACGCTATTTCCGTCGGGGCTGAACACCCTGGAATGACATTGGGATACATGTTGGCTGCCATCGTCCCAGCTTGTGTTTCTTTTTGGGTTTGACTGCCTCCCCCTTCTATCTACATTGGCCCCCCCCCCCCCCCCCATATATACCCCCCACCACACAGAGAGATTTGAAATACACCCCCACCACCACCCCACTTGTGTTCGGACGTTGACATTGGAGCGAGAATAACGATTTAAGGGGTGTTTGTTTAACTTTTCTTTAGGCACCAGTTTAACATTTCCGAATCTGAGTGAGTTCATGTCATAATTTTTTCATTGATACCTCTTGAACTAAATAGTGTCCATTAGTTTGCACTTCAGTGAAGCGTGTTGTTTGGTTTTTCTGTTTGTTTGCTTGTGTACCCTCTTTTCTCCCCACCACTTTTACAATTCTGAGTTCTTGTCAAAAAATGACTCTTTTCTTTTTTATGTGAGTAGTTTTCAATGTAGTTAATTTCTCTACCTGTTTGTTTTGAGACTTAACTGTATTGTACAATTGAGAGAATAAAGTCCCCAGAGGAAGACGAGACCAATCTCGTCGAAATATTGGGAAAGAAGAAAAACAACTTGTTTGCCTCTGTGTCTTTTGTTCTGTATATATATATATATATAAGAGTATAGTTTATCTTCTTCAATTTTTGATCGTTTATATTATCTTACTGAAGAAGGAAAGCGCATCAGTCTACCTGATCCAAGCACACCTCACTACATTCCTCCACACCAGGTGTCTGTTGGTGTTAACTACGATTTCTGTGACCTCCCTTTTTGAATCCTTCACTGGATCCACCAACATGGCATTCCATCTCTTCTAGTCTCTTCGAGGGATTGTAATTTTAGGACATTATTATTTTTGTTATTTTACATAAGATTTTTACCATTTCTTTTCAATTAAGTGCTGGTTTGCTTTTATTGTGGACTTTCAATCTGGTGCTAAGAGGACAACCTTTCTCCTGTAGAAAGTCTTCTGGCTCAGCTTGAACGTTCACTGTGGACACCTTTGCAGGCCGACATGCAGACTGAAGAGTCTTTCACGAGATGAAACAGCTGTCTTTGCATAGGCATTGTCTATCTCCCCCATTGGGAGAAAAAGTAAATCAGCACATTATTTTCTTTTCAGAACACAAAATAAATCGTAAAGTTAAAGTTAAAGTAATTGAGTTTGTTTCTTAGGTTCACAAAACATACATTGGATACAAAAAAAGTTTTATCAAAGCAAATTATATATATATATATATATATACATAAGAGGAAAGTTTAATGGTGTGTTTGTTTTTTCTTCTTCATTTTTTATCGTTGGTATATATATATCAACACAAGGTATAGCTAAGGTTCGTCTGGACGAAGTTAATGGAATTATCACTTACAAGTTGCGTTTTCTCTCTGCTTCTTTGCAGAAGGAAATTTGATTTTTTAGCTATCATAACATCACAATATGTACAGCACTTTCTCTTTCTTATTTATTCACAAAGCTTGCTCGAATCTTTGCAACTATACTAGAAGGAATGCTACGTGAAATAGCAAGAGATTCAATTCTGATATCTTGAAACTACGACTTTGTTTTGTCCACACCTTTTGTAGGTTCACGAACATAATTTTAGGAACATTTTCAGCTAATTCTCTCTTTGGAATACTAACCCTAACCCTAACCCTGAACCTAACCCTAACCCCCACACCGCGATTTGTCACAGTTGTGGTTCGTTGCGTTTTTCCGTCTTATAGGGTGGGGGGTAGGGTTAGGGCTAGGGCTAGGGTTAGGGATAGGGTTAGTATTCCAAAAAGGTTATTAGCTAAAAAGGTTTAATAAAATACAGCTTTATGTATGGTAAGAAAGGCAAAAACGGAAAAATACAATGAACCGAGAAATGTAGGGGGGGTGGCACATCTTGACCTTTACCCTTTACTGGTGTTGCACTGCCTCCGGGCATTGCCTCCAGGATCGTCCCCACCATCTTTATATCTAATAATGTCCCATAATGTGTCTGTTCCAGGCCGAAGGACGTTAAACATAATTTTTCTTCTTGGAAGTTCTGTGATTTTAACTTCCTCTAATCTGTCACTCTCTTTGTCTCTACCTTTTCCCTTGGCTTGCTGTCATCTACTATCTTACCTTACCGGTCCATTCTCCTGCCTTATTTTTCAAGAAACACTTGCAAAAACATTTCCTCCAACCGAAGTAGGATTTGCTGAGCCCAGCCAATAGTCTTAGTTAGGCACATAACGGCAGCATGACGCACCTGCGCTCATAATTGACAGGACACTGTCTGGGCGATCGAAGAAGAAGACAATTACAAAATAATACAGATAGTCTGACTCTTAGTCAGACAATGACAGATGCTGAAGAAAGCGAGAGCATGATCGTGAAAACAAGTGACAGGAATGGACCGCCATACAAACGTGCTACACAAGTACAAAGTGTCGTCATGGTATTGACAAGACAAAACAAACATGTAATATTTCAAACAAAATAATTATCTCTCTCTCTCTCTCTCTCTCTCTCTCTCTCTCTCTCTCTCTCTCTCTCTCTCTCTCTCTGTATGTCTCTCGGGTCTCTCTCTCTCTCTCTCTCTCTCTCTCTCTCTCTCTCTCCTCTCTCTCTCTCTCTCTCTCTCTCTCTCTCTGTATCTCTCTCTAGGTCTCTCTCTCTCTCTCTCTCTTCCTCTCTCTCTCTCTCTCTCTCTCTCTCTCTCTCTCTCTCTCTCTCTCTCTGTCTCTCGCTCTCTCCTCTCTCTCTCTCTCTCTCTCTCTCTCTCTCTCTCTCTCTCTCTCTCTCTCTCTGTTATCTCTCTCTCTCTCTCTCTCTCTCTCTCTCTCTCTCTCTCTCTCTCTCTCTCTCTCTCTCTCTCTCTCACACACACACACACACACACACACACACACACACACACACACACACACACACACACACACACACACACACATATATATATATATATATTTGCTTTTATTGTGGACTTTCAATCTGGTGCAAAGAGGACAACCTTTCTCTTGTAGAAAGTCTTCTAGCTCAGTTTGAATGTTCACTGTGGACATACTTTGCAGGCCGATATGCAGACTGAAGAGTCTTTCTCAAAGACGAAACAGCTGTCTTTGCATAGGCATTGTCTATCTCCCCCATTGGGAGAAAAAGTAAATCAGCACATTACTTTTGTTTTTGTTTTTTTATTATTTTCAGAACACAGAATAAATTGTAAAGTTAAAATTAAAGTTATTCAGTTTCTTTCTTAGGCTCACAAACTTAAATATTGGACACAAAACAAGTTTTTTTCAAGCAAACTATATATATAAGAGGAAAGTTTAATGGTGTGGTTGTTTTTTCTTCTTCAATTCTTGTACGTTTATATATATACACACACACGCGCGCGCGCATGATTTATCTCACAGCGTTTCATTTACAGGAAGCATAAATCACCGAGACTAAAGTACACTACGTGTCAATTGAATGGAGAGCCGAAATGAAGGGAAAAGTAAATTTATAGCATCGTTCCAGTTTCTAGTAGAAAGAATTCTAAGAAACCGTAAGCTGATGCGTTGGAAAATCGATGCGTCAATTGTACCTTATTTCGCCATCTACTCTAGGGCAAATCATACAAATAGACAATTGGCAACCTCAATTATGACTTATTTAACAGACATTTAATTAATAATCCCCTATGGGATTGTGGTGTTGCCTTGGAAACTTCTGAGCATTACTTACTTTCCTGTCAACTCTTTCATATAGCTCGATCAAATACAATATTAACGCTACCCCCAGACTATACAAACGTTATTGAACTTTTCCATTCATAGTTTGTGATCGTTTATATTATCTTACCGAAGAAGGAAAGCAGTTAGCATCAGTCTACCTGATCCAAGCACACCTCTCTTTTTACTACATTCCTCCACACCGGGTGTCTGTTGGTGTTAACTACGATTTCTGTTACCTCCCTTTTTGAATCCTTCACTGGATCCACCAACATGGCATTCCATCTTTTCTAGTCTCTTCGAAGGATTGTAATTTTAGGACATTATTATTTTTGTTATTTTACATAAGCTTTTTACCATTTCTGTTCAATTAAGTGCTGGTTTGCTTTTATTGTGGACTTTCAATCTGGTGCTAAGAGGACAACCTTTCTCCTGTAGAAAGTCTTCTGGCTCAGCTTGAACATTCACTGTGGACAACTTTGCAGGCCGACATGCAGACTGAAGAGTCTTTCACGAAGACGAAACAGCTGTCTTTGCATAGGCATTGTCTATCTCCCCCATTGGGAGAAAAAGTAAATCAGCACATTATTTTCTTTTCAGAACACAAAATAAATCGTAAAGTTAAAGTTAAAGTAATTGAGTTTGCTTCTTAGGTTCACAAAACTTACATTGGATACCAAAACAGTTTTATCAAAGCAAATTATATATATATATATATATATATACATAAGAGGAAAGTTTAATGGTGTGTTTGTTTTTTCTTCTTCAATTTTTGATCATATATATATATATATATATATATATATATATATATATATATATATATATATAGTTTGCTTTGATAAAGCTTTTATGTGTCCAATGTCTTTATTTGTGAACCTCAGAAACAAAACCAGTTAACGTTAACTTTGAGTAATGTTCCGTGTTAAAAAAATAAAAATATAAAAAATTATATAAATTCTGCTGATTTACTTTTTCTCCCAATGGGGGAGGGACAGTGCCTTCCAAAGAGAGAGAGAGAGAGAGAGAGAGAGAGAGAGAGAGAGAGAGAGAGAGAGAGAGAGAAAAAAGAAACGTTCCATAGATTTACCCTTCTAACGTACAGAAGTTGAAAAAGTAATCGGCAACAAAATGTGACTTGTAGTACTCACATTTTGTCGCTGGCGACAAAATGTGATCCGCGACAAAATGTGTCATAACAGGGTTAGATTTATCTAAACGTTGAATGTGGGGGGGGTGGGGGGGGGGGGGGGGGGGGGGGGGGGGGGGGGGGGGGGGGGGGGGGGGTTGGGGGGGGGGGGGGGGGACATTGTCGGGGGGGGGGGGGGGGTTGGGGGGTTGTTTTTTTTTTCAAGAAAAATGTGACAGAAAGATTGAAATAATGAGGCTAGGAGAGGATGCATGGAAATGCATAAATAAGGGGAAGGAACTCTCCATTCATTAACTCTCTCCACCAAAGCTGTGTTCATACACCGCCGCCTAGCAAAGCATGGACAACAACAGCCAAAGGGAAGCAAACCTGACTCAGTCCTCAATGTGAAATTCACATTTCACTAGTGGTAGAAAGGATAATACATGGCCAGCCACACGTCAGCTGAAATCGCACATCTGTGCGATACGATTCGGTCACGTGATCTCGAAGCGCGCGAATCACATTTGTACTTGGAGACCACGTGATCGAATCGCACCGTACAGTCGTACGATTTTTTGTGAACGTGTGGCTGGCCTTTAAAGACACACTGACGCACCACGATTAAATCCCTTGGGGGGTTTTCTGGGTAGCTGTGACCCGCATACAAATGTCCCCAACTTCAAATTGACGCTGCTCTTTAAAATGATGTTTCGTTTTCAACTTGGGGACATTTGTATGGGAGTCAAGTCTAGTCAAAACAAGATTTCTTGCCAGCTATAAGAGGGAAAATACGTGAAACCCGTGATTTGGACACGTGACCTGGTGGTTCTTTAACTGGGTCAACCCCGTGCAATTGTTACAAGCTGCTCACTGCTGTGATCTCAGACAGCAGAGGAGAATGCTTCTAGCTGATGGCACTTGGAAATATACTTAATTCAGACGATACATGTATATAAATATATACAGTGTATAAGTACCACAGTGGAACGTCCCTTTTGGCCTGGTACACAGTTCATCCGGATTTTCCGCGCGGAAATAATCAATAAGTAAAAGAAAGAAGGAAACAAGTAATATACGGATTAGGGGAAATTCGGACACGTGCGTATATTTGTTTCCCTTCTTTCTTTTACTTATTTACGGATTGCGCATGGGTTTCCACGCGGAACATCCGCGTGTATGTGTACACGGCCTTAATTAAAAATCAGCCCATAACAGGGAGGGTTCTTAAAGGGTTGGCATTACTTCATCTGTATCATTAAAAAAATCGGGACTTTCCTGGAGTTGCGCTGCCTCCGGGCATTGCCTCCAGGATCGTTCCCACCATCTTTATATCTACTAATGTCCCATATGTGTCTGTTTCAGACCGGAGGACGTTAAAAGGATTTTCACTCACACTCACTTATTTGTAACATTTGCCTCATATAAATCAAATATGTATCGTTACAAATTCGGGACTTTCCTGGAGTTGCACTGCCTCCGGGTATTGCCTCCTGGATCGTTCCCACATCTTTATATCTACTAATGTCCCATGTGTGTCTGTTTCAGACCAGGGGACGTTAAACGGATTTTCATCAAAGGGTTGGTTTGGGCTCTTGTTTAGAGTTGTAAACGTCTTCAGACATAATTGGCTTTGATTGCGTCGTTTAGATAAACATAAAGGAATGGCCTATATATGCAGTAAAAGGGCGTATTTTCAGGGTTTCTATTTTGTTTTTGTCTTCAAATAAAACGATGCTCAGAAATTGAAAAAAATAAAAATCGTCTGCTAGGCGAGACTTTGACAGTCGAATTTAGCAAATGACGACACGGATCGTGAATGAAAAGGAAGCATAATCGCATTATGCCGATATCCATGCGCTTGTCTTGAGCGCATGAACTCCACCCACATGTATGAAACTGTACCTTTCTGTGATTTTGTTTTTGTTTTCGAATAAAACGATGCTCAGAAATTGAAAACAAAATCGTCTGTTACGCGAGACTTTGACGGAGTCGAACTTAGCGAATGACGACACGGATCGTGAATGAAAAGGAAGTACAATCGCATTACGCCGATTGTCCTTGCGCTTGTTCCTAGTGCATGAACTCCACCCACATGTGTCAAACTGTACATTTTCTGTGATTGACCCCGTCTACTTATGAATGGCTGCAAAAGATAAAGGACTGAACTCAATAACCATAAAAAATCTGGGAAGAAAAAAAAGCCACGGCCCTGTTCAAAAGTATTCGAACTAATTTTTAAATCGGTTTTTTTTTTAACGTCAGGGCTATTTTCTACTCAGGTCACACGTCACGGGTACACTGCGTCATAAATACTCAGAATGACAGTTTCGTCGGCTCGTGCGATGCCCACCAAAATTGGCGCTTCAAACCAAAACAAAAAATCTTTCAATTCTCTGTTCAGGTGAGTTGGTGATGAACAAGATATAGCTAAAATAGGTTCGAATGCCGTAGATTTCAAACTACAGTAGTGAACAAAGGCATATTTCTCGCTGGGAGCCGACTTGAAACGATTTTTCAGAAACCAGAGCATGAACTTATCTTTTAACAGAGAGGTTGACACTCAGTTGTCCGGATATGGAGGGGGGGGACGTGGTGAGCGCTTTTTTTAGGGTTACATCTTAGAGGGAGGTCTTAATAGGGAAGGTCTTCATAAGGAGGTTATTTTGTAGTATCTTGGGAAAAGATTAAATCCAGATAATATCCATAATTCTTATTATCTTGGATACACGTGTCACTCGGACCTTATCTATAATTAACATTGTCTTGGAAAGACACCACAATCGTCATGCAGGAATGACCTATAATCACTATTAAATTGGAAAAAAGACTTCATTCAGACATTATCTATGATGATTATTATCTTGGAACTACATTCGATCAATATCTATAATTACTATTAAATTGAAAAGCACTTCATTCGGACATTATCCATAATAATTATTATCTTGGAACTACATTCAGACATTATTATACAATTACTATTGAAATGACAAACACTTCATTCAGACATATGCTATAATTTTTATTATCTTGGAACCACATTCAGACACTATCTATAATCACAATTATCTTAGAAATGCACTTCATTCAAACATTGTCTATGATTATTTTCCAGCTAAAGGCAATGTAATCCGCATCTTGCCTGCTCAAATATACTGCATTCAGACATTATCTGTATCCGCGAATCAATTTTTCTTTGATTGGAGTTGGCTTAAGGTCCCCAAAGGCCAACCATTCCCTTTGCTGCAGCACTAGAGCCAGTGCAAACGCCTCTTAGTTTCAGAGTCGTAGTTTTCCACAAAAGACTAAAACTCTACTACGCATTGTATATTCCAATAGACAATCATTTATTGCATTCAGATATTATCTGTATATGTATTGTACTGATGAATGATACTGCGGAAATCATCTGTTTGCATTATCCAATCGTTGGCATTGCATTTAGAAATGAGTTTCCATGTATTTTCTAAGGGAACAAACTTCACTCAGATTCCATTATATATAGATTTATCGATAGCGCTATTGTTGAGGACACTAGCGTTAAACATTACTTTGTATGTCATGGATTTTCATGAGAGTGTAGGCCCAGATTGACTACCAGCACGTTCGTGACTGATGGCGCTAATCCATGATAAATAGACCCGGTTACAATGTCTGCAGATGAAGGTTTAGTTTGGGTTTGTTGTAGCTCTGAGGACATTCTCAAAGGAGGAGACGGTTTCTCAGATTGTGTGCCGCCAAGCATTGTGGTCAGCAGCAAGGGGGGACCACTGACCTGGTCACAGTCAATACTGCATGCACCGATAGATTTCATTAAGCAGGCCTTGTTAGTGCCCATCTCTTTGATGCTCCCTCTGTCTTGAAAGCCAGTGGAGTCTTCCCCGATCAGGGCGATCTTGGCCAGGCTGAGGACTTTCATCAAAGACTGTATAGGGGAAGATAAGCATCCGGTCTCTTTTCCCTATATGAGTAGTGAGGACAGAAACACTGGTTATGTCCCTTTTAAACAGGACACATTTTACACGTCGATAGGCCAGTTGAATTCTCCGTTCAAGTTCCAGTCTGAGTTTTTGGATAGCCTACACTGTGAATGTGTACTGTTGCCACTAACGATAACTCTATCAGCCCGGTTCGTCGAGCTCTTAAGTAGTCCATCTTACCCTTTTAGAATATGTTTGCTTTCATGCTGGTAAAAACGCCTTGCTCAGTGTAATTGGGACATCAGCAGAATGGCCTCGATGCTGATCAGCTCTGCCCGATCCAAGACTTCAATGCTAATAACGAAGCCACTCCAAAGGATCTCTAAGATAACGTGGAGGCAAGGCTGGTGAGATTGCTCAAGGTGTTTCAGGTGGTGACGGTAGGTGGCCTACGACTCCAAGAGTGTACTCAGTACAGCTGCTCTGAACGCTTTGATCTGGGTGCTCGTCCTAGATATGTATTGTTCCAGATTCTTTTGTACAGTCTGCCAAATACACTGATCGCTTTTGTCAATCTGATATCGATTTCGTTATCAATCTTGCCATCTGACGTGATGGTGCAGCCAAGGTAGCTGAATCGATGAACTGTTTTCAGCCCCTCGATGCTAATGTGATGGGATGCTATTCATCCCTGGGAGCAGTCTGGTGAAGGACTTCAGTTTTCTTCAGGCTGACTTCTAGCCCGACGAGCTGGAAGCCTTTGCAAAGCAGTATGTAATACTCTGCAGGGCTCTCTCAGTATGGGCAACAAAAGTAGCATCCTGAGCAAATAAGAGGTCACGGAATAGTTGAACCATGGTTTGGGGGCGAGCCTGTAGTCGCCTAAGGTAATTGCCATCAAGCTGATATCTGATGTAGACTCCATCGTCACCATCAATATCCTCAGTGGCTCTCTTCAACATCATGCTAAATAATATTATGAACAGAGTTGATGGCAGCCCTGCTTCACTCTGTTGATGATCCAGAATACCTTTTTTTAAACTCTTCTAGCGCCATGCAGGTTTTTTTTCAATGTTCTTGGTTGTCCGTTGCATTTCAACCAACAAGAGGGGAGTAACGATTTTGCATCGAGTGTGTATGCGTTGCTTTAATGGACAAACCACTAACATCAGCTCTGAAAGTAGACAAACTCATGGCAAGGCACACGGCAGTGAATGTCTTTGCATTTGGTGGGAGTGAAGTGAGATCTTGGGTGAATGTATTCGCCCAGGGTGATAGAAGAGTGAAGGTTGCCTCTAAATTTCACTTAATAATAATAATAATAATAACTGAATCTTATATATAATAACTAGCGCTATTCTTCTGACACAGCACACAGAAAACAGGACTCAACGTACATTTAAAATACCTACATAAACTATTAATTAAAAACAAGAGGGCAACGCCCTATAGACGTAGTCCCAGTTACCAGCAACGCCCACACACAATCATATAAGACCAACTGATGAAACTCAGGGGAGTTAATTTTGGACTCTGTGGTCATTGTCTTCTTTTTTTTTAATAATAATTTCCTGTATTGGTATAACATTGTTTAGAAATAATATATTTTGCAACAAAATAGTATTAAACAACCACTTATCAGTATACTTACTTTGGTTTAAATCCACCCATTATCATATAAATAATCAGTGTGTGGGGGGGGGGGTTATATTCAAACTTTTCTCACTGGGATTACGTTGATGTGGCTTGTCCTTTTGTGAATATGACATGATGGACAGCATCTGCATGGCCTAAGGAATCATTGTACCAAGTTTTATTACGATCGGTGTTGTGGTTTAGATGCTATGGACTAGCACACAATTTGGTCACACACACACACACACACACACACACACACACACACACACACACACACACACAATATATATATACATACATACATACATACATACATTCATAGATACAGACAGACAGACAGACAGCAAAGAAGCACACATCCCTCGTCCCCATCGTAATGCAGTCCTGTTCTTATAAAACAATTGGGACTACAAAAAGAGGGGTAGATTGAGGGTGGATGAACAGACATAAATTAACAGAGGTATTTTTAAAGAGATGTATCTTCATATATCAGGCAAGCTCATATATCTTTTAATAAAACTTTTATATCTAAAAACCTAGGCTAGCTGGCTAGTTTTTAACAAAGTCGATAGTCGAGCCATGGCATCAAAACAAAACTTTAAACAAAACTCAATAGAAAAACCAACTTTATCAAAAATATGCTTTTCTCTCTTTTCCTCAACTTTATAAATGAGTAATGTCCCATATGATCTCTTAAGATCAAGAGGACGTAAAACATTAATTATTATATTATATATCAGGCCGGTTTTGAAGGATGGCAGAGATGGAGAGCTGCAGAGAAAGAAAGGGAGGTTGTTCCAGATGTGAGGTAACTGGGAACGAAAAACTCTGTTTCCAACTGTTTTATACTTGGTGACAGGCTTGCAAAGAAGTTTTAGGTTGCTTGATCTGAGG
>CM065700.1:32632026-32652026 GCA_017654935.2 Phymorhynchus buccinoides | reverse complement strand
TGTAAAGACAATTACCTGGACATTTACAAGAGTACTCTTTATTGTTTTTGCCAACTATTAACTCTACCTCAATGCCAACCACTTTCAAGGCCTATCGATCTCCTTGACCTTGACATTGACCTTGATCGGCACCCCATCATCAGAATCGCCATAAGCCAGTGCACCTGCGTGCCAAGCTTGAAGACTCTAAGTGTAGAAGTTATGGCCCCCTGACGATTTTTTAGGTTTTCAAGGTCATACGCCAAGGTCAAGGTCACGACAGCGATAATCTATGCGTGGATGCCTTCCTCTCGTGGCCGGACATACCACCACACCAAATTTGAAGTGATTCTGTCAAGCGGTTCGGGAGATATCATTGGGACAGACTGAAAGAAAAAACCAGAACGAGACAAACTCAGAGTCCTTTGCGATCGTAGATCAGCAAAGAATTTTTAAAAAAAAAAGGGGGAAAGAAAGAAAGATGAAGATCATACAGGCGAGAGCCGGTACAAGGGAAGCAACTACTACGCCTTTTCTTGTGAAGCTTTTGAAAAGTTGTTTCCCTTAGAGTTACTCAGAGAAAGAAGAGAGAGAGAGAGAGAGAGAGAGAGAGAGAGAGAGAGAGAGAGAGAGAGAGAGAGAGAGAGAGAGAGAGAGAGGAGAGAGAGAGAGAGAGAGAGAGAGAGAGAGAGAGAGAGAGAGAGAGAGAGAGAGAGAGAGAGAGAGAGAGAGAGAGAGAGAGAGAGAGAGAGAGAGAGAGAGAGAGAGAGAGAGAGAGAGAGAGAGAGAGAGAGAGAGAGGGGAGAGAGAGAGAGAGGGAGAGAGAGAGAGAGAGAGAGAGAGAGAGAGAGAGAGAGAGAGAGAGAGAGAGAGAGAGAGAACATAAAACTTAGGTATAAGTAAGATGAACATAAATTATTATGAATTATAATGCATTAATACATAAAAATATAAATAATTAAATAATGCATCACATTACGAAGTACATAGACAAGACAAGACAGTAAAATATGAAGATTTATTACAAAATACTAATACAAACAGTGCATTACAATTCACCCCATACACATGGCATAAAATGCATTTTCCAATTATAAACAAAAATCAATATTAAAACTGCCAATAATGGAACATGCGCACAAACACCCATCCCTCCACGGACGGACGAAACGAATACAATAGTTGGCGCCGCTTCCCTAGGGAACAAAATAAATCCAAAGAGACACAGTGTTCCCACAATTGCTTATGGTTTCAATACACGTTAACACTTTTCACACAGACAAAACAGTCATGTGCCTGTCATAAGATTACTCGCATACCAACTGTGTTGCCACGCGGAAAGAGTGGGAAAATGTTAGCGTGTGTCTAGACCCTCAAAAATAGAAATGTTATCAAGGTAAAATGTTATGATCGTCGGCGACAACATGCGTTAGACGACAATATATATGAATAGGTCAGGTCAGGTCAGGTAGGACGACCAGGCCTCGCGGCCTCTCAAGCATCCTTTCTCTTGATTGGGTTTTTTCTTTTCAGTAGGTAGGTAGGTATAGGTATATTTTTCAATTTAGTTGGCACAGCTGTGGCGGTTTTAGTAGACTATGAGTCATACTGAAAAATTGGAGATTTGGAACCGCTATGTTTATGCACCGGAATATGCCGGAAAATGAATGCAGAATGGTCGAATATGCCGGAAAATGAATGCAGAATGGTCAAAACATACCGGAAAATGCCGAATGGTGAAGGCGGAATGATCAAAAAGCCGAATGGTAGGGCTGAATTATGAAAACATTCTACAGCGGAAAACCCCCAAAAGTTTATTACAATGGAAAGTGAAATTGCCTAAAAGCAAAGTGATTAACACGGTCCCGATGACACATTTCCGTAGTTCGGTTATCCCGCACACTATAATAGAAATTACGTCATATCGACGTGTTTACAAACAAAACAGCGCGCCCACGCGTACAATTACAAACACATCGGAACTCAATGAGTAGATGTATTTTTCTGTGTGTGTGGCATCACACACCGTTCACACAGGCTGAGATCGTCACCAGGCACGTAGCGACCTAGGCCTGGGCCGTGTGTTATTTTTAAAAGCTAACCTTTTTAAAAGACTGCCCGTTTTTAAGATCAACAATGTCCGATTATCCTTGCTCCTGTTGTGGTAAGCAGTCTTTGTTAACTGACTATATTTATATTTTGGTTATCTGTGGTTTCATAATTCAGCTTCACCTTTCGGTGTTTTCCGGTGTTTTCCGGCGGCATTTCCGGTATTTTCCGGTGAATAGACATACCCATCTGGAACAAGCTTTTGTTAGTATTGTCAGGACCGTTAAGAATTTTATAAACATTGATTAGGTCACCACGAAGTCTTCTGTATTTCAAAGATAGTAAATCAAGTTTGCGTAGCCTTTCACTATGATCAAGATTTCAGCAGAAGTGCAGTGTCTCCTCGGTTGGTTGCCTCCTGACGGTCTAACATAGATTCGCTCCCCTTGGACTGCTGGTCTCGGTTTCTGCGACTTGAACAAACCCGGGTGTAGCTGCGAATTGGGATTCGGAACGAGCGGCGTGGGGGCAACGCCACTGTACGGCCCAGAAGATGGGACAGAAGAAAAAAGAAGAAGAAAAAATGATCAAGATTTTTAAGAAATGTTATTAATTTAGTAGCTCTCCTTTGTACACGCTCAATTGTAACTGATTGCCGTTTTAGATATGGATTCCAAATTTGATTCCCATACTCCAGATGTGGTCTAACCAAACTTAGAATACCCACCATAGGTACGCATCCACCGTAATATATTGTCGCCGACGGGTGTGCACCTTGCCATCCATCGTTATGCAATCTGTCTTCAATCCATAACAGGACATGATGAGGGCAATAGTATCCAAGTTTAGTGCATGCTTCGTTTACACGGTCGCAACATGTGTCCCTTGCCGCCGGAAACGGATGTACCGTGTGTTCGTCAAGGGAGGCTAATCTCACAATAAAGTATTTCGATCAAGGGACGCTATTCTAACATAAAGTACTTACGATACAGCATACTGTCTCTTACGACAATAAGCATCAGACGACAATAATAATAATGCATGCATACAGAGCCTTTTCAAAGATTCCAATGGCGGAGTGCCGAGGAATCGCACCGATTGGTGGACGAGTCCCAAAACCAGTGACCGTACTCCTTGGCCCTGAGGCGCTTGGCCGGTTCGCCCACGATCCAGTTGTTGTGGATGAAGTAGGGCTGCAGCTCCTGCTGCCGGGCCAGGGGCCAGGTGTACCACTTGCCGTCAGGAAAGTCCTCATAAGGCAGGTAGTCGATGCGCACCCCGGCGTAGTTCTGTGCAATCAGTCGTTGCAGGAACCCCTGCGTGTTCAGGCCCTCCGGCACTGCTTCTGCTTTCTTGTACTTCTCGATTTTCCGGTGGAGGTCGTCCATGACTTCCACGAAGCGCCGCCAGAAGCTGAGGGTGGCTGGTGTTGGGTTGAGGAAGAGGAAGCCGCCACAGGCCCTAGTCCTGTTGTTGTTTTGGGTCACCACGATGTCGGCACCGGCCTGGCGGCTGAGCAACACGGGCATGGGATCCTTGAACCATACGAAGTCCACCTCGAACTGCAGCAGCTGCACGCCAGACTCCAGCAGGCGCAGGACGAGGTGGGCCCGCTCCACCATGAGCCTCACGTAGCCGGCCCCGCTGTAGTTCAGGGCCCCCGAGTAGTAAGGACTGCTCTCCACGGCCACAGTGACGTCCCCCGGGCAGAAGGCCCTCAGCCGCTGAGCCGTGGGCAGGTCGGTGGTCAGGAAGACGACCCGCCGGTGCAGCTGCGGGAAGGAGCGGGTGTTGCAGCACCAGCTGGCGGCCATCTCCAGGTAGGCGTCGTTGATGAAGGTGAAGAGCACCACCCCATTCTGCCGGAACATCGCCCTGACCCTGTCCACCAGTCCCGTGCCGTTGGCCCAGATCACAGAGTCCCTCCCTGAGGATAACCCACCGCCTTCATTCTTCGTGCCGTTGGCCCAGATCAGAGGGTCCCTCCCTGAAGATAACCCACCGCCTTCATTCTTCGTGCCGTTGGCCCAGATCAGAGCGTCCCTCCCTGAGGATAACCCACCGCCTTCATTCTTCGTGCCATTGGCCCAGATCAAAGGGTCCCTCGCTGCGGACAACCCACCGCTTTCATTCTTCATGCCATTGGCCCAGATCAGAGGGTCCCTCCCTGTGGACAACTCACCGCCTTCATTCTTTGTGCTCAGGGCCTCTGCATCTTTGCTGTTCCCAGTGGAGGACCTTTGAGCAGCCAGCGAGGAAAAGGCATGGGGATTCATTATCGATTGCCTTTCGTTTTCCTTGTGGTAAGGGTGGAAGAAGAAATGACAGATGATAAGAAAGAAAACAATCGCTGCGACCCATAGAGGTAGATGCTTTACACGAAACCGAGCGCACGAAAAACGCATAATGTCAAAGGAAGCTGCGAACCGTAATCCAGAAATGAAAGGAAAGTAAACAAAAACAATTTGGCTAATTGCTTGTAGTTAAAGAGTATACCCTCAGGAATGCATACATACACGTGCACAAAATGAGAATCTACATAATGAAGCCTTCAGAACAACACAACCACAACAAACAACAAACAATATGCAATATTATAATCAAAGTATGAAAGAATAATCAAAACATGAAGACTTGTTGTTTTTCTATACAATTCAAAACGTTGACCAAAAATACACTCAAAAGATAACCAAAATAATCAAAGGGTGAAAACTGAATACAATACAAATGGAATTACGTGTGTAGTATCAAGCGAACACCAAGGCACACGATGTCTGTTCGTTCATTTCATTCATTCAGTAAGAAATGAGTTGCGGAAAATATCAAGGAAATGTCAACATTACATAATAAGGATCCCAACCGAGAGTTCTTGAAATGGCACACTGGACAACTCTGTGGGTTGTTTTTTAACGACGTAGTATGTCAACAGTGTATCTATGCCAAAGAAACACGGGGAATTGCAGCTTGTCTTTATAATAACTAGCGCAACGCCGAGTACCAGTAACGCCTAGTAACGGTAACGCCTAGTAACGGTAATGCCAAGTATTGGTAACGCTGAGTACAGCAAATTTGAAGCGATTTGGTAAAGAAACGGTGGAGTTATAAGGCCCCGTTTCGCGTTGGCGCTGCTCTGAGAGTGATGCGCTCTCCCTAGTAACGGTAACGCCTAGTAACGGTAACGCCAAGTACTGGTAACGCTGAGTACAGCAAATTTGAAGTGATTTCGTTAAGAAACGGCAGAGTTATAAAGGCCTGCCAAAGAAACACGGGGAAAGGCAGCTTGTCTTTATAATAATGTCACTCGGGAGTATTGTTAGTTGTCATATTATAACCTTAGTATAATGTAAGATGGGGTGGTTGTTTTTTCTCCGACGTAGAATATCACCCGTGCATGACACAGAAGCAACGAGGGATATTGCAGATTGTCTTTATATTGCGTATGTCGTGAATGATTGATCACCCAAACTCTGGGTAGTGGTCGTTCTTAATCTTCCCGTTCGTTCCCTCCTGTTCGTTGTTTCTGTTCCAAGCTCAGATCCTGGACAACTGCAACACGATACAAAAATGCATGAACACAAAATGTAAAACAAAAACCTAGCTTTATCAGAATATATCTAAATAAACTACGAGGCGCGCGCAAGCACGCACACACAGACAGACGGACACACACATATATACACACATGCACACGCACACGCGCACGCGCGCACACACACACACACACACACACACACACACACACACACACACACATATATATATATATATAATATATATATAGAGAGAGAGAGAGAGAGAGAGAGAGAGAGAGAGAGAGAGAGAGAGAGAGAGAGAGAGAGAGAGAGAGAGAGAGAGAGAGAGAGTAAAAATGATTCACCCCCAACTCTAGAAGGCTAGAAGGCAGAGCACCCCACCACCGAAGACGAGAGCAATAACAGTCATAGACGAAAACACATTCATAGCTCTTGACATTCCGACACCCAATCTTTATTTACTTGGAGCTTTCGCCAACCGGCTTGTTCACCGCACATGATGCAAAAAACATGCAACACACACACATATAATACACACACACATACACACACGCACACGCGCACACACACACACACGCACGCACACGCACACGCACACGCACACGCACACGCACACACACACACACACACACAGTGTATAGTTCATTATAGTGTGTGTGTGTGTGTGTGTGTGTGTGTGTGTGTGTGTGTGTGTGTGTGTGTGTGTGTGTGTGTGTGTGTGTGTGTGTGTGTGTGTGTGTTTCACTGTATGTGTGTCACTGTGAGTGTGCGCAGTACAAAACTAAACCGGAAGTGCCTGGAAAGTGCTCCCCCTTTAGCCGAAAATCAGCCAAATTAGGCTGAATTTCTGTCTTTAGACACATAAACGGCTTGGCACAATGCATTCATATTTTACACTTGAGAAACAGACTAACAAATATCTTGGAAAAACAAACAATGAACACTTTTTGGATCAATGTTTTTGAAGCGTACAGAGATTTTAGTTTAAAAGTAAAACGTAGAAACTGCGAATGATCTGCTTGTAGAACCTATTTTCTACAATAACAATATTAACCCTTTCACCGCCAACCATATTTCAGCCAAAAATGTCCATTAAATTAACCTGGGTAGAGAGCACAATCCATCTGCAGTATTGGGGATTCTTCTGTGACATATATAAAATAAAGTCTATCCTTACTTCCCAAAACTAAGACAATAGGGTCTTTGGATAATAGACCCCAATTTGATGCCTTTTAGTGACATAGGTGTTAAATCACTGTGGTGCTAAAATGCGACTTTGGCGGTGAAAGGGTTAAGACTGGTCACAAAACCATTTACTATAAAAGTTGGGCGGAAAAAAAGCATTTATCTCATTAAAGATGTTATTAATGTCAATGGTACATTTTTATCATTTGAAGAATGTAAACGAGTATACACTGTAAACACAGACTTTGTCACTTTTAATGGGTTTGTTAGTAGTACCATTCGAAAATATATTAACAAAGTCGATGTAAACTTTCACAGCAATGTGTCAAACGCAAAAGCCCATAAAACACTTCAAGTCATTTATTCCGTTCTAAAAAGGAACAAAACTATATTGTTAAAAGATAACTCGGAGCTAAAAATAAATAAATATGTAAAAACAATTGAATGACAAAATCAGCAGAGAGATTGACTGGAAAATTATGTTAATAAAGACCCAGAAGATTCAAGAAGTGACATTGAAATGGTTCCAACTTAGAATTAATCACAGCATTATTAGCAACCAACGTTTTCTTTGCCAGTATGAAAGTTGTACATTCCTCTGATTGTTCCTTTTGTAAAAACGTACGGGACAGTATTAATAATAATAATAATAATAATAATAATAATAATAATAATAATAATAATAATAATGAGCATTTATATGCGCTTAGTCTTAAACAAGCCCTAAGCGCTTACAATAATAAACAAATAAATGAATAACCCCCCCCAAAACAAAGACAAACAACAACAACAACAACAACAACAACAACAACAACAACAACAACAACAACAACAACAACAACAACAACAACAACAACAAGCAGTAGAAAATATGAGAATGTCAAACATTTCCTCGCATACACACACACATGCGCGCGCGCACACACAAACGCGCACACACAAACAAAACACACACACACACACACACACACACACACACCACACCACACCCCACAACACAACACACGCCCGCACAAACCACACACTGCACACAAACACACGCGCAGAGAAGTGACAAAAATTACTTTCCAAAAGAACAGAGCAGGCTACGATTTGAAGAGAGTGGTTTTGAGGGAAGACTTAAATGAAGAAAGGGAGTTGGCAGAACGGAGAGGAAGAGGGAGTTTGTTCCAAGTAGAGGAGGCCTGAAAAGAGAAGGAACGTTCACCGAGAGTCCTGGTGCGGTAACGAGGGATCTGGAGGAGAGAAGTGTCAGAAGAGGAGCGTAACTGTCTAAGAGGTGTGTAAAGGTTCAGGAGATCAGTGAGATAAGAAGGAGCCAGACCATTCAGGGACTTGTAACAGAGCAGAGAGAGCTTGTAGTCGATACGCTTTCCAACAGGAAGCCAGTGAAGAGATTCAAGCATAGGGGTAGAATGAGAGAATTTGGAGCACCTCAGTACAAGGCGAGCATTAATCATAATGTAATGGGAATGCGTACATGCCAAGTCTTTTGGGGAAGCAATAACAACGTATGCCTTGTAACTTTGAACACAATGTTTGCAATATGTTTTGTTTGTCTGTTTTGGGGTGTGTTTTTTAATTGCTGTGTTCCGTTTTGCGTTTCTTAGTGTTCTTTCTTGTATATTTGTTTTGAAAATGTAAAATAAAGTTCAGTATAAAAAAAGAAGATCTTATTGGCTTGAGCTACAACAGCTATAAACACTAAATATTCAGACAGAGAGAGAGAGAGAGAGAGAGAGAGAGAGAGAGAGAGAGAGAGAGAGAGAGAGAGAGAGAGAGAGAGAGAGAGAGAGAGAGAGAGAGAGAGAGAGAGAGAGAGAGAGAGAGAGAGAGAGAGAGAGAGAGAGTGAGTGAGTGAGTGAGAGAGAGAGAGAGAGAGAGAGAGAGAGAGAGAGAGAGAGAGAGAGAGAGAGAGAGAGAGAGAGAGAGAGAGAGAGAGAGAGAGAGAGAGAGAGAGAGAGAGAGAGGAAAGAAAAAAGTGTTGTTTCTGACAAGTAAAGTAAACAAAGTCGCTTCATTACTTCAGTTCGAATGCATAGAACTCTAACTTCTATATGAGTAAAATGGACTTTTTTTTTTAGACAACTGGATTCACACACACACACACACACACACACACACACACACACACACACACACACACACACACACACACACACACACACACACACATGCATAGACCTATATCTTCTATAAAATTATGAGTACAATGGACAATTTGTTTTAGACAACTGGATTTACACACACACACACACACACACACACACACACACACACACACACACATATATATATATATGTCACGAGTTTGTGACATTGTTCTTCTGAACAGACAGAGAAAGGCACAGTCTACCACTCGATCTCAAAGGACCCCGAGATCTTTCTCCTTCTTTTCACCTAATCGAGACAACCTACTTGTGAAATCCGTGCAACCCATGTTAGCTCTGACCTCTCGCGAGACTCCACATTCAACTGGCGACTTCATGAGTTTTAAACCGGTCGAACGTCACTCCATATTTTTCCTTCAGTTAAGCAACATCGCTTCATCGCTTCATCCTTTCTCCTTTTCATCGTTCTGTCCACCTACGGCCGCCCAGTGCTGAGGTGTGGTGAGGGCCACGTCCCTGAAGGATCCTGTTATCAATTGTTTATCCTGCACGAGTCCTAGACGTGGGGATAGCGAAGCTGTAGAGCTTCGGCTGACATCGTTTCTCCTCTTCATCCTCATCTCCATCTTCACCCCTTTTTATTTGGTTCCTCATTGTCCTCCCTTCCCCGTCATCGTCCCTGGCGTTCACTGGAGTCCTGGAAGAAAGCTGTGGCCGGTCCGGAACCCCTTCCACCTGCTCGCGCTTACCCCGAGCCCTTGGCGAGACCAGAGCTGCGACTGTCTTGTGGGGAGGATTCTTCTTCTTCATTCCGCCACTTGGAAGTTTGGTCAGTAGCTGCATAAAATTAGTATTAATCCCGTTAAAACTCGTACAACAACGCGCGCGTAACAATGTAGAATAGCTAGTTATAGGTTTGCTAACATGTATATTTGTGTGCGTTTTCTTTGGTTCATTTTTCTTATTATTTTCTTGATTTTTGCATAAGGGGCTAAGGAACTGACTGGCTGGGTCATGACTTGTCAGTTGGATAGGTTTTTGCCGGTCGTAGAATTTGGTACTTGAACTCGGCACATATTTTTGAATCAATGTTTTGGCTCGCCATTGTGTGTTTAGGCCGTGCAAATCGTTTTTCGGTGCAAAGCGTATTTGAGTTCACAGAGATTCAGAATCCTAAATGCGTGCACGCGCGCGCATTATTCCTTGTTGCGGTATATGTTTAGCCTCGCGGCCTATGTTTAGCCTCGCGGCCTATGTTTAGCCTTGCGGTATATGTTTAGCCTCGCGACCTATGTTTAGCCTCGCGGTCATCGTCCTAGCTTAATTAGGTATTAAGAGACTCTGCGGAGAGCTGGATAACAGAGGGTTATTCCAGTCGCGCTTCTAGCTATGCTGATAGGAGCTTTGTAAAGCGTTCATCCCCGTTTCTGTTTTTATTTTTGAGAGAAAGTGTAATTAATGTTTTCAAGGCTTTTGACCTTTTGAAGTACATTGTGAATGCCATTTTGGGGAAATACATTCTTTGCCTGTAGTTCGTCCGCCTTCTGGAAGAAATGATAATGGAAAGGACATATTTTTGGTGGTGAAATTTTATGTGATATTTTCAGAAGAATTTAAGTGTCCATTCTTGTACCTGAAAAGCTGTGAAATTTTCAGAAGAATGTAATTGTTAATTTTTGTATTTGAAAGGCTAGAATTTTCTAAATGTATGAAAGCCTTGTTGTTCCAGAAAAAGTGAAACCTTTTAGTTAATCCTTTTTGATGAAATATTACCCCTAGACTGAGTCGTGTGAAAAGGATTGTAAAGAAAGTGTTGTTCAGCGTTTTGGGGTTCTTGGAGAGAACCAAGTTTAAAGAGGGTGGGTTTTTACATCCCTGAAGAGGACTGTTGGGGAATTAGTTTTTGGGTAAACACAAAACTGTTGTTACTCTGGGTGTTCAAAACTAGGTTTTTGTTTTGGTTTTTCATACAGTCCTGATCCTGAGCCTGAACCTGACCTGACCTGTTGCTGCCTGGTTGACCGCCCGGTCAACCGCTCTTTTCTCCGTTTCCGGCTGTGGGAGGCCGCCCGCCTTTCTGTCTGGCCCCGTGTTAGGCCCGATCTGTGGGCCTGTCTGTGCGTTCGGGCCAGGCTTCGACGTTCCTGTTGAGGAGTCTGGGGGCGACCTCTGCCGTCTCTCTTCTTTTGTTTCTGCTGCTGTAGCCTGCCCCAGGAGGGGGAGCAGTTTTTCTACTGACTTTTGTTTTCCCCTTTGTCTTCTTCTTCGGACGCTCTGCTGTTTTTGTTGGACTTCTTTTCTTCGTCTGCCCTTTCGTCGTTTTTCCCTTCAATTTTGTGTTTCTGCTTACAAACTCTCTTTTAGTTATTCAGTTAAGTTGCCGGCTTTAGTTTATTCTTTGGACAAACTTTTGAATGCCATGTATATTGTGTAGATAATTTGTTAAACATTGAGTATTGAATTGTGTAAGTGTGTGTGTGTGCTTGCTTATAATAAATAGTCTTGTTTTGTATTGTACTTCCGGTGTGCGCGTGTGCCTTCTCCTGCGAGTTTGTCTGTCTGGGCGTGCGAGACTCTCCTCGGGGTTCGCGATTTCCCTCTCCCGATCTCTGATCAGGATCGAGCGGGGATTTCGTGACAATATATATATATATATATATATATATATATATATATATATATATATATATGCACACAGGCGCGCGCGCATGCACACACACGCACGCGCACGCACGCACGCACACACACACACACACACACACACACACACACACACACACACACACACACACACACACACACACACACACACACACACACACACACACACACACACAATTCAATTCAATTTCAATGTAATAATAATCCTTTGACCCCTCTTGGGGGCATGGAGGATAAACAGAATATAAAACATAATGGCCACAAGCAAAAAAATACACACATTCATCAAACAAAACGAAGCAGCAGTTTATACTTCAAACAACCTTTCCTGATCTTATAAATTTCGCTATTTTCATGTTGGAACTTTGGCTCGAACATAAATTCACAAAAAATACAAACTTTTTTGTTTTAGTTATATAAGGGAAGACGGGTAAAAAGCCCATGGGCGGGTAAGAAGCCCATGCCAATTATCTCATGAAATAAAGCAAATTTCAGTCCAATTTGCCCATGAGACGAATGCTAAACATTAACACTCGTCTCATGGGGAAAATGTGACTGAAATTTGCTTTATTTCATGAGATAATTGGCATGGGCTTCTTACCCGCCCATTAGCATTCGTCTCATGGGCAAATTTGACTGACATTTGTTTTATTTCATGAGATAATTGGCATGGGCTTCTTACCCGCCCATGGGCTTTTCACCCCGTCTTACCCTAATACCTTGGCAACATGCCTCGATGATCTTCAAAATAGAGGGACATTCAATTAACAAAATGAAATTCATCACCAATAACACTCACATTATTCACACAAACGGTCCTGTTGGTTAAGTCCAAGTCGTCGTGCAACGACCCCGACAACAAGCTCCGAGCAGCTTAGTTCGTTCCTCGATGTCGTACGTACCATCTGTTACAAGCGATCGCGTGTAAAACGAGAACGTAAACAAGCGCGAAATCGCAATAGTTTGTGGCACGCGGTCTATTTTTACCACTCCAATCATGAGTCACCTCCCCTGGCTTTTCAATAATTTTAATCTGTAAACCAGAATGTTATCTCTGCACCATTTCGTAACTTTTTATATCTTTTGGAAAACATTTAAAACTATGTATCCTACTTATGCTCATCAAAAGAAGCACCGCATACTCGTCGTGTCTGTTGTAGTGTCTGTATTACGTATGTTTATTATTTTGTACGCTTTTAAAATACATTTTAAAGAGCGGCCTCAATTTGAAGTGTAGCCTCGATTTGAAATGCGACAATTTTGTCAAAATGTGCGACAATTTTGGACCGACCGACAGACAGACCGACCGACAAAGTGAGTTATAGGTTTGTGGCTTGAGCCACAAACAAAAACGTCAGGGGAACAAACTCCGAACTCTCTTTTGACAAAGGTTAGTAATTTTAGCGTGGCATGTTAGAGATTTTTGTTTTATTTCTTTGATTACAGTTATTTTGGTACGTGGATTTTTTAGTCCCCGAGCCGAAGGTTCTGGGAGCTATTGTTTTTATGTGGTCCGTCCGTCCGTCCATCCGGTGTCCGTCCGGGGTGTGTGTGGGTGGGTGGGGGGTGTGTGTGTGTGTGTGTGTGTGTGGGTGGGTGGGTGGGGGGGGGGGGGGGGTGTATGTGTGTGTGTGGGTGGGGGTGTGGGTGGGGGGGTGCGCGCGCTTTGCGCGTGCGCGTGCGTGTGCGTGTGTGTGTGAGAGTGTGCGTGTACAGTGTGTGTGTGTGTGTGTGTGTGTGCTTTCTTTAGTTCTATCTTCTGTTTTTGGTTCTTCTTTCGTTTTCTATTTTGTCTTGGGGTTTGTTGTTTTTTCGGGGGGAGGTTGGTTTTTCTTTTTTTAGGGAAGTGGGCTCGACAAGTGGTGGTTAATAACCATATAAATTCGTGTCTGCGTCTGAAGAAAAAAAAGGTGTGTGTGTGTGTGTGTGTGTGTGTGTGTGATGATTTGCGCATCTTTATATTCTATTGTCACACACACACACAAAATAAGTAGTTATACTACTCCCAAAAGGTTGTGGGTCACTGTATATTTGCCTGTATTCTGCTATTACTTATACCCATATTGTTTTCAGACAGCCATTCATGGGCTTTCTGTGTGATCGTTGATCACAAACAACCAGTGATGATTGTTTACAGAACTTTGTTATTGCACATGCATTTTTGGGGGCAAAGGCCCTGGCCCCTGACTGAAATGGAAAGGGTTAAAATTGTGTGCGGATTTGTTTGTTGTTATTGAGTTGAGGTTTTACGTCCTCATGGCGGAAAGCCCTTAGGGACAAGTTGTTCTGGTGCTGGATCGATGTGGAGATGGCCGCAATTTTAAGAAGGACGTGGGTGGTTTTTTTTACAGCATCTGTAAACTCTTTTATGCACACACAAAATCACCATAAGTGCTAAACTGATGGTTTAATGATATGCAAACTTTAGTCAATTGTTAATATGTTCACTTTCTACTACGTTCGTCTTCTGATTCTCGTCTCCTTTCCCTTCCCTCCATCCGTCTCAAATCTGCTGCCCAACGTTCTTTTTCCTGTCAAGCACCATCTCTTTGGAATTCTCAGCCTTCTCCTCTCCGACACTCCAACTCAGTTTCCTCATTCAAAACCGCTCTTAAAACCCATATTTTCCCACTGGGGGCCTACGCTGGCCCCCCAGACCCCGGTCCTTGTTTGTGACCCCCCCCCCCCCCCCCCCCCCCCCTCTAATGTATCCCAGTTCCGGCCCTTCTCTCTCTCTCTCTCTCTCTCTCTCTCTCTCTCTCTCTCTCTCTCTCTCTCTCTCTCTCTCTCTCTCTCTCTCTAACGTACTCAGGTGGAACTCTATGGAACTCTTTGCCATCTAATTTAAAGCAAATAGCTGGCATGAATTCTTTAAAAAAGGCATATCAAAATATTATATGTAATCCAGTAGGATTCGGAATCCTACTAGTACAACTCGGAATTCCGATTTGTACTAGTAAAAATCGGATTTCTAAATTCTACTGGATTTTTTCAAGTAGAAATTGGAATTCTGATTTCTACTAGTGCAAATCGGAATTCCGATTTGTACTGACAGCCAGTAGGAAATGGAATTCAGTACGAATTCAGTACGAATTGGAATCAACATAATTATCATAACAATTGTAAGAGAAGAACAAACAAATGGGGGGGGGAGCGAATATTGATAGGTGAAGACGGGGTAAAAAGCCCTTTGTCGGGTAAGAAGCCCATGCCAATTATCTCATGAAATAAAGAAAATTTCGTCTCATGGGCAGTCACAGCGGCCAGACGGGAAAACAAACAAACAGACAGACAGACAGATGGACAGACGGACAGACAGATGGACAGACGGACAGACAGACATACATAGGGTAAGACGGGGTAAAAAGCCCATGGGCGGGTAAGAAGCCCATGCCAATTATCTCATGAAATAAAGAAAGTTTCAGTCAAATTTGCCCATGAGATGAATGCTAAACATTAACACTCGTCTCATGGGCAAAATGTGACTGAAATTTGCTTCATTTCATGAGATAATTGGCATGGGCTTCTTACCCGCCCATGGGCTTCTTAATAATAATAATAATAATAATTGATAGTATTTCTATTGCGCCTTTCTATAATTATTTTACACTCAAGGCGCTTCCATTCACTGATACACACGCAGTCACACGAAACATTATCACCCATTCATTCACCCAGGTACAAGATCAAGAAGGAAACATTTACAAACCGAATGAGCTTTGAAAGTAGTGTGTCTTGAGTTTAGCTTTGAAAGTAGAGATAGTTGGTTCATGGCGGAGATCGACTGGGAGGGAATTCCAAACAGCAGGGGCACTGAAACTGAAACTGCGGTCACCAAATGATTTTAGATTTGTTTTGGGAACTTTCAGAAGTTTTGTGTTTGAGGACCTGAGTGAGCGGGAATGAGTGTAGGTGTGAAGAGCACTGGAGAGGTAAGGCGGAAGGGTCTGTTCAAAGTGACGGAAGGATAGGACAGCCAGCTTATACTGAAGGCGGAACTGCACAGGGAGCCAATGGAGCTCCTTCAGAAGTGGCGTGACGTGATCACGCTTGCGCTTACGCAGTATGAGGCGGGCTGCACTGTTTTGAACTCGCTGAAGGCGAGTAATTTCTTCTGTAGGAAGGCCAAAGAGAATGGAATTGCAGAAATCTAAACGTGAAGAAATAAAAGCTGCAACAAGGCGCTTGCATGCGTTAGCTGAAAGAAAAGGCCGAATGGATGCAATACGTCTGAGCTCAAAGAAACAAGAGCGACAAATGCTGCTGATATGGTCATGCATGGACAGAGTCTGGTCAATCGTTACCCCGAGGTACTTGACGGATGGTTTGAACTGAACAGTATTGGCTCCAATGTCTGCTGACTCACTGTTAATTAATGCAAGGCGACCAGCAGAACCAACAGGCAGAACCTCTGTCTTGTCTGTGTTGAGCTTAAGCTTGTTACTGTTTATCCATCCAAATACATCGGTGATGCACATCTCGATGCCAGACAGAATGGAAGGGAAACTCTCAGGGGCACTACTTTGTGACAACTCAGTGTCGTCAGCGTATTTATGAAAATCACATGAATGTGCAGTGATCACGTCAGACAACGGCTGTGAATAGAGCGTGAAAAGAACAGGGCCCAACACTGAGCCCTGTGGCACTCCGTACGTGAGGGGTGAACGAGCTGATGAACCTCCATCTACAACAACAGAGAAGTGGCGGTCAGATATGTAGGATTTAAACCAGTCGAGGACAACGCCACGTATCCCACAGGTCACTTCTAAACGGGTCAGAAGGATGGAATGATCAAGCGTATCGAAGAGCAGTGATCATTCAATTCTAAGAAAGAAGAAGTTGTTGATCAAGCTGTGAACTGTAATCAACTATCTCGAGTGTGCAGCTCAAGCTGTGCCATCAGATGACATATCGGTTGTTCAGTCATTCGATGTTTCAGTTTGAGCAGAAAGAATTTTAGCAGTGTTTAAAATTCGATTCAACGAAGCAAACATGGAAGAGCAGAAGCCGAAATTATATTCCCATTAATTTGAAGGAACGCATAAGCCAGTTATTTGACAACAAGAAAGAAATATTTGTGATTAGTGAGGAGAATTACAGTCAGATTTGATGCGTACTTTCCTTGGACAACTGTAGGGTAAAACGGGGTAAAACAAATCCCATGGGCGGGTAAGAAACCCAGGGGCTTTTTACCCCGTCTTCCCCTACTAAATGCAGGTTTGGATCAAAATTTAAATTTTTGGAGTTAGCACTTTGTTTTGTACCAAGACTACACGTCATGTGGAAACGAGAGAGGAGCTCTATGCACAACACCATAGCCCGATGCCACGATCGGTTCATGATGATGGCGACGAAACACGGGCTTACGTAAAGGCTGAGAGGGGGGCACAGCCTGGAATAATTGGCTATTTGATCTGGCAGATTATTCCAGGCTGAATGAAAAATGGTGTTTTACGTCCTCTCGGTCTGGAACAGGCACATATGGGACATTTGTAGATACAAAGATGGTGGGAACGATATTGGAGGCAATGCCCGGAGGCAGTGCAACACCAGTAAAGTCCCGAATTTTTAACAATACAGAGAAGTGTAGCAGTAACCACGCCTCGGTAAACCTTCATCGGCTATGGTACCGCCACGTATAAGTGTTAACACTTATACGTGGCGGTACCATAGCCGATGAGGTTTCTATTGTTAAAAATTCGGGACTTTACTGGTGTTGCACTGCCTCCGGGCATTGCCTCCAGTATCGTTCCCACCATCTTTGTATCTACAAATGTCCCATATGTGTCTGTTCCAGACCGAGAGGACGTAAAACACCATTTTTCATTCAGCCTGGAATAATCTGCCAGATCAAATAGCCAATGCACCCTCTTTGAATGCGTTTAAGGGCAGGTTAGACAGGTATTACAGAAATGTCCAGCGTAGTCTAGAGCCACCACCCACCCTCAGACAAGAGGCTCTCCGAAATGTGGAGCGAACGACCTGACCAACGAAGGGGACGAATTCCAAGACCCAGGGCTCCCAATCGTCCCGCAAAACAAGGGGTCCCAGGGACTCCTTCACTTACAGCATAGAGAGTCCTAGAGGCGGGATAGAGGGGTCCCAGTGGCATTGCGATTGCTAAAAGGAATGTTTCTAGTGCATCCCTGGGACTCCCTGTACATTCTTTTAGAGGGTCCTTTAGACCCCAAATGGGGGTCCCTGGGAGCCCTGAATACCCGCTACAGACTGCTAGCCTTCCAGCGGAAAGGAACCTGTGAGAACCGGTGAGAAAGACAAATTATGCTGCTGTAAAACACGGAGCTATCGATGTGTGTTGCTGTGTTTTTTTAAACTTACACCAGCTGTGCACAACGTCAATTGGTGACGAAACTTCGATCTGGGAAGCCTATGATCAATTAAATCTTTTCTACTACGAGTCCAGATAGAGTTAATCAATCCATTTCAGAAGCAGACCCAAGACGCTGGTAACAGATTTTCAGCTGTTCGTTTGTCAATACTTTCAGCTGTTCGTTATTTGTCAATATTGTCATTTGTTCATGTGTTAATACTTTTATTTGTCAAACACTGAAAAGCTTTAACAAAAATTCTCTTTTTTTTTTGTCTTCAAAAATCTTATGATCTGCTTTTTTGTAACTCAAAACATCAAAATAATTATGATTGATTCTTAGCATACCGTCGATGAAATTTAAAAAACTTCGTATCTCGATTTTTGGGGGTTTTGAGTTAGATACATAATAGTCAGCTTTCTCATTTTTCCCGCCACCTTCCACCAAAAGCTCGTATCTCTAACGACTTTCTATCTGGGGTAAATGAGGTTGTGAAAATAGAAGAAAAACTCGTAAGTCCCAAATTCAGATCTAGTTGAGGACAAAAACCTCGTAACTTCTTCTTTTTAAGCCTAAAATTTGTGTTTTAAAGTAGTTTTAAGGAAATGCATGATTCAACCAAAGACTGTACAGGGGAAGATAAACATCCGGTCTCTTTTCCCTATATGAGTAGTGAGGACAGAAACACTGGTTATGTCCCTTTGAAACGTGACACATTTTACACATCGATAGGCCAGTTGAATTCTCCGTTCAAGTTCCAGTCCGAGTTTTTGGATAGCCTCCACTGTGAATAGTACACGTCCGCACTAACGATAACTCTATCAGCCCGGTTCGCCGAGCTTTTAAGTAATCCATCTTACCCTTTTAGAATATCTTTGACTCAACTCTCAATGTCTTGAACAACATATTCATCATAGTTAATCAATTGTGGTCAACGCGGTATACGTAATGTTTTGATGTAAAACTGTTCACAAATATGCTACAGTGCACTGCTTTTGACTCAATCCCTGATTTTGCTTTTATTTTAACAAGAGAATATTTTGTTCATTCAATAACATGATAATTATGAATTATACAGAGTTTTCTGTTGTGTGTGTGAATTGTCTGATGTGTGATATCATATGTGATGTGTGTGTTTTGGCTGAAGATAAAGGTCTCCGTACAAGATAACAATTTTCATCTTTTCCCCATGCCAACACATGTGGTGATATGCCGGTCATAAGATGACTTATGACACGTGTGTGTGTGTGTGTGTGTGTGTGTGTGTGTGTGTGTGTGTGTGTGTGTGTGTGTGTGTGTGTGTGTGTGTGTGTGTGTGTGTGTGCACGTGTGCGTGCGTGTGCGTGTGTGCGCGTGTGCGTGCGCGCACGCGTGTGTGTATATGTGTATGTGCTTGTGTGCGTTTGTATGTTGTTAGTGGTGAAACGAAATGCCACCAAGAAAATAAAAGTATATGCCTGTCTGTCTGTCTGTCCATCTGTCTGTCCATCTGTCTGTCCATCTGTCTGTCCATCTGTCTGTCCATCTGTCTGTCCATCTGTCTGTCCATCTGTCTGTCCATCTGTCTGTCCATCTGTCTGTCCATCTGTCTGTCCGTCTGTACATATGTCTGTCTGTCTGTCCGTCTGTACATCTGTCTGTCTGTCTGTCTGTCCGTCTGTACATCTGTCTGTCTGTCTGTCTGTCCGTCGGTCCGTCTGGCCCCTGTGACTGCGTCTCCGTGTCAGTCTGTATCTGTCTGTGTGTCTTTGCCAGGACAGGGGGTGGGGATGGGGGAGGAAGGGGTGGTCAGGGAGGAAACGGGAACAGGCGGCAAGTAGGTGAAGACGGGGTAAAAAGCCCATGGGCGGGTAAGAAGCCGATGCCAATTATCTCATGAAATAAAGCAAATGTCAGTCAAATGTGCCCATGAGACGAATGCTAAACATTATATTAACACTCGTCTCATGGGCAAAATGTGACTGAAATTTGCTGTATTTCGTGAGATAATTGGCATGGGCTTCTTACCCGCTCACGGGCGTTTTACCCCGTCTTCACCTACCAACATTGCTTTGCATTCATATTTACGTGGTTGCGTAACATGATTCTAGAAGTCACCTGTATCTTGATAACATTTCTATTTCTGATCATCTAGTTTCCAGTAATGCTATTAT
>CM065700.1:32612026-32619526 GCA_017654935.2 Phymorhynchus buccinoides | reverse complement strand
CTTTATTTCTGCTATTTTGTGAACAACGTTAAATATATTTTTACCAAAGTTTTTTACTTTAGTGATTAAAACTTTCTTTAAAGTGATTTTAAAATATGATTTAAAAGTAGTATTATGTGTATGCAAAGTAAAAAATAGTTTATTAAGAGTTACTATTAAAATTTAGTTTGTTTATTATATATTTTATTATTTATTAGTGAGGCCTAGCCACGAGTTTTGACCATTATTGGTAGGAGCTCAAGCTCCTTCAATATGTATAGCTAAGTCATAAAATAGTATTTCGAGTAGAGCTCCCGCGTGCTATTTACATATAATCAGTAAATATCCAAAATAATAACACAAGTAAACTTGTGGGAAACTGTATCTGTTCCCCCACTATATTAGTTTCTGAATAACAATATTTACTAGATTGAATGAGGGGACATTCCGCCAGAGGCCACAATGGTTTTAAACATTTCTACTTGGGTATTTTAACCCTTTCACCGCCAACGTCGCATTTTTGCACCACAATGATTTAACACCCATGTCACTAAAAGGCATCAAACCAGGGTCTGTTATCCAAAGACCCTATTCTCTTAATTTTGGGAGGTAAGGATAGGCCTTGCTTTAAATATATCGCAGAGGAATCCCCAATATTACAGACAGATTTTGTTTCTCTACCCAAGCAAGTTTAATTGAATTTATTTGCTGAAAAATGGCTGGCGGCGAAAGGGTTAATTTTAATTTTTATTATTTAATTCGTTGATTGTTTTAAGATTAAGGTTTTGGTTAAGGATTCCCTTCGGTTAGGGGCGTTACCTCGGGCGAGTCGCCAATAGGGGAGACCCCCCGGAGGCAGCTCAGGATGGCAAGAGATACCCGTCTGTCGCCATCCTGAAAGGCCCTGCTAAAGTGTTATTGTAAAACGATGCTTAGTAACTACCAAGACTCGGCGCATGGGTCGCACCCGACATCCCCCTCCGGGGGAGGGACTAAAAGAACAATTGACGTAGGAAGTGTGAGTCTGCATATGAAGGTGGATGATGTTTGCTTTGTTAAAAACGGTCAAGATGGGACAGAGCTGGAGAGGGGGAGGATGCCGATCCGACCCAAACACCGAGCCCCTACTAAACTTAATTGTAATTTATATCTTTTACGATTATTAGTTTTTGTTTTACGTCCTCCCGGTCTTGAAAAGACCATATGGGAGATTACTTATTTATGAAGTTATAAAAAAAATAAAAAATAAAAATCTTTTATTAATTATATCAAATATTTCAATGACGCCTGGCCAACTGTCTCGGCGAGCCAAACACACAGAAGACAGAGAGAGAGAGAATGGAATTTTACGTCCTCTTGGTCTGGTGTGGTGAAGTCATATGGGACATTTGTCCGAATACAAAATATGGTTCCCCCAATACTGGAGGCAATGCCCGGAGGCAGTACGAAACCAGTAAAGTCCCGATTTGTTTATTAATACAGATAGCTGTAGCGGTGACCACGCCTCGGTTAAACCTCATCGGCTATGGCACCGCTACAAGTGAACATAAAAAAAGACAGAGAGAGATGGGAGGAGGAATTATAAAATACTCACCGGTTTAGGTGTGGTGAAGTCATACAAGCTCACGGATCCGAAGAACTGCGCTTCCCCCAGCTGCGGGTCACGTGATATGAGGGCCACGGCCTGCACATCCGGGTTCTCCACCGAGAAAGCCTTCTCTCGTATCATCTCGTCGTGGACCAGACGAGACCAGGAGTAATGGCGCCGCGGGAACAAAGCCGGCGGTTTAGCGTGGGTGTTCTGCATCGATCGATCGACGTTAATTTATAAAGAAATTAATTTGTTGAAAATGAAAATACTTATCTGTATCGCTAAAAAAAAATCGGGACTTTCCTGGGGTTGCACTGCCTCCGGGCAGGCATTGCCTCCAGGATCGTTCCCACCATCCGATCTTCCTATCTACTAATGTCCCATAATTATGTGTCTGTTTCAGACCGGAGGACGTTAAACGGATTTTCACACGAAAATGAAAAGTTTTAGTAGTAGTTTTGTTTTGTGTCTTTTTACGTGAGAGCTTGTGCTAATTGGACGTTAATCCAACGATCATCTATGAGAAGTTGGTAAAGGTCTCTTTGGCTGTACACAAAATATCTCTATTTCCCCACCATGGCAGCACAGTGTTAATTAGCCACTCGTAATATGACTTACAACTCAATGTGTTGCCATGGGGAAATAAGAGATAGGGGTAAGACGGGGTAAAAAGCCCATGGGCGAGTAAGAAACCCTTACCAATTATCTCATGAAATGAAGCAAATTTCAGTCACATTTGCCCATGAGACGAACGCTAAACATTTCGTGGGCAAACTGTGACTGAAATTTGCTTCATTTCATGAGATAATTGGCATGGGCTTCTTACCCGCCCATGGGCTTTTTACCCCGTCTTCACCTATATTTGTGAATATTGTCAACATGTATCGAAATATAATATCTGCATTGTTAACAACTCGGGACTTTCCTGGTGTTGCACTGCCTCCGGCCGAGCATTGCCTCCAGGATCGTTCCCACCATCTGTATATCTACTAATGTCCCATATCATTGTGTCGTCTGTTCCAGACCGGAGGACGTTAAGCAGAATTTCACACACAACATGTAACGAGACCTTAAAGAAATTGTTTTAATTCAACTGTTGAATTAAAGGTGGACCCTGACGAATGAGTTTTTGCAAGAAACACGTCGAGATCACCATGAAAACACTCTTTATTGAGATCGCAGCACTCACTTTTGATCTGGTTTCCTAGAAATCGAACCGTCAAATCGGCGATTCCTCCTTGGCGGAGGTGCTGCAAGTCAAATTCTTTCACTGAAAGAGAAGGCGTGTGCCGTCTCTTTTGTAATGGCCGCCTGAGTTTAGCCCAAATTGTTTACACGGAATTTTCGCATTACAAGATTTTTGAAGTTTTTCATTTCAGTTATTTTTAATAAATTTTATACAGTTTACCTAAAGGAGTTTCGCTCTCAACAAAGGAAATAGATCTTTTTTTTTTTTTAAAGCTGCACTACAAAAAAAGAAAAAGCTTCAACCACAATGGGATTGGCCTCCACCCACCCCATCCAAAATGCCTTCTCTCTCCAGCATCTCCGCCAAGGAGGAATCGCCGTTTTGACGGTTTGATTTCTAGGAAACCAGAGCAAAATGAGTGTTCCGATCCTTGAAAAGGCTGTCTTTCTGGTGATCTCGACGTGTTCCTTGCAAAAACTCATCCGTCAGGGTCCACCTTTAACGACATATTTGAAAATGAACGTAGCAAAACCCCGAACCTCGAACGTAATAGTAGGCCTACCCCTCAGCGAATGTAAACCATAATCATTGTGGGAGTTTGTTGTTGTTGTTGTTGTTGTTGTTGTTGTTGTTGTTGTCGTACCCTGGCTAAAAGACTCCAGGGATCATCCCAACAGCCAAAGCTACTTGAACACTATGGTACAACTGCATCAGCTAAGAACAAGAACATTACGTGTGCGGCCGGGTTGTTGTTTTTATTACCCTGCCACGTGGGCAGCCACACTCCGTCTTCAGGAGAAAGTGGGAGTTTTCAAAGTGAAACGGAAGAAGAAGACGTCATGTTGTAGTGAAGAGTGTGTTTGTTTGTTTGTTTGTTTGTATGTTTGTCTTCATCTGGGCCAGAACAATCGCGATTTGGATTTAGCAAACGTGTTTGTCTGTCTATGAACAAATCAAATTAAAAACCCGACACATTTTGCTGACATTTTTTTGGCAAAGTGAGGATATCTCTCAAAGAACATTACATTTGGGACATACCGAAATTTCTTTGGGGTCCGGGGTTGTTTTTTGTTTTCTTCTTTTGCCGTTTGTAAATTAAGGTTACGTCAATCAAAAACTTTTGTTTCCATCCAGTTTATGGGCTTTTTATTTTTTATTCAGATTTGTTGTGTCCAACCACCCAAAAAAAAAATCAATTTTCTTTAATACAATTATAGGCACAGTTAAGATATTATGTTACAGTTTACCCATTTCAAAACATTTAAAAAAAACTTATCGGGATTATTGTTCCTGTCCAATTTTATTTATTGTTTTAGTTTCCTACGGTTGTTTTTTTCCCCGTGTTAACGATTAGACAGGTGGGGAAAAAAACATCACTCTGACTCCATAGCCTCATATTATAAGTGTGTGCATGCGTGCTAAGCTTGTGTGTGTGTGTGTGTGTGTGTGTGTGTGTGTGTTTTGTGTGAAAACGTGTGATCAACTTCTAGAGATATTGTCTTTTTTTTTTTATTAAACGGGAAATCAACATTCCCATAGATATTGTCGTCTTTCTTTTGTATTAAACGTATTTATTCATTTATTTCATTTAAATATACATAGCCAAAGAAAAACAAATATATAACACATACATACATACATACATACATACATACATACATACATACATACATACATACATATATACACAATACACACATACATAAACAAACATATATATCAGACTGAGGGGGGGAAAAATGAAATCAACCCCCAAATCGAAAAGGAAATACATTGAGAAACACGGGTATTAATATAAACTATGATGCCAGCACAACAACAACAACAAAAGAAGAAGGGAAAAAATGGTAGGTTACAAAATTAAGCACTTTATGTGTTACAGAAGAAAAACAACAACAACAAGTCTTTGGAAAACAAGCAAAAAAACATAAGGCCTTCTCTGTTTTACATATCATCCGTTACAGTTGTTTACGTCATACAGTACCTCAAGAAATAAGGGGTTTGTACATTGACCATTTGGAAGTAAAGTCTTCATATGACATATTTCTGCGTGCAAGATATTGTCGTCTTTTTATTTTTTTTTAAATTGAACCTTTTTTTTACATTTTCAAATACAGAACATAAACATAGCTAGGCAAAATAATGCAAACCATATGACAAAAATAACACAACACATACACATACAAACACATATGCCTGCACATATTCACACACACGCGCGCGAGCGTGCACACGCGCGCACACAGACACATATACACACATATACTACGTTTTTTAGGTTAAATAAATAAATAGGTACATTCAATAATCAAACTTTCAACACCACGAGCTGGACACACATATACTACGTTTTTTAGGTTAAATAAATAAATAGGTACATTCAATAATCGAACTTTCAACACCACGAGCTGGACGTTGCAAAATGTTAGTCCACTAATTATATGACAGGTTATCATTCTTTTTTTTTATTATATGTTATTTTAAAGAAAAAATCTGCAAAAGACAAGGTTCAATAAATACCTCAATGTCACACACAATGGCTGGTTGTTGTTTTTCAAATACAGCATTAGCGATAATAATAGTATTATCCAAAAATAGACACATAAAAATACTAATATTGTCGTCTTGATCTTGTGTCTCTCTGCATGTAGACGGAGCGCCACTGATATTAATTATTTAAGGTCTCAGTACACGTTAACATTTTTTTTTAATTTTCACCCTTCCCTCCCCCCCCCCCCCCACCCCCCCCCCCCCCCCCCCCCCCCCCCCCCCCCCCTCCCGTGGCAACACAGTGATATACCAGACATAAGAGTTTTTGCACATCACACACATGTTGCCACGGGGTAAAGACTCAAAAATGTTAACGTGTATTTCTCGACCATTAGGGCTATGCAAGTCTCGGTATAATTTCAAAATGTGACCCAGCACCACGAAGGGGACATTAAGTCGCTGGGCTAGTTTCTCACAAAAGGCCTGCAAAGTCAAAAATCAAATTTTTGGTTCAATTTTGAGTTATTGGTATTTTTGTGTTCTCTAACATCTTATCTTTCATATTTATAAAGGATAATCTTTAATATTGTCTCTAAATGGTCTTATAAGTGTTTTAAAACGAGTAGGTCAATACATTTTCTTCAGCTAGGCTAGACTTTCGACAGTGTTTCCTCAAAATGGCCGCCGACACTCACCCTACTAACTTTAAATGCTCATAACTCTGGAATGAACAAAGATGCAAACTTAGTTCTTGCATCATTAAAAATATAATTGTTTAAGACTAGAATCAATAAAAACAAGAACAAAA
This sequence comes from Phymorhynchus buccinoides, assembly GCA_017654935.2. Taxonomy (NCBI): domain Eukaryota; kingdom Metazoa; phylum Mollusca; class Gastropoda; order Neogastropoda; family Raphitomidae; genus Phymorhynchus; species Phymorhynchus buccinoides. Next base: position 32,613,469 of record CM065700.1, on the reverse strand, counting down.
TTGTCAGATTTTTTCAAATGTATAGTTTTCTCAGAATGGTCAGTTTGACACTTAATGTCCCTTTCTGGTGCTGGGTCACATATATTATAATCTCCATTTATTTATATTTTGTACGATTCATACTCACAGTTTGGGCATGGGCCACACTCGAGTCCAGCACACCTAGTAAAAGAGCGATGAGCCAAAGAAGGAACCCCATTTTCACAAAACCCTCAGCCAAGCAATTCCCCCGTTTCGTTTTGTTTTGCTTTTCGGTTTGTTTTTTCGGTAATGGTCAAGATGTGCCTTTTCTTCTTGGTAGAATTTGAGTAAGTTTGACAATTCATTCAATGTTTAATAAAATAACAAAAATTAAAATTTTAAAAAATTAAAACGCAGTCGTTGTTTGTTTTGTTTTTAACGAAATTAGACAGTTCTCCTCGTCTTCATTTCATTAACGACGAATATAGCTCAGAAAAAAATCAGCTTTTTGTTCCTTTTTTTTAAAGTTTATAACCACTCAAATTTTTTGGAATTTTTTTAACTTGAGCTCCAAATTGACCAACAACAAAAACTCCGATACAGTTCTCCTCTTCTAAGCAAAACAGAACGCTCTTTTACTTTTCGTTGGGTTGTAGGGCTAATATTTTGTTTTATCTTATTCTTTATCTAACCGCAAATCCCACAAACCGGCCCTGATTTTGTCCCCCCAAACTTCTCTTGACGCTGTCTTTTTATTGGCTCACGGCCGACACCGGACGCAGGAAGAGGAAGAAGATTGACAGGAAGCATGAGGGGAGGGGTGTGGTGGGGATGGGGGTGAGTTTCTTTAAAAGGGGCACCCTGACGGATGAGTTTTCGCCAGAAGCCCGTCGAGATCTGACACCAGAAAGAGAGCCTTTTCAAGGATCGGAACACTCACTTTGCTCTGGTTTCCTAGAACTGAATCAAACCGTCAAAACGGCGATTCCTCCTTGGCGGAGTTGCCGGAGAGAGAAGCCGTTTTGGATGGGGTGGGTGGAGGCCAGTCGACTGGTTGAAGGTTTTTTTTTTCTTTGTAGTGCAGTAAAAAAAGAAAAGTAGCCTAATTGGAACTATTTCCTTTGTTGTGAGCAAAACTCCTTTTGTTAAACTGTAAATAAAAAGGCTTGTAGGGGAAGACGGGGTAAAAAGCGCATGGGCGGGTAAGAAGCCCACCCCAATTATCTCATGAAATAAAGAAAATGTCAGTCAAATTTGCCCATGAGACGAATGCTAGACATTAACGCTCGTCTCATGGGCAAAATGAGACTGAAATTTGCTTCATTTCATGAGATAATTGGGGTGGGCTTCTTACCCGCCCATGCGCTTTTTACCCCGTCTTCCCCTACTGTGGACATTTCGTGATTTGGTCTGAGCGAGTCAGGCGGCCATTAGAAAAGGCACATGCCTTCTCTTTCACTGAAAGAATCTGACTTCCAGCAC
>CM065700.1:32562026-32592026 GCA_017654935.2 Phymorhynchus buccinoides | reverse complement strand
GGCGACGTATATATAAGTCGGTAGCGAGTACTGAAGCGCTATAATATAGAGGACGTATTTATGTCGTGGGCAGCGAAGAGGTTAAATATCCAATTATGTATATTTTGCAATTTCAGAATGGGCTGTCCTTCTCGGGGTAGAGTCTAAATCAGTAAATGATTGCAGGCTGAAATTGTGTGAGATAATAGTTGAGATTTGTTTATGCCTAAAATTGATAGTCATTGTAATAGTCAGTCTGTCATAGCACATGGATTCTTTTATTATAATTATATGTGTGTTAATTTTTTTAAACATACATGTGCATGTTGATTGGCTTGCATATTTGCTTTTAATTTACAAACATTTCCTTCCCTGTTGCTTTTTTCCCCTAGATCAGTAGATGTTTTTTGGGGTGTATTTTCTGTATGTCTGTCTCATAGGGTCCAACTTCAAGTTGTGTTTTCCCCATACACATGTATGTACATCTCAAATACAGAGCTTCATATTGTCATGGAGGCCAGATCAGGGACCCAAATTAACCCCTCATTTTGTGCAGCCAGGGGTCAAATAACCCATGAAGTTTGAGAACAATCAGAAGCTGTGCATATGAATATTGAATGCCTGCCAACACGAAAATTAAAACCTTCACAGGTACAGTGGAACCTCCTTTAGTTTATAGACCTTGAAAAATCATCTAAAAACAAGGTCTTAAGTGGGAGGGAGGTAATTTTAATACTCACAAAGAAAGGCAATGTTTCAGAGAAGAAGACCACACTCCTGTCTTAACTGTAACTGGAAGGGAGTCTTATAAGGGAGGTCCCACTGTATCCATGTCGAAGGATTTTTAAAAAACCTTTCCTCCTCAGGTCTTCAGACACCGGAGGGCTGTCAGCTGAGCGTGGCGGACCAGTCAGACGCAATGAATTAACCCCTCATTTTGTGCAGCCAGGGGTCATATGACCCATGAAGTTCGAGAACAATTGGAAGCTCTGCATGATAATTTAATAAGCCAAGGTGAATCAGAATACCTACCAACACAAAAATCAAAACCTTCACAGGTATGGACATGGGTGCTACTCTTTCAGTTTTACATTGATTTCAGTATTTTAAATTTTACCAGAAACTGAACTTCAGGTGTTTTTTAATTCATCAAAAAAAAGGAAGAAGAAGAAGAAAATCTGACCACGAGCGATTTGGGGCGTTTTGAACTTGGTTGTTCTATCATGGAAGTTTACGAAGACAATGTAATAATTTTACAAGGCTTATCAGACTCAAACTGTCTCTGTCTATCATTTTAACTATCTGTCTGTCTCGTAGAGTCGTTATCTCTCTCTCTCTCTTAAGTTGCCCCCCCCTGAATCGTCCGACAGGGCTCTGCCTCTGTACCTTGCCCTGGATCCCTGCCTTTCAGGTTTTTTTTCATTTGGGGGAGTTGCAACCTTTGGATCTTTACTGACGAATTTTTAAAAAAATCAAAAAAATCTTTTCCTCCTCAGGTCTTCAGACACCGGAGGGCTGTCATCTGAGCGTGGCGGACCAGTCTCTGCGGTGGTCCCAGGGGCAGACGCTGTGTTTTGACGAGACCTACCTCCACAGCGTGGGGCTGACGGGTGCACCGATTGATGAGGCACGGGCGGTGCTGATGGTGGACCTGTGGCACCCCGACGTGGAGAAGGAGCAGCGGAGGTTGCTGAGTTACGCCTTCAACTCAACCGCTGTGCCTTAGGTCAGGTAGGCAGGGAGTTTTCTAAAACAGTTTATTTCTGAATTAACCCTTTAACCGCCAGCCATTTGTTCAGCCCAAAACTACCATTAACTTTAACTGGGTAGAGAAAAAAATGTATCTGCAATACTGGGAATTCATCTGTGAAATGTATAACAGGCCTATTATCCTTACCTCCCCAAATTACGAAAATAGGCTTTTCAGATAACAGGCCCTGATTTGATGCCTTTTAGTGACATGGGTGTTAACCATTATGGTGTAAAAATGCGACATCGGCGGTAAATGGGTTAATGGCAAAACATAGAATGTAGAACACCCAGATTTGGAGAAACAGCAACAGAGACTGTTGAGTTACGCCTTCAACTCAACCGCTGTGCCTTAGGTCAGGAAGGTAGGGAGCTTTCTAAAACAGGGTTTTTATCTGAACTAATGTAATGGCAAAACATAGAATGTAGAACACCCAGATTTGGAGAAAGAGCAACAGAGACTGTTGAGTTACGCCTTCAACTCAACCGCTGTGCCTTAGGTCAGGAAGGTAGGGAGCTTTCTAAAACAGGGTTTCTTCCTGAATTAATAGCAAAATGTCTAACAGTAAAGAATGTAGAACCCTTTCACCACCAGCTGCCGTTATGCACCTAACTAAGAAATAGTGAGGTCCAGCAAGTCCGACTTAGGCTGGAGGAGGAAATCGTTTTTAAAGTGTTTCTTGAAAGAAAAAAAGGCAGGAGAATGGACCGGTAACGTATGGCAGAAAGATAGTAGATGACAGTAAGCAAAGGGAAAAAGCAGAGTCAAAGAGAGTAACATATTAATAGAGGAGGTTACAAGCATAGAACTTCCAGAAGGTGGGGGAACTATTTATACAAAAGATCCTCCGGTATGGGGGGGGGGGGGGGCGGGGGGCTGTCTTTGTTATCACTCTTGGGGAGACGCAGTGTCCTAGTCATCTGCTGTCATGATTCCATTGAGTTAAATTTACAATTTCTGCTTTATGAGACATTTCTTAAACCTCGCCTTAACAAAAGCCGTGTTCACTTTGTTGCAGTTGCTCCGCCATGTGCCATTGATGGTGAAGGCATGACTGAGTTTCCGGTAGTAGTAACGCTACCGCTCGCTGGGAAACCACTGAGCCAGCAAAGACCCTGCAGCTGCTGTGGTGGGATCTTGATAGTGCTCGTGAACATTTTCCCAGCCATTATTATGCCGTTCGCACATGCTGCGCTAGCATATATATGTCTTCTCACAGCACCCGGTTCAGAGAGCCCACAACTTTATATATAAGTAATGTCTCATATGTTCTTTTAAAGAGCGGGAGGACGTAAAGCATAACCGACCGGTTTAGACTCCTTTAACCCTTTTGCCGCCAGCCATTTTGTAGCCAAAAATGTCTGTCAAACTGACCTGGGTAAAGAAAAGTTGGCTTCTGCAATACTGTGAATCCCCCTATGACATGTATGAAATAAGGCCTTTCCTTATCTCCAGAAATGAACAACATAAAAGGTCATTGGATAACAGATCCTAATTTCATGCGTGGGTTTCAGTGGCGTGGGTTTTCAATCAGTGTGGTGCAGAAATGCGGACATCGGTGGGGAAAGGGTTAAAAGTTTTAGTTCATGCCTTTTGTTAACACTCATCACCAGCATAAACCATTTTGAATTTAAAGTGTTTTATCCATTAGGCTTACATTGTTTTATGGTGATATACCACTTGTAACGTCTTTTTCTATCCCTTAAGGTCTCTATACACGTTAACATATTCACAAAATATCACTATTTCCTCATGGCAACACAGTGAGTTGTAAGTCATAATATTTATTATTATGAGTGGCCTAACACTGTGTTGCCATGGGGAAATAGAGATATTTTGTGAATAGTATTAACGTGTACAAAGACCTTTACCACAATCAATGACAATAGTATTTGCCTCTGGTAAAGGAAATAACTTGAAACGAATAACTCTCTGTGGAAAACTAAAAGGAGCCAGAATCGATAGTTTTTATATAGTCGATAGTTTCTATCCTGTGGGGAATTCGTGTGCTGTGAATTCTATCCTGCCTACACGCTGCATAAATCAGTCTTCTAGCCAGGATAGTCGATAGTTTCTATCCTGCCAACAGGGTGCAGTCCTGTTGTCTTCTATCCAGCATAGTCGATAGTTTCTATCCTGCCAACAGGGTGCAGTCCTGTAGTCTTCTATCCAGCATAGTCGATAGTTTTTATATAGTCGATAGTTTCTATCCTGCCAACAGGGTGCGGTCCTGTTGTCTTCTATCCAGCATAGTCGATAGTTTCTATCCTGCCAACAGGGTGCAGTCCTGTAGTCTTCTATCCAGCATAGTCGATAGTTTTTATATAGTCGATAGTTTCTATCCTGCCAACAGGGTGCGGTCCTGTTGTCTTCTATCCAGCATAGTCGATAGTTTCTATCCTGCCAACAGGGTGCAGTCCTGTAGTCTTCTATCCAGCATAGTCGATAGTTTTTATATAGTCGATAGTTTCTATCCTGCCAACAGGGTGCAGTCCTGTAGTCTTCTATCCAGCATAGTCGATAGTTTTTATATAGTCGATAGTTTCTATCCTGCCAACAGGGTGCGGTCCTGTTGTCTTCTATCCAGCGATAGTTTTTATATAGTCGATAGTTTCTATCCTGCCAACAGGGTGCGGTCCTGTTGTCTTCTATCCAGCATAGTCGATAGTTTCTATCCTGCCAACAGGGTGCAGTCCTGTAGTCTTCTATCCAGCATAGTCGATAGTTTTTATATAGTCGATAGTTTCTATCCTGCCAACAGGATGCGGTCCTGTTGTCTTCTATCCAGCATAGTCGATAGTTTCTATCCTGCCAACAGGGTGCAGTCCTGTAGTCTTCTATCCAGCATAGTCGATAGTTTCTATCCTGCCAACAGGGTGCAGTCCTGTTGATTTCTGTCGTAGCAAGTCACTGTTGTTGCCATGGTGATGGTAAAAGACAATTTTATCAACTGATGTAATGTTTATATGATGGCCATTAAACCTGTCAACAATCCACGCCAGTCTGAAAACCAAGGGGATGATATTATTATTGGTATTAGTTTTATAGTCACAGAGATTCGTTTCTGTGAAATTCGGATTGCTCCCACCTGGAGAGAGTGTCGCAACTAGCGCTGCACCATCAATTTTAAAAAAATAAAAAATGTGCATGTGATTTTTTTGTGAATGATGGGGGAGGAAGTAAATTGTGATCAAATAACAACTTTTTCATTGCCACTGCGGTTTTTTTTAACGTGCGCGAATACACGGGACCTCGGTTTTCAGTCGTCTCATCCGAAAAGACTTGGCGTTCAGACCATAAGGTATAGTTGTGAAAAGTGAGCGGGAAAACTCTGCTGCGGCCAGGAACGATCCCGGTGTGGCGGTGTATTTTTACCTCTATGAGATAAGTAGTCCTAGCCGGAAGTAGTCCTAGCGTAGCCAATCAGAATCGTTTGTTTGTTCGCCATTGTGAATTTTACGAAACTAAGTGCATGGATTTGTACATCGATTTCTCGGCAAATATGTAGATTTACACCCTTCTGCTCTATTTCTTGGTTCTTTCCGTGGTTAGGGATAGGGTTAGGGTTAGATGGGTACAGTTCGCATGCGAGAGGTAGATATTTAATGACAGGTACTTATTTATCATAACACCGGGCTTGTTGCTTACGAGGCTAACGCGTTACCTCTGAGCCGCGCCACTGTACCGCGATTTGTTGATGACTGAAGTCAGCATCGTGAATCTGTCCGTTTTGAAGAAGACAAGGTGGTGGAAGGAAAGGGGGTGGGGGGGGGGGGTGTTATAACTTATATGGTTATGCACTTTCCCTATTATATGTTGATTGCTGTATGGGATCGTTTTTGTTTTGTTCAATAACTACAGCATAATAATATGTTTGTTTTGTGTGAAATTGCTGGGTCATGTACTTGTGGCGGTGCCATAGCCGAAGAGGTTTAACCGAGGCGTGGTCACCGCTACAGCTATCTGTATTAATAAAATAAATCGGGACTTTACTGGTTTCGTACTGCCTCCGGGCATTGCCTCCAGTATTGTTCCCACCATATTTGTATTTACAAATGTCCCATATGTGTCTGATTCAGACCAAGAGGACGTAAAACACCATTTTCGTCGTGATATTGCTGGCATTTCTTTTATCCACGAATGGTGTTTTTGTGATCATTGTTTGCATGGGTGCTACTCTTTCAGTTTTACACTGATTTCAGTATTTTTAATTTTACCAGAAACTGAACTTCAGGTGTTTTTTAATTCATCAAAAAAAATGTTTTGACCACAAGCGATTTGGGGCGTTTTGAACTTGGTCTAGTTGTTCTATCTTGGAAGTTTACAAAGGCAATGTAATAATTTTACTGTGCGCTTATAAGCTTATAGCTTGTGCTCATGAGATCATTTGTGTACACTGCAATATATTATGTCAATAAACTTTGTTTAAACCAATAATTTTACAAGGCTTATCAGACTCAAACTGTCTCCGTCTATCATTTTAAATAGTCTGTCCATCTCGTTATTTCTCTCTTAACTTGCCCCCCTCAATCGTCCGACAGGGCTCTGCCCCTGTACCCTGCCGGGGCCATGGGTCCCTGGACCCCTGCCTTTCAGGTTTTTTTCATTTTGGGGAGTTGCACCCATGTATGTGTGTACTTGCCTGTGACTGATTTTGATGAAATTGGTTTTGTGTTTGTTGGGAGGGGTGATGTTGTTTGTTGTATATATGTGTGGGTGATTTTGTTTTTAGGGATTGGGTGTATCCAAGAAATAAATCCATTGTTGTTGTTATTGTTGTCGTACCTTGGCTTAAAGACTCCAGGGATCATCCCAGCAGCCGAAGCGCTTGAACACTATGGTACAAATGCACCAGCTAGGGATGAGAACATTACGTGTGTGATCGTTTTTTATTACCCTGCCGTGTGGGCAGCCACACTTTGACTTCGGAGGATAAAATCTGTTGAATTGTGGATTAAATCTAGAGGGGTAAATATGTTTAACATCCTCTGACCTACTACATGTGGGACATTTACAAATGCACTGATGGTGGGTCGATCCTGGAGGTACTGCAATACCAGGAAGCTTAACTAATACAAAGGGACATTATTAACCCTTTCACCGCGAAAGTCGCATTTTAGCACCACAGTGGTTTAACACCTATGTCACTAAAAGGCATCAAATTGGGGTCTGTTATCCAAAGACCCTGTTGTCTTAGTTTTGGGAAGTAAGAATACCTTATTTTATATGTGTCACAGAAGAATCCCCAATACTGCAGATGGATTTTGTTCTCTATCCAAGTAAATCTAATGGACATTTTTGGCTAAAATATGGCTGGCGGTGAAAGGGTTAAGTCGCTGGGTTAATTTCTCACAACAGGCTTGGAAAGTCAAAAATAATTTTTTTGGTCAAATTTGAGTTATGGGTATTTGCGTGTTCTCTAACATCTTATCTTTCATAATTATGTATAAAGGATAATCTTCTAAATGGTTTTATATGTACTTTAAAACGAGTAGGTCAGGCTAGACTTTAGACTGTGTTTTCTCAAAATGGCCGACGCTCACCCCACTAACTTTAAATGCTCATAACTCTAGAACGGAAAAAGATACAACAATGGCTCTTGCATCAATAGAAAGAAAATTGTCTGAAGTTTTCAAATGTTTAATTTTCCCAGAATGGTCAGTTTGACACTTAATGTCCCTTTCGTGGTGCTAGATCACAAATGTTATGACTAAATCTAGAGCTGCATCATTCTCTTAAAAGAAAAGCATTTTTCAATACCTTGCTAAAAAAAAAATTATTGAATAAATTTTGTTAGTTTGATGAAGTAATAGGCAGTGTGGTGGTAATGTCACAAGAATAATTTCTTAGTTAAGTCTTGTAATGATTCGTTTTTGCTGTTTTAATTAAGTTTTGTAATGATTCGTTTTAATATCATAATGTTCTACAATGAGAGGCTTAGCTGGCTGTTTTGACCACCAGGTGGCAAAACGCTCGAGTGGGGCTGGAATCCTCTCTATATTCTTAGTAGGGGATAAAGAGAGAGGGAGAGGAGTCCCTCTCTCTCTCCCTCTTTCTCTACCCCCAACTAAAGATGTCACGAGATAAGCCCCTATTGAGTTGGTTGCCACATGGCGGTCAAATTGGCGAGCAAGCTTGACCATTTAATATGAAATATGAAAGCGCAAGGGGGGGTAAGTCTTCCACTCTGTGTGGACAGTTGTCTCCCCAGTATGGGACAACTTTGTTGTATTCCTTGCTCTATAAGAATGGGAGTACTTTACAACCGAAACTGTCTGTGTGCATGAAGAATAATGTGTTGTAATCACCCCCAGCCTAAAGTGCTGAACTGATCATGCTGAAAATTGTGCCAATGTGCTGCTTATGTCTGTTCATCCAACAATCCAACCCATGGGTGAAAGTAAAACATTCTCTCGATCCTCAAATGACATGTCTTAACCCTTTCGCCGCCAGCCATTTTTCAGCCAAAATATACCACTAAACTTAACTGGGTAGAGAATACAAATTATCAACAATATTGTGAAATCCTCCGTGACATGTATAACATTAGGCCTATCCTTACCTCCCAAAATTAAGAAAATAGGGTCTTTGGATAACAGGTCCTGATTTGATGCCTTTTAGTGACATGGGTGTTAAACCATTGTGGTGCATAAATGCGACATTGGCGGTGAAAGGGTTCAAGTTCTCTGAATCTTCCCAATCCTGAAATGGTGACGACATTAAAAATAATGTCCAATGTGTACGTGTGTCTTGTGGATGGGTGGGGATTAAGTGTTGGAATTGCATATCTATCATCTTGCTTTTAATCTGCCGTCAATGTTCGAGGCGAAAATGGTGTTTTACGTCCTCTTGGTCTGAATCAGACACATATGGGACATTTGTAAATACAAATATGGTGGGAACAATACTGGAGGCAATGCCCGGAGGCAGTACGAAACCAGTAAAGTCCCAATTTTTTAAATTAATACAGATAGGTGTATACTTAGCGGTAATCACGCCTCGGTTAAACCTCATCGGCTATGGCACCGCCACAAGTATTGAGTATTATTTTATGATCGACTCTATACTATAATAATAATAGTGTTTTACGCCCTCTTTGGCCTTTCGGCCATGTGGGGCATGACTCTATACTATTGTACGCTCTAGCGTACATGACATACACAAGTGTTCCATACTAGGCGGGTTTGCATCATTACATAAAAAATATTAAAAAAATAATGCTTAACCGCACAGTTTTGAAAATTTGCGGTATTGTTTATAATAATAAAAGCTAACCTATGTTATAATTCCAAAGTAAATTTTTTATTATTAGCAGATTTTTTTTTTAAAAGCATGACAAAGAAGACGAAGAGAGGGGTAGTGACTCGTTTTCATTCATTGCGGTACTAAAAATAGAAGGAAAATGATTTCATTGGTTGAAAACTATTAAGGGACCGTAGAGGAACACTTCTATACCAGTTTGGGTTGCCAGGTTTTGCGGAGTTGTGAATTGCGAATGGTTAAACAACAGTAGTATTGAACGGTTGTAAAGGGAAGCAATCGGCCAGTAAAGAGTGAGTTAAACTTACCTGGGTAGAGAAACAAATCTGTCTGTAATATTGGGAATGAAATTTGGAATTTTACGTCCTCTCGACCTGGGAAGGCACATATGGGACATCGATGTAATATTGGGATTCCTCTGTGACATATTTAAAGGTCTATCCTTACCTCCCCAAATTAAAAGAACAGTCTTTAATAAAGGCCAAGTCCATGATTCAAAGATCTTTGTTGTGATTTTGATTAATGGATGGCACTGAACATTATTATTTATAGGCGTGCAACCAGACCAACAAACAGGCAAAAAATGTCATAAAAGTACTCATTCAAAGAGGGGACGTTATATATAGGTCATGAGGCCTACGGCTATGGAAGCCTGTCCCTATATACCTACCTACCTACCATAAAGTCTAGTGAAGGGTGAGCAGAAACTGCTGTTGTTCAGCTCACCAAATCTGGGTACTGATGCTCACAAGGAGAGATCACACCCTACCTTGTGAAACGTTCTTTGGATATATGTTCTTTGAAATGTTCTTTCCAACTATGACTGGCAGATAACAACTTTGGCGGCGAAAGGGTTAAACCATCAAATAATTTTAGCTGAAAATGAATAGTAATCAAGAATTAAAGAGCTTTATTTTCAGTTTTGAAGAGTAGTGGAGGTCCAAAATGAGTAGAATACTACTCGAAAAGAGTAGAGTAAACAGGTCTGCAAGAGCATGACTTTCAAAGGCATAACAAACCACACGCAGTCACACTCACAATAAACTCAAAGATTTTAACTGATCAATTAAGGTTTCTTTTTCTTCAGTAGTAAAGTGAAGCATAACTGCAGGCAAAAATGTGAAGCAAAAAAAATTAATGTAAGCATCAAGATCAGGTTACAAAGTACAAGGTGTAAAGGTACCCCCCAAAACAAAATAAAACAACCCAAAACAGAACGGTCAAATAGAAAAAAATACATACAACTTCAATCTCTCTTTTTTGACTACATCATTTCAAAAAAACAAAGGCACAGAACCGAAAGAAACTCATACCATGTGTGTAGCATATATATATATATATGTACACCACAGATCATGTACTAATGATTTTAGCTGATGAAATGATTCCATTAATGCTGAATTTGAAACATGATCTCTAGACCAAACACGTCCCAGCCAGGGCATGTTTGTCAATATTTGGACCCAAAACGTCAAGATTTCAAACAATTTCTTGACGGAATACCAAATCCATTCTGGAAGGTAAAATTGGGTAAGAAGTACTAAACAGCAGAGAGTAAAATCCCCAAACTTGAAAACATGTCACACACGTGTTAGGAACAAAAACTATCAGGTATCACTGTATGTGGCACAGAGCGGCAAAGTGTCTTCTTTCAGTTTACTGAGAAGTTTACTTCTGACAGCGATCTTTCTAGTCAGTCACAATATAAACCAGGGATGGTATTCATGTCGAGATAGCATGAGACTTAGCATGATGCTAACTTAGAAGCTCTTCCAAAAGTCCTATTAAATCCTATAGGACATTGGAAGAGCTTCTAAGTTAGCATCATGCTAAGTCTCATGCTATCTCGACATGAATACCATCCCTGGAATATAAACTAGTCAGTCACAATATAAACAAACAAAAAAATGTTGAACAAAAAAAAAAGGTGGATCTAGATCACTTTTAAAAGATGCCAAAATAATAAGACATGACATGCCTGATGATATGAGATCAAGTTCAAAAGCTCAAGATCTTCTTTCCTATTGCCAAAATATTACAAACTACAACTGTCAGAATAGACACAATTGTGGTTAGGATTGCAAAAGTTTAGTTCCTTTTTTTTTTAGAATAGATTTTAGCTCCTCAAAATGAATGAGCAACATCAATTTTTTTTTAAAATGTCACCCAGCCAGGTTATGCTACTCTAAAGAACAGAATCTTTATTGCTATTGGTTTTCAAGGGAAGTAAATAACTTCACCGCACAAGTGCCAGCAGATGGCAAACAAAAAAACCAAAACACCAGTAGAAATTGATTTTGACATTATTGAGTTTCCATTGACTGTTCAGAAGTTCTGGCAAAATGTTCAACTAGCCTCTGCTTCACTCGGTATTCTTTAGCATACAATGGGGTGTCGATGACATTTTAGCGCAGCTGTTTTTGTGACAAGAGAAACAAAACTCAACTGTCATTCTTTAATTTTTAAAAAATAAAGTCTTGTAAACCTTTAAATCTGTGCGAGTTCTTTGGCAACACTATACGATTTACCAGTACCCAGTGGTGTCCCGGGGCCCTGGTCATAGGACATTGACCTATTAAAATTAAAAATGTCCTATTGTGTTCTCCCCTGTCGTGAAAATCCGTTTAACGTCCTCCGGTCTGAAACAGACACATATGGGACATTACTAGATATAAAGATGGTGGGAACGATCCTGGAGGCAATGCAACTCCAGGAAAGTCCCGAATTTTTAACGATACAGGTGAATGTTAGGACAAATGTCTAATTTAATGTTTAACACTGGCACGCTTTGTCTTATTGATTTACAGCCAGGACATTGTCCCATTAATTTTTCTCAGTCTCAGGACAGTTTGTCCCATCACTTTACTATCTTTGGTATGTCACAGGCAGGGCTCCCCATTCTGTGCCTCAAATGTGCGTGACAGACGCATTAAAACTTCGTACTGGGGGTGAAACGATGCACTATAATTACTACTCAAGGGTTGAGACGCACTATAAATCTGCGTGAGCCCGGTCTCCCATTTCACCCAGCCGACCCATGAGACCAATTAGGCATGTCAGCCCAAAGTTTACGAGTCTGGTACCACTGCTGTCTGTTTAGGTTAGAAGATAAAGACCCTTCCTCTTCCACCCCTCTACCCGCTAAGTCCAATGGAGCCCTCAACTTCCTTCCTCTCTTTCTTCCTTCCTTCCTTTACTTTACTTTACATTTTTTGACAGTACCCACATGCCTTTATGCTTATTTTGTTTTGATTTTTCACCCTCTCTAAGTTCACCCTGGGGGTGAAGATTCCCTCTATAGCTGCTTCCTGGGGGTGAAAATACCCTCTATGGTCAAACAAAATGGGGAGCCCTGACAGAGTACCTAGAAAAATCTATGCATCCCCGAAAATCTAACTTCTTCACAATTGATTTCCCCTGCAGTAATTTATACTTCTCCACATTGCTTTGAGATTCCACCTCTTGTTCTGAATTCTGGGATTAAAAAAAAAAAAATTCAGCATTGGAACACTGACACTGTCCAGATATGTTTGATAACACAGTTCTTGAACGAATGGCAATTTTTTAAACAATGCTTTAAAGCATGTACAATAAACAAACAAAAATGGTTATTTTGCACAATTTTTTTTTTAAATTATGCTTTTTGAGATCCAAAGAAAAACAATGGAGATCTAAACAAAAAAGTTAAAGAAAATTAACATAAAATATTAAGAAATTCAAATTGGAATGTTTTCTTTTAGGGGAGGGATTTAAGCAGCTGCATTTACCTATGTGCTACCAAGAACACTTTCATTCAGTCAAGCCTTGCAAGAACACTTCACACGTATGTGAATGTTATCAAAAGTACAAGGTCCCTGAAAGCAGGTAAAGGATTGTTTTCATGTTCAGCGATAGCCCATTACTTTGTCTTTATTTTGCGAGCAGACTTTCACTTTGTTTGCATAAATCTGTAGTATTTATACACGGAATGTCTTTTACCCCACAGTGAAAACTTTAGTTTCAAAATCATTCAAATTGGTGTCAATATTGACTGAATTATCTATTGGCAAATAATATATGCAAACATTCTCATTGGTTGTTAAATTTGGACTAAATGACAACTTTTTCGTTGCCACCCTGTTTAACCCCTTCAGTGCCGCCTACTACTTGCGCATGCGCCGCCGGCTTGCCGCGCGATTTTTGAACACGGCAATATCGCTGCTTAGCGGCGACGTATATATACGTCGGTGGCAAGTACTGAAGCGCTATAGAGGACGTATATATACGTCGTGGGGCAGCGAAAAGGTTAATGTGTGATAAGTGCATAGGCACACAGGACCTCGTTTTATCGTCTCATCCAAAAGACTCCACGTTCAGACCGTAAGACCTACTAGTGCAGAGTGAGAGGACAAATCCCTTGTACCCAGATTCGAACTCGGGTCTATTGTATATGAGGCGAACATGTTACCTCTGTGCCACTCTACATCGGAGTGCAGGGGCAGCATCTCTGTTTGGGGGGCAATGCCTGGATTCAGGCACATAGCCTGCAGTGAACCCATTAAGGTACTGTATACAACTATCTGCTTATATATATATAATTAAATACACATTTAGTTCTACTTCGAAGGGAGTTAGTCGACAAACTCACAAGCTCAAATAAAGGAAATGCATAGATATTTTTGTCACTTCAAAAGCAATCACACTTGTTACAATTCATTTTCATCATAATTCAATACATAATTCAATACATACAGCATAAAAAAGGCTTAGTATTAGTAATCAAAATCTCTTTCCCTTATATAGCATAAGACTAGTTAATAAGCATGTAGAAAATAATACAGTGTGCAGTGAGGCCTCTAATTATCATCATATAAAAAGCCAAGTGTCTGTGTGTCTGTCGGGGGGGGGGGGGGGGAGGGCGCGAGTCGCTGTGTCTCTCTCTCTCTCTCTGTCCGTCTCTCTCTCTCTGCCTTTGTTTGTCTGTCTCTCTCTGTGTGTCTCATGTCTATGTGTCTCTCTGTCTGTCTCTCTCTCTTCCTGTCTGTCTGTCTCTCTCTCTGCCTGTCTGTCTCTCTCTCGCTGTCTCTCTCTCTCTCTAATAACATAATATTTGGCGGACCCGGCGAAACCGCTACTCATTACCGGTTCTTGGCCGTACCGGTACTAGGCGTTACCGGTTCTGGGATTTGCCAGTACTAGGCCTTGCGCTAGTATTTTACTATTTCTGTAATCGCACAAGCAATTTTTACGTCATACTCTGGTAATGATTAAAATAATTAATCAAAGAACTGCTGACTTAAAAACTACTTTGCGGATGTGAGCATCAAGGCAATTTACAACACACACACAAAAACCCACACAGGCACACAAGTGACACATTACACAGTGAAAATATAAACCCATGCGAAGGTATAAAGTTTGACCCAAATATAAAAACTGTCTTAATGGATCGTTGATGCAATACATCAAGAATGGCGGCACAAAATAAGTTTTGACAGTTTCAATCAAGATGATGGAATTTTGACCATGCAATCAAGGCAATTTAATGTTTAAGATCTACGAGGTTTCAAATCAAAACATGACTTGGAAGTAACTGTGAAAGAAAACCTATGGTATAATTACTGTGGTCCTTGTGTTGCACTATTGCCTTGCTTTTTAGTTTCTGCCATGGTACTACTGATAGACTTAGCACTCGCATAGATCTGCTTGTCTATGAGTATGACAGTCTAGTTTCAGCTTTTACCTTCTGGTTTTGTTGTTGTTGTAATATACATGTATAATTTTAACCAAACTTTAGCCCACAAACCCATGTACTGATGTAGCCACACACACTATGCACACACATTTTTTTGACGGAATGACGGAGTTATATACATCTTGCAGCAAGCACAAACGTCCGTGTTCATTGGGCCATGAAATCATGCAACACTCAAGCCAAAGGGCTGCCACACACGTGCAATTTCTATCCAACTGCGTGGCACGATTCACGTGAAATACCTTTGACGTAAAATAATTCTGTTCACTATGCTCATGCCAGGCATGGTAGAGGAGGCAAAGTGGTTTTCAGGGAAAATGGCCGGGGGTCCAGGGGGCCGAAGAAAATTCAATAAATAAAAGTGCCATTTCAATGCATTTTTTAACAATTTTGTTTCAAACTGTTTCACGGATTTTCCGCGATTCGCGGAGGTCTACCATGCCCGTCATGTAGATCCCAATTCACGAATCTCATAAAATGTCTGTCACAAAAATAACAGAGTTCTTGGTACAGGAGACTACGAATATACATATATAGTGAACGAAAACTGGTAGGATTTTATCAGAAAACTAGTATTTCATGAGAATCATGCCTCACAAGTGTCACATTCAGGTTGCACTGAATCGTAAGATGTGGGGCCGCCCCTTAACAGAAAAATATGCATCCTGCTTACTTTGGTTTACATCTTCGTTCGAAGGAATGCACTCTTGATTAATGAAGATTTTATATAACAAAATTGTGTTCCAATTAAAACATTGATTTAAAAAATATAAAAAAAATTGGGGGGGGGGGGGGGGCCCTGTAGATAGATTCACATCACAGGTCTTGGTAAACATACATTAATTGGATTCTTAAGTTATTTTACAAGAATACATTTGCTTTTATTTCAAACGCATGTCAAAACCTGAATCATTTAAACTAATTAAAGGAAAAAAAGTGTTCAAATAAACTTCAAGAATGATGATTAGTTAGCATGTACAGCAGGGAAAAAAAAACCACAGACAAAAGTACTATAATATTGGGTTATTGCAATGAATGATTAAATTTTGCACCTCTCACTCCACCCCTACCTTTATTTATCTTAGTATAGATCTATCTATAGAAGGCCTGGATTCCAATTCTATAAGATTTAAGATAAATAGCTTGCTTCATTCTAGCTCCTACCATACACCCTTTTGAGTTGTATGGTAACATTTTTCAGATAAGGACACATAATGATCGCCCCTTCGTCCCCAGTATTCCTCTTGGCCAACCAACATCATCCCCCGATTTATGCTCATAAAAAAATTATACAAAATCTTTGCATAGATCTATGATAGACAGTAAAGGACTACACCAGGGGTCGCGCTAACGCATGTTTCTTGCGTATTTGACGCGTCTTAAAAATCGCCGACGCATTTTTAAGGCGTTTACGCGTAACCTGTACGCAAAATGACGTCCGCTCAAAATCGCATCCGAGTCTAGATGGTGAATCAGACATTAGAAGTCCTATGGTCTCTACACGTATAGTGGTTCTGCTACACCAAACATTGGAACAGACTAGAACAGACTATAGAAAAGTGCCACTGCTTTCAGAGGAGTTAAGTATCCCATCCTTTCTCTTTCATTAGTTATCCGGATTCTGTCCAGTACTGCTGTGACATAGGCGCAGTTGCAGTGTGGCGGGAAAATCACTGTATCACCGAAAATGACTGGTTAGTGAATAAAAATGCATGTTTTTGTTGCCGGTCTTGTTTTCATTGTTTTTAGCTTAGATTTATCATTTTGTTCTTTGACGCGATTTTTTGCTTCCCTTACGCATTTTTTGGCCGACGTCGCGTAAGCAAAACGTGTTTTCAAAAACACTAGCGCGACCCCTGCTACCTGTTTTGTCAAATCATGTTTCAAGCATTATCAGTATATCCACAGTCAAGGCTGGCTTTCAGGTACAGCCACAAAGTCAAACTTAAAAACAAACAATCATTTCCTAATTAACTTCAACTTGTGTAAACTGATCTAATCGTTGGTAGCAACACTACAAAATGCGTTTAACCTAAATTTGTTTTCCAGATCCCCGAAAACCCTTAGTTTACGTAAAATTCAATTCACAACCATTATCTACTTAGTACTTAACAGCAAGATGAATCAATGAACTAGTGCAAGAGGAAAGATACTTCAAAATGCATGCAATAACGTGTCCAAATACATTGGATATTAGCATTTATGAAAAAGTTGGGGTAGCATGTACACAAGCTCATACAGCCTGAAGACTTTGCAGATCTACAGATAATATTTTGTCCTTTGAAGATTCAACAGTGACAATACCTGGCCTGATGGATAATGTTGGCTTCTCTTTAAATTTCAATCTACAACTGCCTCACAAAAATGAACAAAATATATGCAAATTTTTTAAAACATTTAAAACATTAATTACAAATTTGATATATTTATCCTTAATTACGTATTTCAATTTGGGGTGGGAATAAAAAAAAAAGTTTTAAGAATTATCACAACAAATTTTCCTCATGTTGATACTACTCGGAGTGTAATAATGTTTCCCACAAAACAAAAGTTTCAATTCTATCATTCTATGATTGTGCGAGTATTGGTTACTCAAAAAAGAAAAAAAAACATAAAGAAAAACAATGAAAAACAGAAAATTGAAAAAGCTTTGAAAAATTGGCGAACTGGACAGGATTTTTTTTTTCTAACACCTTCTGTCCATCGGTTTCACCTCTGACCAGTAGTATTGAACCATTCCGCCCCAGCAGCTTTCAAAGATATTTTTACATACTTGCTGTCCCTCATCTATTACTCATCTATACAGTACTTTTTTCTTTTTTTTTTAAAGCAAAAAAAGGAATAATTCTGGTTGATCTTAGAGAACAATTAGTGTGGGTCTTTTCACCAATTTCAAACCATTTCTAACTACCAGGTTGCTGAATCTAGAATTTGGGTACCTAAATGCTAAAGCCCTACTGTGCAAAAATATTTGACCATCTAACATTCTTTTTTTTTACATTATAACATAACCCACCCCTCTCTTCTGTTATAATATACCCACCCATCCCCTCTCACTCTTCTCTCTCTTCTTTTACAACACATCTCCAAACAAGCAGTGTGTAGTTCACAAGAGTCCTAAAGGCCACGGTACAGCCACTGGAATCCTCTGAGCGGAGCATAGGCTTGGTGAGTTTCAGGTGAAAACAATAAGATCCTGGACCCTTTCATACTCCAAATCCGACAGATCTGTGATCTTCGCAACAGCCTTGATGCCTTGCAGACTCTTCTTGAAGCTCTCCACTGAAGAAGCAAAGATCATCTTCTTCTTGACAGAAATGATGTCATCTGGGCATCTGTGGACAAACAAACAAATAAAAACACCCCAATGTTCATCATTATGTACAGAGAAATTGTCAATTGTGCAGGGCCCCCAATCAAGGGGTCCCAGGGACTCCTTCACTTACAGTCAGGCATGGGAATTGTCAGAGACAAAAAACTCTGAAAAGCCCCCCAATTGAAGTATTTAGTAACAAAAACGAAGTATTTAGTAACAATTTCTTTTTTTTTTCTCGCGGAAATCCGCGAATTCGAGGACACTTCCCATGCCTGACAGTGTAGATGGTTCTAGAGGCGGGATAGAGGGTCCCAGTGGCATTGTGAATGGTAAAAATAATTTTTCTAGTGCATCCCTGGGAACCCCTGCACATTCTTTTAAAGGGTCCTTTAGAATCTTAGTACTTCATAGAGTGATAGACCCCAAAATGGGGGTCCCTGGGAGCCCTGTTGTGAGTTATATTAGGAAAGGCAAACTTATCAGTTTGCTGTTCTCCAAAACTACGAATCACTATTTTCCGCTGCCTAATACTGGTGTCATGAAAAATTCTTCCCCACTACCATAAGTACAATAACTTCCTATTTCCTAATTGTTTTATTTCTGCGCTGCAGTTTCTAACAAGTTCAACTTAACTTTTTTTTTTTAATTGCACATTCAGTTCACTTATCGGGCAGGGGGGGTAAAAAACTTGGGGGGGGGGGGGGTAAAAAAATGTACCCCCATGGCAGGAGGTTGCAAGCATCCTTAACACCCTGACTGCCACCAACGTATTACTACGTACTGACCTGATGACATCACTGATGACGTCATCAGACGAGGAATAACCCTGATATGCTGGCCTTTCGCTCTGCCTCTAGACAACATAATCAAGAGAGTAATATCCCCAAACCATTTTGCCAGATTGGCTCTATCAGGTTTTTTCATGTCATGATTTGCCCAATGATTTAGTCGTTAACTTTCTCTGGCACTGGCAGTCAAGGGGTTAATAGGCCACAAAACAAAACGAGTTTGCTTTGTTGTTTTTTTGTTTTTTTTGACTGTCCCATCTTCTGGGCTGTACAGTGGCGTTGCTCCCACGCCGCTCGTTCCGAATCCCAATTCGCAGCTACACCCGGGTTTGCTCAAGTCGCAGAAACCGAGACCAGCAGTCCAAGGGGAGCGAATCTATGTTAGGCCGTCAGGAGGCAACCAACCGAGGAGACACTGCACTTCTGCTGAGTCACTTCGGTGGAGTTCAGTGGAGCCTGTTCAGGACACCACCTACTAAGCCCCCTACTGACGACACTATTCTCTTAGTCGCGGAGCCAGCGTGAGTGAGGTCCTCCTCCGAGGGCGCCACCACGACCGTCCACCGACAGCTCCCCAGAACACACAGATCCCCATGACTTTGACCCGAACGCACCAAGGCATAGACTGGATTGGAAACCGAAACCGAGGTCACCATGAGAGCAGGGCATGCAAAGCTTTGTTTTCTTTGCTCACAACGCCTTACAACAGAAACAAGCATAGCTGGCATTGATTTTGAAGAAACTTTTGAAAGTGTGCCGGAAATAATGCGGACAGAAAAGCTGTGTGATTAGGCAAAGCCACAGTCCACGGCCAACCAGAAATGCTGGCAGAAAGTGCTCAGCTTAACTCAGTAATAAATTAAAAATATTAATTATAAATTATAATTAATATAATAATAATAATACATATAATTTAAATAGCGCCTTTCTTTAGAAACTCAAACTCAGTACTGAGAAGACTATAGACACAGCAGCCACGACTCCGAGTCTGTGCTCATTAAGGCAAACCATGCCCTTTTATATTTTTTGCGGTAGTTGGGTCGCACTTCGCGATTTTAATGCGTCCTAAAGATAAAATGTGTGAATCCCGCAAGGCCACGCTCTAGAATCAACACTGTAAATTGACCTTTTTTTCACAGTCCCAGGGGGTGGGGGGGTCGATTTATCCTTCTTCCTATTGAGGATGTTTATTCTGCCCCATGCCCATAGTCTTCATTTAGACTGCAATTGGCGCACAGGATGCATGCTATGTGAGTTCGTGTCATCCATTCCATCGGCACAACATGGCCTACTCCTAGTCCTAGAGTCCTACCGAATAGTGGAATGGGCTTTAACTTTAACGTGTGCACAAGGTCTTTGTCAGTTTGTGCATGCGTTCACACACGGGACCTCGGTTTTGAGTCTCATCCAAAGGACTTTTTCCCGGACCCCCAACTGATGTCAGGTACCCATTTACACCTGGGTGGAGGAAAATAGGAGTAAACTGTAAAGTGCCTTTCCCAAGGACACACCACTGCGACCCGAGCTGGATTCGAACCCACACAATCGCAAACCTGAGATTACTGAGTCAGTGAGTGAGTGTAGTGTATTTGCCCCATCTGCTGTTATTAGCCCCATCACTGCCGAGCCCGTTTCCGGGGCAACTATTTGCCAAGCCGTTTTAGGTTGCAGAGTCTATCGCAAAAATTTCTGAATAAAAGTGTATATAAGTTATAACCTATGCTTTTCTGAAAGGGAATTGAATATACTATTATTATTTTTGGTAAAGGTCAAGATGTGCCACACCCCCTACATTTCTCGATTAATTGTATTTTTCCGAGTTTTTTTTACTATATAATGTAGTATATCATTTCACCCTCTCAAGGCTGCAGAACCGAAATCCGCCCGATTTTTTTTCTTCCCTAGTGGCCGATGACGCCGATTGCGCCCGCTGAACGCCAGGTCTAGTACATTCACTTTCACTCTACCCACAATGCAATATACTAGTTCTTCCTGTTTCTGACACTCCCGAGTCGGTTTTTGGTCTTTACAGCAAGGGAAAGCACCCAATAGTCTTCTTTAACTGATTTTTCAAAGTGACACCAAATTTTTGTTTTTTTGCCACGTGACGTGAGCAGTATTGACCTGGTTGGATGTTTGGAGTGCCATTACGGATTTTTTCTTCTAATTCATGGTTTGTTGTATGACATTGTGTTAGCTTTCGAATGAAAATATCATTGCTATTCAATATGCATCTTTCATAAATGAAATATGAGTTTGACTTTATTTTGGGTGATTTTTTAAAATAAAAGATTTGGTGTGACGTTCGGAGTTACTCCCCTTCTCTTATGCAATAGGATCGATTCTCGGTTCGATTGATCGGGAGGCATAGGGTTAAGAACACTAGTCTCACATGCATTCAAACATACTGCAGAAAGCATATGGATAGAAAAAGGGAAGCTCTTAGAATAACCCTATGACGGATATTTCTGTGAAGGGGCAGTTTATAGGTTACCGGAAGTTGACGGAAATATCCGTGACGGGGCAGTGAAAAGGTTAAGCAGGGTTGTTGTTTGCCGTCGGCCTTCGGCGATTCGCCGAAAATTACAAAAAATGTCCTAAAAGTCAACTGTCCTGTCGGCCCAGTGGGCCGAAGGTTTGATTACCAAATCGGCACGAGTTATGAACAACGAAGTGTATCCGGTTTTTTTAATGAACAACGAAGTGAAACAAAGTTTGCTTGCACCGCGTGTGACCGAGATGAAAAAGCTAACTTTGTCGCGTCATGATTTTGCTAGCACAAGGCCAATTGCCTCGTGAGAGTTGCTTCCCTTGCTGCTTATGGCGGACGTTTGCCACACCGTAGTGAGTCTGTGTGATCTTGTCGTCCTTTAACGTCAGTGTTTCACTGGTTTTTGATTGAAATGCCTCCCAAAAAGAAGACAAAACTTATAAGCGGGCAGTCGCTACTTTCGATTGGGGGATCAGTTAACAAGCAAACAGAGATCGACAGCACTTGTGACCGAGTGAGAGGGCCTAAAATTGTTGAAATTGGCCTAAGGTTTTGTGGCTGTTTAGGTCAAATGGCCTAAAGTGAAAATTTCTAGCACCATCTCTGTTAAGTTATTACACAGTGGCTACAGGTACGGCGTTGCTGCAACTCAGACCATGTTCAGGGATTGTAACTCTTCCTTGTCAAATGCATTTTCTTATTTCGTATATCGCATCTTGGTCAGGAATAGGGTTAGGAACATGTCAGAGTTAATGTTAGCAGTTTTTTAAGACATAAGCGCACAATTTATGCGTCCCGTGATTGAGCGCCGTACCCGTAGCCTGGAGAATGTGAAATACGGGCCCTGTCGGGTTCAAATTCCCAGCGTGGTCAAATTCCCAGCTCCTACTATGAGAGTGACTATTTGCGACAACCACAAATTTCACTTTTTCATTACTTGAAACATTTACCTAACCCTAACCCTATCCGGGTATCCCTAACCCTAGAAAAAAGTGAAATTTGTCGTTCATGTTCAATGTCGCAAAATGCCGCAAATAGTCAGTCTTATAGTACAGCGAGCTGGGAATTTGACCACGCTGGGAATTTGAACCCGACAGGCCCGTACCCCGAGCCTCTGCTAAGTTAACTTACATGGTCATAAAAAGCATGACGTCTTTTTCGACCCCGGCTTTTGTATCCCCACGCTCCAGCTTCCAGTCCCACACGACGACACACGGGTTTCTTTGATTCTTAACACCTTTGTCACCTTCATCGACTTTCATCACCAAATCATCCTTTAATAAATGCTCTTGGACGATCTTCAAATATTGCGTTTTATGGTCGCACTCTGTATCTTTGGGGATCACCTCCTTCACGACAAACTCCATTTTCTTTTCTGAGTTTTCCTTGATCATGTAAATTATGCATTTCGATTTTTTGTTGCTCATCTTCATCAGGTTATACTCTGGAACGCATTGCTCATTTAACGTGATTCCACTCATATTAGCCATGATGAAACTGACTCTTCAAGTCTCTTGATCCAATGGACTCTAATAAACTGGTCTGATATGCAGTGTCCTCCCAAACCAAGCCGTCTAGTAAGTAAGGGTTGAACTAAAGGGGCTTCCGGGTTGTCTTGAATCCAATAAATAAAAACAAAAATTATAAAAAATACAGCATCAAAGCTCTTTTTATGATTCAGATCGAAAATTGTGATTTTTCCTACAATTTCTTCACATCTATTTGGGTATTTTTACAATTGTTTCTAAACGTGCAGTCTTTGTGTTGCCGGAATTTACAACAATGTGTCCCTACGACCTCAGTACAGCCATGTTTCTCGCAAGGCCACGTCCCTAAAAAGGAATGTGTAGCTACCAAGCTACTGGTGCCCTAAAAAGGAAGTTCACGACCGCTGGTTTTTGCAGTCCTGAAAGTACATAAAGTACGACGTCATAGATTTTCGTGCTGTATTCACGGCGTCGCTAACAGCCTGTACTATGCAGTGCGGAGAAACAGACACATCATTTTCTTTCTTTCACCGACGCACACGCGCGCGCACGCACACACACAGTAAACAATCTGGTCACTATGAAAACTGTAAGAGAGAAACTGGTCCCAGCACCACAGCGCCAACGTCGAGCACACCCCAAGCAGCTGGCCCAGACCTACTGCCGTACCCAATACAGGCAAGCAAGTTTCCTGCCACGTACGGTACCATCAAGGCATGGAACAACCTCCCAGAGCAGGCTGTTGAGGCGAGGACCTTGGGCACTTTTGTGTCCTGGGTCTCCAAATCACAGTAACTACACTCCCTTCTCTCTTTTTCTTTAGTTCATTTTAATGTATTTTTAGTTCATTTTCCTTTATTTTATTCTTCCCAATGACACGCATCACGTTGGGGCCGATTAGCGGGACCTGGCTGCATGGCTGGGTCATTCTCTCGCTTGGCGCGGCATCATGTTAGGGACCGATTAGCGGGACCTGGCTGGCTGGGCCAAGCTTTCTATATTTCTTCTTTTTCTCCTGTCCACTTCCTTCTTCTTGATAGTTGTCTTGCGCATTCCCGTAGATCCTCCCAAATACAGCGACATAATAGTCAGCAGTGACAGAAGAAGAAGTAGCAGAGATATATATAAGCTCTCTGGAAGTAGTCACACTTTTCTGGCTTTATTATTTCCCCCCATCTCTGTTTGTTTGGACACATCTCCAGAGTGTTTAGGCCTACATGGTTACATCAACAAGCCTATGTAATGTCCTAAAAGGGTGTCATAATTATGCTTGTTTTTGTCCACGCATGCATATAAGTTATGGTACAACCAAAGTAGTTATACCTATCACAATATAATTAAACCATTCTGCTTCAGTTAGCATGCAGTTTGAAAATGACGGCATCAGTGGCGTCATTTTCCGAACGTCTTCAGTAAAGCCATGTTTGCAGCTGAGTGTACAAAATTGAACTGACAAAATAGCGATTTTATTTATACACCTTTACATGTCGGAAACTTACAATTACAGTTGGTGAAAATATATGCGGAATTATAAAAAAAAAATTATAGCGGATATAAGCCTACCGGTATGTAGAGCTTTTTGAAACTGGGAAAACTGACTTTGGGGACATATAGGGGAAGACGGGGTAAAAAGTGCATGGGCGGGTAAGAAGCCCACCCCAATTATCTCATGAAATAAAGAAAATTTCAGTCAAATTTGCCCATGAGACGGATGCTAGACATTAACGCTCGTCTCATGGGCAAAATGAGACTGCAATTTGCTTCATTTCATGAGATAATTGGGGTGGGCTTCTTACCCGCCCATGCGCTTTTTACCCCGTCTTCCCCTAGCTAGAGAAAGTGATTATTGACAATCATAAACGAACAATCTTTTCTTTAGATAAAAGCAGAAATTCCCATTCATTTCTTTTTTAGAAAGTAAGCCAACTATAATGTTCCCTATTATTTGCTAAATTGCCAGAATTCTGCGACAAACCTTTGCCCTTTATTCCATGATCTTTATAATTTCAAGTGCCCCAAATGTCCCTTTGGCCCAGAAGGCCGCGTTAAATCTCTATTTTTCTCTCTCTCACCTTTGCCCTGAAAACTGACCCAATAGATATATGAAAAACTAAAACGAAGACATGAAAAAACCGGTGGGTATAAATGTTAACTAAATTTTCTCCCAATTAATGGGCCATACATAGTCGTCGACCCCAAATCCTTCTGTGACGTGATCACAAAAGACGAAACTTAGGTATGTTTGCGGCATCCCTATCAAGTCACTAGCCTATATCAGATGCATGTGTCCGCTGATTTTCCAACCGGTAGTCCGTAGTGAGAGGGTCTCTCTCTCTCGCTACGCGATGACCCGATGCAATGGTGGCAGTTGCATCGAAGTCTTGCTGTGTGGCAGCCAGCGAGAAGGGCGACGCCGGATCTCCTCCCTCACCATGGGGGTTGAACGACTTGCGGACGGGATGGATCGACGGGCAGCAACTTGGATCGTCTCTGCAGTAAGCCGATGCCAAGTGGACGTTACGGGCGGGAGAACTTGGGCAGCTACCGCCTGTCTACTGGGGGTATTCACATCCGCCTGCAGAGAGGGCTCGACTTGGCTGCGTGTCTACCAGCCTGCCCGCAACGACATCGACTCCCCGGTATGGAGCAGGTCGCCCTGTGGTCCTGACGACGGCCTTAGGAGGAAGAAGACCATCTACAGCAGGAGCTATCTTTGACGCCAACGCCAACGGCAGCGACAAGCTTCATCAGATGCTCGCATCTATGCACCAAAATTCAACGATGCTAACATCAGCATCATGCAACAGTTCCAGACTCGGATCCCCGTCCGAGATGTTCCCGCAACCGACAGCGTTATCCGCGATTCCAGGGTGCGCAACGTGTTCCGTGTCATCGAAAGACGACGTATGCCACGTCACGAACTCTACTTTCATCATTCAACGGCCCCCATCATCATCATCATCCAACGAGAAGACTACCCAGCCTTCATGCAGAACGTCCATAAGGACCTATGGTCAATTGGACGCAAATCTCACCATCTTATGTCCGCTGATCCTTTATACTCTCTTAATACTACTTGTGGCGGTGCCATAGCCGATGAGGTTTAACCGAGGCGTGGTCACCGCTACAGCTATCTGTATTAATAAAATAAATCAGGACTTTACTGGTTTCGTACTGCCTCCGGGCATTGCCTCCAGTATTGTTCCCACCATATTTGTATTTACAAATGTCCCATATGTGTCTGATTCAGACCAAGAGGACGTAAAACACCATTTTCGCTCGCGCGTCCGCTGATCCAGTTTAAAAATTTGTTCCGCGACAGGATTTCGAGAACCGGAAGAGATTTTCTTCAGTTTGTACTACTGGTCCTGTCATTGTCGACATTGTACGTGACACTGACAATTAAGTATGCAATCACTGCTCATAAATATATGTGGACATTTTTTTTCGAGCAGCGCTCAGCCGTCGGCACTAGTAGAATCCTCCGACTTCATAAAAACGCTGTGCTCAAAACTGAAGCGTAAGACTGACTCAGTGATACGGCACTGCTGAGACAGCTGCACTGGCTCCCTGTTGACGCGAGAGTCGACTATAAAGTGGCCACACTTGCCTATCGTTACTTCTAAAGTCACTTTATAGTAATTGTGGCAGTGCCATAGCCGATGAGGTTTATCCGAGGCGTGGTTACTGCTGCACATATCTGTATTAACTTTGAAAAAAAGATCGGGACTTTACTGGTTAAGCACTGCCTCCGGGTATTGCCTCCAGTATTGTTCCCACCATCTTTATATTTACAAATGGCCGAAGAGGGCGCAAAACCCTATTTTCTCATCGTTACTTCGAAGACACTCGATCTTCCTGACTACCCCTCTTCTCTGATCCTCTCTGCCTACATACCAGAACGCAACCTCAGATCAAGCAACCTAAAACTTCTCTGCAAACCTGTCACCAAGTACAGTCGACGACGGATAAGCGATAGTGCCAGGGGAGATACATTTTGACTTTCGCTTATCCGAATTTCGCTTATCCGTTGCAACGCTTTAGCGAAATGATTTAGACTTCACTTTCGCTTAACCGATGTTACCGTGTGTTCAAAAAGTTCTTGGCCTAACTATGAAGGGGTTAAGCTACATAAACAAAATTTGGCGCACTTGTGCAACTACACTGTGATTGATGACATGCAAATTTTGGAAGATGACGTCATCATATTTATGACGTCATTGAATTTTGTACTTTTTCCTTCCAATCCTCCACAGCACTGGTAATGTAATTGCCAATGGGAAAACGTTAATTGATCAAATATATCTTGACATTGGGATATCTGAGGGAGTCAGTTAGACAGAGAGGGTTATCAACAATCTATAAGTTACATTGATAAACTGTAAACATGGCAACAGCAGACTTGTGATTGAAGGCATGGTCTTGGTGGATACAGTCGACGACGGATAAGCGAAAGTGCCAGGGGAGATAGATTTTGACTTTCGCTTATCCGAATTTCGCTTATCCGTTGCAATGCTTTAGCGAAATCTTTTAGACTCCACTTTCACTTAACCGATGTTACCGTGTGTTCAAAAAGTTCTTGGCCTAACTATGAAGGGGTTAAGCAACATAAACAAAATTTAGCACACTTGACGACGGATAAGCCAAAGTGCCAGGGGAGATAGATTTTGACTTTCGCTTATCCGAATTTCGCTTATCCGTTGCAATGCTTTAGCGAAATCTTTTAGACTCCACTTTCGCTTAACCGATGTTACCGTGTGTTCAAAAAGTTCTTGGCCTAACTATGAAGGGGTTAAGCAACATAAACAAAATTTAGCACACTTGACGACGGATAAGCGAAAGTGCCAGGGGAGATAGATTTTGACTTTCGCTTATCCGAATTTCGCTTATCCGTTGCAATGCTTTAGCGAAATCTTTTAGACTCCACTTTCGCTTAACCGATGTTACCATGTGTTCAAAAAGTTATTGGCCTAACTATGAAGGGGTTAAGCAACATAAACAAAATTTAGCACACTTGTGCAACTACACTGAATTCATGACATGCAAATTTTGGAAGATGACGTCATATTTATGACGTCATTGAATTTTGTACTTTTCCCTTCCAATCCTCCACAGCACTGGTAATTTAATTGCCAATGGGAAAATGTTAATTGATCAAATATGTGACCCAATTTCATGAACCGGGTCTTAACTCGCAAGCAGCGATTGTGGTAGAGGCCCAAAAAAGGTTCAGTGGGTCAAAAGTATGGATTTTGAGTTTTCACTTACAATGGATTCTGCCACCATTAATCTTCAACTTCATGCATTGGACTAAGTGAAATTCAAATTGTAAATGCATTAAAACACATTGTAAATGACATACCCCATGGCAATTATCCTATTTTAATCGCCTGTAAAGACTAAATTTTTGATTGAAAACTGTAAACTGAAACCCTGAATGGGCCCCATCATGTTATATATCTATGGAAAGCTTGTGACCTTAACCTGCTTCTGCTCGCGTGCTTGTTTTGAAATCTAACCAATCAGAAGCATGGTACTGCAAAAGTTAGGCGTAAACACAGAGTAAGAAAGTTGAAAACTTCGACCAATGAGAGGTTAGGATAGACTCTGTCTCTAGTTACCGAAAGGCAACGCGCAACGGGATTGGTCGAGAGGGAGACAACTTGCTGCTTGCAGTTTCGAAGCAACATGGATATGATGCAGACGATCTCTTTCGAAAGATTGACTTTTTTGCTCAATTCTCGGCCATTTACAACCCTACCAGCTGCAGATCAAGGAGAACTTGGAACATTGTTAGCAAAATATTTTAACTCAACCGATTCCGACAATGAAAACGAAACTGACCATGATGATGACTGCCTCAAAACTGACTCGACGACTGCTACACTAGTCAGTGACTAGCGCTAGGCCTAGAATGGGTCAAAAATCTTTGAACCCCGTTTTCTCGAAATGGCCATCTGCTGGGTTACCCTCTTTAACACCCCATAACTTCCTCCTTTTTTTTAATAGAGCAATAAATCATATATCAAAAGAAAGGTAAGTGTCTGCAGATGATGTAAATGCTAATATATCAAAATCTGCCATTTTCACCTTAAGACCCACTTTGTAGTGATGGGTCACATATACCTTGACATTTGGATATCTGAGGGAGTCAATTCTACAAGACAGATAGGGATATCACCAATTTATAAGTTACATTGATAAACTGTAAACATGGCAACAGAAGACTTGTGATGAAGGCATAGTATATGCCTATGCCTCTAGTGGCCTTTCTCAGCTCTTGAAAATGATAGCATCCTGATGCTTGTGTGGCAGATTTGCATAGAATTCCCCAGTAATGTTTGACCCTTTTCAAGAAAATCCATAATCAATACCATCAGAAAACCAAAGGATTCTAGCCCTTGCTGTACCAGCAGATTCGTTTAACCTAGTCGTCTAGTAGTAGGGGGTGAATCAAAACTGTTTTAACTGCTTTGATTCTAGCATTATCATGTTGTAAAATGTGAACACATGTTTTATCCATAGTGACCAATCAGCCAAGAAAACTAACAGGATCTACTACAAATCGATGCTGAGTGTTTGTCTCAGAAAGTTTTGGCACCCATTTTACAGAACTTTTCTCATTTTTATGCCTTTGGCAGAACAGCATGAAAACTTCCGTAAAACAAAATGCCTACAGTGCTGGCTTTATAATAGAAAATTACTGTCTTGTCTGCCGTAGCCATGTCTTGAACCATAACAATTTATTTATTAATAACATCTATATACTTTTCTTTTTTTAAACGGGACGTTACTGGTGTACTGCATCAGGGCATTGCCTCCAGGATCGATCATTTCCACCATCTTAATATCTACTGATGCCCCATATGTGTCTGTTGAAGACCGGATGACGTTAAACAGATTTCCGTTCGTTTGCAACTCAATCGTTGTAGAGGTTGTGTTTTGTTTTTCGCGTAACCCCTACAAAGTTAGGCCGAGAACTTTTTGAACACACGGTATGTCATTATGTAGCCAAAATTCTCATCTTGCATTTATGGAATTAGGCATTTCTAGTCACAGAGGTGTCTCTGTGAAATTCGGGTTGCTCCCACCTGGAGAGTGCGTCGCAGCCAGAGGCGTGCCACCCAATTTTATTTTTTTTGGCATGCGATTTTTGTGTGACTGATAAGGAAGGGAAGGGGAGTGGGGATGCTAT
>CM065700.1:32497026-32559526 GCA_017654935.2 Phymorhynchus buccinoides | reverse complement strand
CGTACAACCACTGTATATGTCCCAAATATTGAGAAAACGTCAAATGTTGATGCTTTCAGTAATGACGTCAATCAATGCTCATTATGACGAAAAAGTATCACAGCACTTTCGCTTAACCGTCTGGGAGATGTGCGCGGGAAGTCAAACACGCATTTCGCTTATCAGAAGTTTCGATTAACCGTCGTTTCGATTATCCGTCGGGAAATTAGTCTTCCAAAGAAGAGCTTTGGCCGGGAAATGAAAATTGCTTTCGCTTATCCGACGTTTCGCTTATCCGTCTTTCGCTTAAACGCACACCTACTGTACAAACATACAGTTGGAAACAGATCTTTTCGTTTCCAAGCACCACACCGGAACAATCTCCCTTTCTCTCTCTGCAGCTCTCCATCTCTATCTTCTTTCAAAACTGGCCTGAAGACGGTCTTTTCAGAAAATATTTCTGTCTGTCCATCCACTGTCAGTCAACCTTATAAATAATTCGTGTTGTAGTTATTTTAAACTTGATTTGTGTTATGTGAGTGCAGTAAAGTGATTTGTTTTGTAAATAATTTTAAGTACATGTATTTTGAATATCTGTTGTGTGCGTAGGGCAAACCTTTTTTCTCATGTAGAACGCGGTGAGTCCTGCTGTGTCAGGAGAATAGCGCTATAGAAGATTTATTGTTATTATTATTATTATTATTAATAATCCTCTCAAGATCAAGGTCACTGTGACCTACCCTGATAAATAGGCCTAAGATGTCCAAGTTCTCCCCCACTCACTCCCCGGACCCAACTTGATCCCATGCTGTTGGTTATTCTTGTTATTAAAGCAGAAGTTAGAAAAGCGAGAATATTCTGCTGTCCAAGGCCGCGGCCCTCAAAAAGTATCGATTTCACAGCTCGGCCACACCTTCTTTTTGTCGGAGAACCAAAAAGTACTTTAATCAAAAGGCAAAACGCTTGGAAATGTGTGTGGTTTACAATCATGTGAATGTTTCATGTAAATCCACCTCTCAGTTGCTGTCACGTTTACAACAGGAAGGACATTATTTATTGATGGGCCCACGTACTTCTGTAGGCCTATAAAGAAGTTGGAGACAGACTATGCGACTGCTTCATATGACTCGATCAGGTCGTGACGTAGATCAAATTTTGTTTCCCGCACAGAAGAGGTCACAAGCCATCTGACTCGATCAGACTCGATCAGTGAAATTTAGAACCCGGCCTATTCGGCCCTGCCACCTGACTGGGCCCGACTGAGTCAGACTGATCGAGAAGGATGGTATGCAAGTGAGGTGAAACGTCACGACCTGATCGAGTCACACGAGGCAGTCACATAGTCTGTCGCCGGCTTTACACATTTGGTCCCACCCCCTCCCCCCTCTTAAAAGATTTTCTTAAAATTGTACTTTTTCTTTCATACAATTACAAGATATTCTGTTTTTAATTTTATATTGATTAGCCTGTTGCCTTTTTCAACCAGAAATGTATTTTTTATGCAAAGTATCTACAGCAAATACAATTCATAAAATCCTTATTTGAACAAAAGCCTTTCAATTGTGTAGAGAATTGAAAAATCAAGAGCAAAGGCCATTTTCACACACATACACACACGCATGCACACACACAAACATAACACCTGTTGTCTGGGCTTCTGGAAAGTTATAGAAAAAAAATCCATGTGATGAAGTAACTAGGTTAAAACAAAGTAACCCAGAACACAGGTACAATTATATCTTATTCACCTTTGCATGGAGCACAGATTTATAACCTTTCAACTGGTAAAAGTCGAAGATTGATTTACTACTATATCATTTTGGTAATAATTAATTAAAAAAATGATTTTTTAAAAACAGGTATCAATGTACTGCAATAGAATATTTTATGAAACTATCATTTAGGATCCGATAAGAATGTGTTGGGAATTTTTTTCTGTTTTTTTTTATAGGAACAAAAATGTGTCTATTGGAGAAGATGCCTTGATGCAGTTGTAATGTTATGGACTAGTGGCTGGGAGGTCCCGGGTTCGAGATCCATCAGAGGCAATGTTTTTTCCGGCTCTTGCCAGAGTGAGTCTGGTATTGGAATAAATGAAACAACACAGTCCAGCTTCATCAACTTGGTGGATGCGATACTGAGAGAGATGCTCTACTTTGTTTATTAACTCTGCAGGTATTAAGGGCATGGTTAACGTCGGGGTATCATTATGAAAGGAAGCATAGAATATGGCCCTGTCATGTAGTCTCAGACTAATAAGGAACTTCATTTTCTTTGGTCTCGCATGCCCTGCTGTTATGGTAACCAGTTTTGATTTCACATTTGGTGCGTCAAAGTCATGGGAGTCAGTCGATGGACAGACGTGTTGGGGCTCACGGTAGTTCTGCGACTAAGACATTATTGTCGTCAGTAGGGGGCTTAGTGGGTGGTTTCCTGTGTATGTTAGCTCAAAACAGGCTCCACTGAACTCCACCGAAGTGACTCAGCAGCAGTGCAATGTCTCCTCTGGTGGTCGCCTCCTGACAGCCTAACATAGATTTTCTCCCTTTGGACTGCTGATTTCGGATTCTGAGACCTGACAAACCAGGGTGTGGTTGTGAGTTGGGACTTGGAATGAACGGCGTTGGAGCAACACCACTGTATGGCCCAGAAGTGGCCAGAACAGTAGATCGGACAGCAAAAAAAGTGTCTACAGAACATGCGTACAACATTAAATTATGTCCCTTTGTACTTCTTTTTAACATTTTATGATTTTGCTATTTTTGTATCTCTGTTTGCTTATTATTATAATAAATTATTCACACGCAAAAAGATTAAAGACCTGTCAATGCTGTCACTAAACCGACTTAAATTAGCATCATAAAAAAATATTTTTTATATGTTTGAAAAATATTCTGTTGTGACTGGTGCTGATTTGCTTGCTTTGCTGGAACCTCTCCGGCATCATTTACACCCTTTCTTTGTGGTCCACTGCAGTCTGTTGCTAGGTCCATGTCTTGGAATTTGTAGCCTCACTCAAAGAGGAATACACCCACTCTGCCTCTGAACACACACACACACACACACACACACACACACACACACACACACACTCACACAATCAGCAACAATTTTGTAAGTGTTCATAGGTCATACCACACTAAAACTAAAATCTTACTACATCCACATTCAAGTTACACGAACTACAATAGAAAAGATCTGCATAAACCTAGTCAATGCATAAACTCTCTACCAAAATAAATAAACAAACTACCCGGTAAATGAACAGTCCAGTAAAGTGTGTGGATTAGTAATGTCAGTGTATGTGTTGTTATGAGCAATGACAGTAAAGTGTGTGGATTAGTAATGTCAGTGTCTGTGTTGTTATGAACAATGACAGTAAAGTGTGTGGATTAGTAATGTCGGTGTCTGTGTTGTTATGAACAATGACAGTAAAGTGTGTGGATTAGTATTGTCAAAAAATAAAAATAAAGTCCATTAAAGTAAAGCATAGTTAATATTTCATGCCCTGCATTTTAAAATTCAAAGATTTACTGCCATAGTCTGGTTGAGTAAACAAAATGTACATAACCAAAGTAAATGTACATAACAATGATCTAAGACACACATTAAAAAACCACGTTCCTTTGTGGGTATGAGCTGCAAACGCTGACTTAACAACACAATGCATAGTAGTCCCCACCTGTGAAAGTCTCCTGTTAATCCTGTGTGGTGGAGCTTAAAGTTTGCCACATCACCTGTTATTATAAAGAACAGAGATTTGTTAATTCCAAATATGTAAAGTACATTTTAGTAAACCATAAGAAAACCAGTAAGTCATTTACGACAGGCACCTGCCTATTACAGGACTTTGAAGAAATATTTGATTGATAAATTGT
Source organism: Phymorhynchus buccinoides (assembly GCA_017654935.2). Taxonomy (NCBI): domain Eukaryota; kingdom Metazoa; phylum Mollusca; class Gastropoda; order Neogastropoda; family Raphitomidae; genus Phymorhynchus; species Phymorhynchus buccinoides. The sequence continues at coordinate 32,555,669 of CM065700.1, read as the reverse complement.
AAAATCTTAATTTATTTTGATGTATCATGTAATCAAAATGTGTAAATAATGTTATTCTTCCTTCAATTGTCTTTTCCTTTCCTTCTTTTCTCTCAATTATTGTGTGTGCGTGTGTGTGTGTGTGTGTGTGTGTGTGTGTGTGTGTGTGTGTGTTGACGGGGTTCCTGGCAGCAGACTTGGGAAAAGGGGGTAGGTGCTACACGTGCGAAGAGTTGCAGTGTCTGGGTGGCAGATCGAGTTGACAGGGTTCCTGGCAGCAGACTTGGGAAAAGGGGGTAGGTGCTGCATGTGTGAAGGGTACGTTGCAATGTCTGGGTGGCAGGAGTTGACAGGGTTCCTGGCAGCAGAATTGGTGCAAGAGCAGTGAGGGGCGGGGACAGCGGGGGAGTGACTACTCACGAGCGGTAGTGACGTGGGGCTGTGGTCTTGGAGGAGGGGGGTCCTGGGTTTTCCTGTGGGTAGTGTAGGAAGGATAAATGGGCGTCATACCATGTTTCGCAATGATGATGGTGCGGGTGGGAGGAGGATCAATCACAGGGACATACTTCTGGAAACATTTTCTGTTCCGGATTGTGACCCTGCCTAAGCGCTATCAACCTTCACGACGTAGGCCTACTGGTCAAATTGCCAGACCTTTATGACGACTCCAGTTTTGTCCCACTTTTAGCGGGTATATGGACCACTTTGATTCTGGATGCGGACATGGTCCCCAACTGTAAGGAATGGTAGACAGTTGGTGTCCTCTGACTAGCGTTCCCAGTCTCTCGAATGTCAATTTCGCAGAGCCATTTCTCTAGAGGCCAGTTCCTCCTGCCAAGTGTTATGGGACTGGTATCTTATTTAAGGAAATTTATATAGCGCTTTACCTTTAAGCTCTAAGCTCACCGGGGTGAATGGGAATAAAACCATGTATGGGATGACCAAAGATGCACATGGCTGGGGAGTTTTGTGTATCGGTCAGGTGTGTTCCTGTATTGCAGCATGGCTCGTTGGAAGAAAGCGTCAGTGTCTAGCTCACCGTTGTTTCCTGTGTTGTCTATGGTGAGCCGCTTTACAGTATTGACGCCCACTTCCGCTCGGCAGTTGCTATATGACATGATTGTGGGAATGCCGAGGAAGATGGGCGATGGTGTACGCCCCAATTTTTGAGGAATTGGCCCATTGTTGAGAATGTCAATTCTGGGCCGCCATCAGATGTTAGTTCCTCAGGGATTCCATCTGTCACAAACGTGCGACGTACGTAGGCATGTGACAAGGCCATTGGCACCGTCTTGTGATTTTTCGACTATGGGCCAATTAGTTGGAGTAGCGATCGACGTCTGGTGATTGGTTCCCTTAATGGTAATGGAAGAAGTCGGCACATAATGTACTGGAAGGGGTATTCAGGGGTGCATGGTTAGAGGTGTAGGTAGGGAACTGGAGTTGGATGGTGCATCAAAATTGCATTGTAGACATGAAGCCCGTGAACCATGAATGGTTACAGGGTTGATGCCTGGCCAGAACACAGACAATTCCGCCCTGGGGTTCATGGAGGTATAACCCCTTGATGTGCAGAGTGCAGTAGTGAATCGACTGCCAACCAGGGTCACTTTCCACCCAGTTTTGCAGCAAAAGGGTTCTCCTTTTGGCGGAGTAACCATGCAGAAACCGATGCTCGTCTTGGACCAGTCTGTGGCGAGGCATGTGGGGCGTTGCACATCAACGATCTGGACACATTGTTCAATTTGATTGATGATGACAGTTTTTGACTCTTCAAAGAGCGTGTTGAGGTGTTCGTCCCATAGGAAATGTACTCCTGGCTTTAGTAGCTCACAGAAGGGGAGCATCCTGTCAGCCATGCTGAAGGCCGGCGTAGGAGACTTGGTTGACGAGGCCGAACCATGAGCGGATGTCAGTGAGATTTTGGGGAGTGGGGAAGTCACGAATAGCTTGAGAGTGTTGCTGGCTTGGTCGCACACTGTCAAGAGCGATTTCAAAGCCGGCAAAGTCCACTGTGTCTTGGCCAAAGACGAACTTGTCAGGATTGAGGGTGATTTCATGGCGACCACAGATGTCAAGCCTTTGATTGACCTGTCTGAAAGAAACTCTTCCAGGGCGTCAGCCCAAAGTAAGGCATTGTCAACAGATTTGGTTTTGTTTGGAATGTCGGTGACAATCTCATGATACCGCCTGCTGTAGCCGTCACCCGAAGCAATGTATCCCTGAGGGGTTGCTTTGTAGCGGTACCTGCCCCAAGGTGTAATAAAGGTCGTGAGGTGGCGATCTTCGTATCCCTGAGGGCTTGTTTTGTAGCGGTACCTGCCCCAAGGTGTAATGAAGGTCGTGAGGTGGCGATCTTCGTATCCCTGAGGGGTTGCTTTGTAGCGGTACCTGCCCCAAGGTGTAATGAAGGTCGTGAGGTGGCGATCTTCGTATCCCCGAGGGCTTGTTTTGTAGTGGTACCTGCCCCAAGGTGTAATAAAGGTGGTGAGGTGGCGATCTTCGTATCCCTGAGGGCTTGTTTTGTAGTGGTACCTGCCCCAAGGTGTAATAAAGGTGGTGAGGTGGCGATCTTCGTATCCCTGAGGGCTTGTTTTGTAGTGGTACCTGCCCCAAGGTGTAATAAAGGTGGTGAGGTGGCGATCTTCGTATCCCTGAGGGGTTGCTTTGTAGCGGTACCTGCCCCAAGGTGTAATGAAGGTCGTGAGGTGGTGATCTTCGTATCCCTGAGGGGTTGTTTTGTAGCGGTACCTGCCCCAAGGTGTAATGAAGGTCGTGAGGTGGCGATCTTCGTATCCCTGAGGGGTTGCTTTGTAGCGGTACCTGCCCCAAGGTGTAATGAAGGTCGTGAGGTGGCGATCTTCGTATCCCTGAGGGGTTGCTTTGTAGCGGTACCTGCCCCAAGATGTAATGAAGGTCGTGAGGTGGCGATCTTCGTTCTCTGATTGGAACGCTGTGGTAGCCATTCCACGCATCGAGGAGCGTGCTCTTCTTGCCTTGAGGTACAGATCTCGCTTGATGGAAGGGAGAGGGAGAGTGGTGGGTTTCTCTGGTTGTATAATTAATTGTTCAGGGGCTGGAAGTCAACCGTACGGCGTGGTTTACCGTTTTTCTTTGCACAGGCAACCATTCAGGTGTACGTGTGAAAAACCACGGGCTTTGCGTTTGGGTCGATCATGATTTGAAGAGGCGGGCCTTTCATGAGGGGTATAGGTATTAGGTACTTTATAGTCACAGAGACGTCTCTGTGAAATTCGGGTTGCTACCACCTGGAGACCGCGTCGAGGCCAAAGGCGTGCGATTTTTGTGTGACAAAATGACAACTTTTTCGTTGCCACTGGGTTTAACGTGTGCTAAGTGCATGGGCACACAGGACCTCGGTTTATCGTCTCATCGGAAAGACTCCACGTTCAGACTGTAAGGCCTAGTACAAAGTGAGAGGAAAAATCCCCTGTAGCCAGGTTCGAACTCGGGTTTACTTGACACGAGGCGAATGCGATACCCTGTGCCACTCTTGGTCACACGTATTGAACGTGCTGGACTGATAGTAGTCCAGGAGGTACTGTCGCAGTTTCTCTCGATTCTCCTCCGTGGCTGGGAATGGCAGCCACGTTGGTGGAGGAGGGGCTGGGTTTCTGACGACGGGGGCCTGTCACAAGGGTTGGTGTGCAGTGCAGCGCAGTGTTGTGAGATTCCGCCAACGGTGGGGAAGTCGGTGGGAATTATGTGCAGGCTCGCACAGACTTCTCTGCTTAGAAATAGTTTATCGGAGTAGTCAGTGATGTGTGTCATCTGCCTAGTTTCAAGAGCCTGGTCATTGATGCCTTTGGCTGACATGTGTAGGATTGTAGACGAAGAAGAAGATAACAAACACACACACGTTTGAGAATAAGACCTAAGAAATGGAAAGAGATAATGAACTTTAATGACGGGGAAACAGGTGGGGTTTGAGGTTTGATTTGAAAACAGAGATGATCAGTCGCTGACAGAGGGAGAGAGGAAGCTTATTCCAGGAGGTTGGGCCTGAAACAGCAAAAGAGCGCCGACCAACAGTTGAAAGCTTATACCTTGGGATCTGGAGAGATAGAGGGTCGGAAACTGAACGTAATGTGCGAGCTGGCGTATAAATGGAAATATTGTCGCCGAGGTAAGATGGAGTAGCTTGATGAATATATTTATGGCAAAGGGTGTTTAGCTTATACTCAATTCTGTCTGCAACAGGTAGCCAGTTCAAAGAACGGAGAAGAGGGCTAACATGATCACATACACACACACACACACCAATTAAGGTTTGGGGGGTGAACAAAAAGATTTCTCAAATAAAAGAAAGCAAAATTATGCAGATATATAATAAAATAAACCACTAAATAGCATTTTTAAAGCTCTTCCATCCCCAACAGAACTCAGTATTATGGGTTGTTAGCAACCCGTTGACATCATACTTCATGCGTACCCAAACTCTCCTGCAAAACGTTTGCAACCTTTGCATTTTGATCTCACACACAAACACACTGGTTCACGCAAGAAATACACAAATTAGGCTTCTTTTTTTTAAAAGAAAAGCCATCACCATTTATTCAACCAACAAAATAAACAGCTGACAGCAAAACATCATCAAATCATACACAATCATGCACCCTCAGACACGCACACCCACGCAACACTTCAAAACTACCAATGTATATATATATACATTCCAATAATCACATCAGAGAAGCTTCCCGTATCTGTTTTTGTTTTTTTGTTTACAAATCTGCAACAAAATAAAACAACAATAACAACACACATACACCAGGCATATAAATGAACATTTCAAAAAGCAACAAGGTTCCCCCCAACACACTAATATTGTACGCAAAACCATCCAGTAAGACACATTCAAGCATACCATTGGCATAACTTAAACTTACTTTTTTTCTTCTCTCTCTCAAATAAACAGCATCCCTCTTGAGCCTACGCATATCATCATCAATCGTAATCAACGTCAAGTTCCGTCGCAATTTTTCTGTCTGCGATGTATCCAGACAGAAACAGAAACGGTCTCAACCATACCATTTGTGGAAAGTAAATAAAACCAAAAACATACACACACACACACAAAAGCTTGTCTTTAATAATTAATACGCACATCCCATTATTCTGTACTTCATTTACTACACGTTCCCACACATGTAGAAACACACACACACACACACACACACACACACCGGAACAAAAGGTTTGCCGACATGCTGTTATGGTAAGTACATCATCAGACTCATTTGCCTGATCATCTTCTTTCGTTAAAAACATCTAAAAGCTTTCTTCTAAACTTGGTGGAGACGGGCTTTTGATTCCAGGGATATGCACAACGGTGCCTTGTTCTTCGTTAAAGGGACACCCGGACGAGTTTTTTTGCAAGAAACACGTCAAGATCACCAGAAACACAGCCTTTTCAAGGATCGGAACACTCACTTTGCTCTGGTTTCCTAGAAATCAAACTGTCAAAACGGCGATACCTCCTTGGCGGAGTTGCCGGGGAGAGAAGCCATTTTGGACGGGGTGGGTGGAGACCACTTGAGTGGTGGAAGCTTTTTTTTCTTTGTAGTGCAGTAAAAAAATAAAAAAAATAGAGCTATTTCCTTTGTTGTCAGCGAAACTCTTTTTTGGTAAACTGTAAATAAGAAGACTTGTATTATGGAAATTTCGTGATTTGGTCTAAGCGACTCAGGCAGCCGTTAGAATCTGACTTTCAGCACCTCCGTTAAGGAGGCATCGCCGAGTTGACGGTTTGATTTCTAAGAAACCAGAGCAAAGTGAGTGTTGCGATCTCTGCAAGGGGTGCTTTCCTGGTGATCTCGACGTGTTTCTTGCAAAAACCCATCCGTCCGGGTGCCCCTTTAACAAAGAAATAAGAAATAAATATGAAGACACACACACACACACATCTTTAAAAAAAATGTCCCAACTAATTTTCTCTCATTTTCACTTTGACTTTGACACACACAGAGGGAGACATTGGGAAAGGGAGAGACAGAGACAGAGACAGACAGAGAAATAACATAATAGCATAAGACATTACAGAAGAGAAAGCAAGTACTCCGGGTATTCATTCTGGACAGCGTGTACACATTTTTTGCCCCTTTTTCCACAGACTACCACTCGTCGCATAAACATGACCCCAAAAAACAACCAACAGTCGGCAAGTCATAAGTAGTGTAAGTAGTGACAAGGAAAAAGAATATCGTCAGTGACATTCACAAACCTCGTATCTCGATTTGGGGGGGGGGTTGAGTTAGATACATAGTCAGTTCTTTTCATTTTTCCCCGCCACCTTCCACCAAAAGCTCGTATCTCTAATGACTTTCTATCTGGGTTAGACGAGATTGTGAACATAGAAGAAAAACTTGTAAGTCCCAAATTAAGGACAAAACCTCGTATCTTCGTTCTTTTCAAGTCTAAAAAAACCGTTTTCAGTTATTTTAACAGAATGCAGGACTTAACTCGCAATATCTCAAACAACATATTCATCATAGTTAATCAATTGTGGCCAGCGCAGTTACTTTTTAAAACAGTTAAACTTAAATTCGTTTTTCTCAAAACTACCAACATTGAGATATGAGGTTTGTGAATGTCACCGACGATATGCTAAAAGCTTCTTTTTTTCCCTCCAGTTTATCATACGCATAATGTGGAGAGAAAAAGAGAGAGAGAGAGTAGTGAGTGAGAGAGAGAGAGAGAGAGAGAGAGAGAGAGAGAGACAATGAACAATGAACAAAAGTTTAATTTCTACAGACCACCGGCCCTTAGAAAGGCCAGTCATATAACATAAGCATATCAAATATTGATCAAGTTCTAGAACCAAATTCTTTTAGTTAATTAGGTCAACGTAATAATACTAATATTGAGAGCTGTCAGAAGACACAATAAGCAAGAGAGAGAGAGAGAGGGGGGGGGGGGGGGGTAGAGATAATTTTGTGAATTGGTATTGGTGCACATTATTCCTTGCATGTGCATAGTCCTCTAGACTGCAGCAGTCCATAAGATGAAGCTTTGATAGTAAGATAAAGAAAGACAAAACAACAGAACACACACACAACAAAATACCCAACAGAATATAACAACAACATACTGTATTTATATGGCGCTGAATCTAGCGCACACACACGTTAGCATCCATAACGCATTCAAACAAAAATGCAATACAAAGCGAACACACACGTTTGACATAAATGGTATACAGCAGAAACAGACCTAAAGGCAAGGGAGAGAAGAAGAGAAAGAGAGTGGAGCCTCAATGACGGGGGAACAGGTGGGTTTTGAGGTTAGATTTGAAGGCTGAGAGGGTCGGTCGCTGACGGAGGGAAAGAGGAAGTTTGTTCCAAGATGTCGGTCCTGAGACAGCAAAAGAGCGCCGACCAACCGTTGAAAGCTTATACCTAGGGGATCTGGAGAGAAAGCGGGTCAGAAACTGAACGTAAAGTGCGAGCTGGCGTATAGATGGAAATATTGTCGCAGAGGTAAGATGGAGCAGCTTTGTTTAAACCAGACATAACAAAAGCTGAGGAATATTTACTTTTTAATGAAAAGAACACAGCAAAACAAACAGGCTGGATTTTGGCCCTTTCATGAACGAATGAATGGAAAATGGTGTTTTACGTCCTCTCGGTCTGGAACAGACACATATGGGACATTTGTAGATACAAAGATGGTGGGAACAATACTGGAGGCAATGCCTGGATGCAGTGCAACACCAGTAAAGTCCCGATTTTTTTTTACTATACAGATAGGTGTAGCAGTAACCACGCCTCGGTTAAACCAAAGACTGCATAGGGGAAGATAAGCATCCGGTCTCTTTTCCCTATATGAGTAGAGAGGACAGAAACACTGGTTATGTCCCTTTGAAACAGTACACATTTTGCACGTCGATAGGCCAGTTGAATTCTCCGTTCAAGTTCCAGTCTGAGTTTTTGGATAGCCTCCACTGTGAAAAGTGTACTGGCCCCACTAACGATAACTCTATCAGCCCGGTTCGCCGAGCTCTTAAGTAATCCATCTTACCCTTTTAGAATATCTTTGGTTAAACCTCATCGGCTATGGTACCGCCACAATAATTAGCATAATATATATGGCCGTTTTCTTGTTCTTGCTCTACAATAAAAGGGCCAAAATCCAACCTGTTTGTTTGCAATGTTATTTTCTGAACGACTGGTTCTAGTGGTCATTTAGGTTTTTCCAAGTATTACTTCTTAGTGTCTCACCTTTTTTTTTCTCCAATCACAAATCTACTACTGAACTTTGCAGCTTTAGCTTGCATAATTACGAGTATTTGTGTGTGTGTGTGTGTGTGTGTGTGTGTGTGTGTGTGTGTGTGTGTGTGTGTGTGTGTGTGTGTGTCAAGTCAAGTCAAAATCATCTTTATTGAGGGTTAAAGAATAAGCTGACAAAGCTTTTTTTTTCATCCTGCCCTCCTGTGTGTGTGTGTGTGTGTGTGTGTGTGTGTGTGCGTGTGTGTGTATGTAGATGTATGTAGAACGTAGAATACACTGTACAAGATTTTCAATCCATAATTTCAAAAACATTCTCCCCCCCCCCCTCCCTCCCTCTCTCCTATCCTCAAAAGGGAGCAAACAAAGGTAAAACCTCGCTAATTTTGATATGGCAATCATTTAAAGTTAATACCCCGCCCCACCCCACCTCCTCTCACCAGCAGTTATTTTGCAGCATATTGACACGAATGACAGACCATAACCAAGGAGCAGTTGAGCTACACTAGCGAACAAAAGTTAAGGCCCAGAAAGACAATCATCTCCGAAAACTCACAAACTCAATAAAACGCACCCAGCTCATAACAAAACTGAATTTATTCTTTTAACATTAAGTTCATTCCAAAAAAATCATTAATCAGAACGAGTTCAGTCAACAAAATGCCCCTTTCAACAACTTCCCCCTCCTCTTGAAAAGTCACACATTCAGAATCAATGCACTTTGGAACAGTCAGTAATATGGGTTTTTGTGTGTGGGTTTTCTGTCTGTCCCAAGGATATCTCCCGAACCGCTTGACCGAATCGCTTCAAATTTTGTGTGGTGATGTGTCACCATGAGAGGAAGGCATCTGCGCAAAAACAATTCAGTAATGTGTACTCACTGTTCCAAAGTGCATTGATACTGAGTGAGACTTTTCAAGAGAAGGGGGAAGTTGTTGAAAGGGGCATTTTGTTGACTGAACTCGTTCTGATTAATGATTTTTTGGAATGAACTTAATGTTAAAAGAATAAATTCAGTTTTGTTATGAGCTGGGTGCGTTTTATTGAGTTTGTGAGTTTTCGGAGATGATTGTCTTTCTGGGCCTTAACTTTTGGTCGCTAGTGTATAAGCCTCAGAAAAAAAGAATAAAGAAAATCCTTCAGACATGCCTAAGCAGGGTAACAAAGAAGCAAAGTAACAAAAACTTCCATAATCGGTTGTAACAATTAGGGTTGCAGTAAACTCCAATGCGTACATTTCCTGGTTCTTTTCATGAACAGTGCTTTTTCAAGCACTGAATTTTCACAGTTGAAAACTTTATTACGCAAGGATTGAGATTTTGGGCCAAGCCTATTCTTACAATCTGTCCTTGGGACAAAAACAACAAAAACAACACTACCCCGGTCATACAAAACGATAAGGCAAAAGGATAATTTTATGGACATGCATAATGATACAAGACATCAAAGTAAACAAAATTAAAGCAGCATTGAAGAAACATTGAGGACATTTTATGACCCAGCACCACAAAAGGGACATTAAGTCGCTGGGCTAGTTTCTCACAACAGGCTTGCAAAGTCAAACATCTCATTTGTTGTCAATTTTGAGCTATGGGTATTTTTGTGTTCTCTAACATATTATCTTTCATATTTATAATCTTTCATATTTATAAAGGATAACCTTTCAATATTGTCTCGAAATGGTCTGACAAGTGCTTTAAAACGAGTAGGTGAATGCATTTTCTTCAGCTAGGCTAGACTTTAGACTGTGATTTCTCAAAATGGCCGATGCTTACCTTTAAACGCTCAAAACTCTGGAACGGGAAAAAGACACAAGAATGGTTCTTATATCATTAGAAAGAGAATTGTCTGAAGTTTTCAAATGTGTAATGTTCTAAGAATGGTCAGTTTGACACTTAATGTCCCTCCTGTGGTGCTGGGTCACATTTAGTTACTACCTCTTTGCATGTTTCTCTTAAAACCCCTTGACTGCCAGGAAGAAGAAAAAAACATTAAAAATTGTCAAATGTAAAAGAGAACTGTTAGAGTCAATCTGGCAAAATGGTGCAGGGAGATAACCCTCCGGACTGGTTAAAAGCAACAACAAAATATTCCAGTTATTCCCCTTCACCTGATGACGTCATCAGTGACATCAAATCTGTACGTGATACGTTATATGGCAGTTAAGGGGTTAATATTAAACTAAACACATCAAACAATACTCTTTTGGGGTATGCTCGACTACGAACCATCAGACTTTTTGATTATTATCGTTATTATTCAACGACAAAATCAAGGTACCCGGGGCCCAGTTTTTGTTTCTGCTACTCAACTCATTCCGCTCTGCGCCCGACAATTTTTCGGGGGCGCCCTGGTGCTACTATCAATGCCTGCGACCCGACAAATTGTCGGGCAGAGACCTCCATTTGTTTTCCTGACCAATCTTGAAACTATCAACGACTAAATTACGTTTATTCTGAAGCCGTTTGCGTCGGAATGATCGCTAAACTCGTTGCGCGGTTTCAAATTATTTACAAGCACTTCATCGTCGTGGGTTTTTTTTTCCCTCGTGTGCTTTGTAATAAAACTAGCGCCTCTCTCTTAGAACCTGCAGGCTGGGAGAGCAGCCCACAGGGCAAATGGGGCAGTGCGCAAAGGGTTAACTCATTCCAGGCAAATTCTGAGCATACTCGTAACAGCAGATCGTCTGTCAGCACCGAACTACGAGCATACTCCCTATCATCGTGTGAGTGTGTATGTTGGGGGAATTCAGTGATGTCCTGAGGCCTCGGTCATAGGCCATTGACCTATTGAAATTGTACTATTATGTGCTCTCCCCTGTCAGGACAAATGTCTGATTACATTTTTTAACACTGGCACTCTTCGTCTTATTGATTTCTGCAAGAGCCAGGACATTGTCCTATTGATCTCTCTTGTCTTGGGACAGTTTGTCCAATTTCTTTTCGATCCTTGGTACATCATTGTCGGAATTATGATAATGAGATGGATGTGGGGTGAAGGGTATGTAACTCGCTCTGACAGGCAGCGCTGATTTTTCATTCTCTACGATGAGCAACGACACGCCTTCACTACGACTAGGAAAAGAGAGCAAAGTTGTAGCTTAGACACCCCTATCAAATTCTCGCATTGAACGTTTTCGCCGAGCAGCAACACTCTGCTGTTCAGGGGAAAGGTTAGGATCAGCCTTGGTTTATTTTCCTGTGGGGGGTCTTTAGTACAAGTAGTTCCCCCACATTCTGGGAGTTCTGTGCTAGCAACTTCCTCTAATCTATCACTCACTTTGACTCTGCCTTTTCCTCTTCTTACTGTCATCTAGTGTTTTTCCGACTTATAGGCCCATTCTCCTGACTTTTTTCCTCCAAAAAAATCTCCCAAATAATTTTCTGCTTTGAACTCCTCCGAAATCAGAATGTGTTTGGCTGCATGCAGCGGGGAGACCAGTGAAAACTGAAAAACAGACACATACGTACTTTACACATTATGGCCATATGTCCCGGGAACGCAGAAGAAGAAGAAGAAGACAGGCAGTGCTGATTTTTCATTCTGTACGATGAGCAATGACACACGCCTTCACTACGACTAGGAAAAGAGAGCAGAGTTGTATTTTAGACACCCCCCATCAAATTTTCGCATTGAACATTTCCGCCGAGAAGCAACATCCTGTCGTTCTCTGGAAAGGGATAGGGTTAGGATCAGCCTTGGTCTATTGTCATGAAACTGAGGACAAAAAACAGACTTTGAGATTGATAGTTGTAAACATGGTGGTGGGGGGGGAGGGGGGGGGGCGTCTAAAATCTAAAATGCAACATTGCGGAAAAGTGTCCATTTATCATGGACTTCACTCTGTCATACTATTCACTCATCTCATCAGTACTAAAACGTATACAAGTACACCATCAGCGCCAATAAACCAAAAACAGGGTGAATCTAGTAAGATAACAGGGAGAAAAAAACCTAACCGAAAGTGATACAAGCTAGCGATAAATTAAGAGAAAAGAGAAAAAAAAAGAGAAGGAAAAAAGTCAACAACAAAACTTTAAAAAGCACACGCCAGCAGAAGGCAACGTGGGACAAGTATATTGACACAATTTGTGAATGGGAGAATTAACAGTAACACCCACCACCCACCCACCCACCCAAAAAAAAAAAAAAAAATCATAGGAGAGCTGCAGCAGACGAGAGAAGATAAGAGATGCAGCATATAAGAAATGTGAAAAACATTTCAGCTTTTCATGCACTTGATTTTAAGCGCTTTTTTTTTTTTTTTTTTTAAATTTTGGAATACGGAATTTTTTAATTTAAATCGGAAAAGCGGAATCACGGCAAGAAAACGGAAAAATTCTGGGGAAAAAAAGGAATGGTTGGCAGCTATAGAGAGTGACAGATTAGAGGAAGTTACAAGCACAGAACTTCCAGAAGGTGGCGGGAACTATTTGTACGAAAGACCCCCCCCCCCCGGTATCCATCCCCACAGGGAGAGACTCGTGGAGGGGGCGGGGTCGTCCAGCTCCCCGTATGGAGGCACGAGGCATCCACCCACAAGGCATACCAAGATCCCCCCAGACATTCGGATAACACTAGGAAAACACCAAACTCTCTCAAGCTGTACTTGCATCACGTTTGTTCTTGTACAGTCGACCCCCTCACGAACGGCCCTCTGATTTACGACCTCCCCTCTTTTAAGACCGAAATATGAAAGACGGATCGTTTTTCTTCAAAACTTGCCTCCTCATTTACGACTCCCCCTCTAACGCGTTTTACGACCGTAAATCTTGTTGATTTTACGACCGATGCAACACATTCTGACAATTATCAGTCGCAAAAACGTATGATATCTATCCTTCTCGGCCTCAGTTCGAGCCGACGCACAGCTGGGGTACCACTGTTGTTAGCCAATGTCAATCTCGCGAGGGTCCGATCTCGCGAGGGTCCGATCTCGCGAGATTTCTCTGCGCTAATTCAAGCTGCGCTAGGGCCTACTCCGGATGTTTCATTCAAGAATGGCGGAGAAAGCACAGTGTAGCGATGTGGGTAAAAAAAGGAAACGTGTGACGCTCACTCTTGAGCAAAGGGTGAAAGTAGTGAGGAGACATATGCTTGTGCTGTGCGTCATATACGGTGTAGTGAGTGCATTGTTTTGGTCACCCCTGATTTAAGACCCCCCTCTTTTACGAGCGATTTTTCAAGATTTTTTGAAGGTATTAAAAGAGGGGGTCGACTGTACTACATTCTCAACTGCTTTCATCTTTTTCTCCAAGGCAGCCTCTCAAAATCATATGAGAAAACAAAAACAAAAACCACCACTTTTGTTTTACATCGCATAAAATCTATCCAACAAAACAGAAGAAAAAGAGAATACTGCAACACTTAACCCTTTCAACGCCAGCCATTCGTCAGCCAAAATTTACCATTAAACTTACCCAGGTAGAGAATAGATTTTGTCTGCATAATTAAGAACATAAGGTCACTGGATACCAGACCCTCATTTGATGCCTTTTAGTAACATGGGTGTTAAATCATTGTGGTGCCAAGAGGCGACAGTGGTGATGAAAGGGTTTTATTAAATAAATCGGTGGTGAAATTCAAAAACCTCAGATCTCGATTTTTGGGTTTTTTGAGTTAGATACATAGTCAGCTCTCTAATTTTTCCTGCCACCTTCCACCAAAAGCTCGTATCTCTAACGACTTTCTATCTGCTGTAAATGAGGTTGTGAAAATAGAAGAAAAACTTTTAAGTCCCAAATTCAGATCTAGTTAAAGACAAAAACCTCGTATCTTCGTTCTTTTCAAGTCTAAAAAAAAAATTTTTTAAAGTAATTTTAACAAAATGCAGGACTAAACTCGCAATGTCTTGAAAAACATATTCATCACAGTTAATCAATTGTGGTCAAGGCGGTTAATTTTTTTAATTTTTTAAAAACATTTCTCAAAACTACCGAAAATGAGATACGAGGTTTATGAACTTCACCAACGAAATGTAGTATGTGTACACTACAAAAATATTTTTTTCCATGTTGTACCATGGTTAGTAATAGGAATTGTTCAGAAATAATTAAGGGGAGTAATTTCATGGTGTGTGGGAGTGATCTTGCCTAATTCAATCGGTCAAGCAGGGGAAGTTACTCGAACATCAAGAAGATTCCCAGCCCTCGCTTCGTGTGTTTGAGGAGACACAGCATGTAGAACGCAGTGCGTCATTCTAAAATTGATGTCATTTATATTTTTACGTCACATTTTGCAAGTTCTCTCAGTTTGTGGCTACTGGCCACCACTCATTTTTCTAAAAAAAAATGTTTGCAGGTCGCTGACTGGCATCCTGCAGTTTCTAACTTCGACACCATGATTTTGAACGAGTAAGTCGAGGTAATCAACTCTAATTTTCACGAAGTGCTCTCCCCTAGTTTTTCTTCCCAAAACTGTCAACTCCAGATTACTTAACCCTTTCGCCGCCAGCCATTTTTCAGAAAAAAATTCCCATTAAACCTAAATGGGTAGAGAAAATAAATCTGTCTGTAATATCGGGGATTCCTCTGTGACATAATCTAAAGCAAAGCCTATCCTTACCTCCCAAAATTAAGAGAACAGGGTCTTTGGATAACAGACCCTGATTTGAAGCCTTTTAGTGACATGGGTGTTAGATCATTGTGGTGCGAAAATGCGACGTTGGCGGTGAAAGGGTTAAAGCATTCACTGTGGCACATTGTCTGCATCCCCCAAAAGGAATAACTTCATAAGGTCAGACCTGTTTACCCTAATAATGAAAAACCTGGAATTTGCCACACAAAACCCCGGAATTTGAGAAAAAAAAACCAGAATTCACATCGGTACACGACTCGCGATAAAACACCGATTCAACTCGGCGCCATCGCGATCAATTTTCACTTCATTTTCTATTGAAAAGTTCAAAATTCTCACATCATTGTATTTTCCAGTGATAATATAATCTAAATGGACTCATTTCAAGCCCTAATTCCAATCTCTACCATTAAAAAACTGCCCGGAAAGCTCTTCGAATTGACAGTAAAAGCCTGGCCGCCATTTGCATTCGGTTTCGGTCAACCCTTGTGTCTTTTCATACGAACAGAAACAAATAATAGACGTTTTTTCGAAATCCCTGAATTTTCAGCGTTCACCCGGAATTTACTATTTTACCCAGAATTTCAGCAAATTTCCGGAATAATTCCAGCAAAACCGGAAGGGTAAACAGGTCCTGTATTCACGTTGAGATAGCATGAGACTTAGCATCGTGCTAACTTAGAAGCTCTTCCAAAAGTCCTATTCAATCCTATAGGACATTGGAAAAGCTTCTAAGTTAGCATCATGCTAAGTCTCATGCTATCTCAACGTGAATACAGGCCCTGGGACGGTATTCATGTCGAGATAGCATGAGACTTAGCATGATGCTAACTTAGAAGCTCTTCCAATGTCCTATAGGATTTAATAGGACTTTTGGAAGAGCTTCTAAGTTAGCATCATGCTAAGTCTCATGCTATCTCAACGTGAATACCGTCCCTGGTCTGTAAGGTAAGATCATTTTTCAGAGAAAGACGACAAACAGGCAAAAATTGTTACTCCGGTGGATTAAAAGAAGCACATAGAATCAGAACTAGACACAAACACTGACGAGGACAAAAAGAGGAAGCCGAGCGCACTGACCAGAGGGAGACAAAACGTCTTTAAAAAAATTAAAAAAAAATTTAACATAAAATAAAAAATTTTAAAAGCAGCTTGTTTATCGGCATAAAACAATGACCGTAACCCGAAGTTTCTGTCATCTTCTTCTTCTTCTGCGTTCCCAGGCCATATGGCCATAATGGGTAAGATACATATGTGTCCGGTTTTCAGTTTTCACTGGTCTCCCCACTGCGTACAGCTGACACATTCCGATTTCGGAGGAGCTCAAAGGAGAAAAATTATTTGGAAGATGTTTTTTTTTTTAAAGGCAGGAGAATGGGCCAATACGTCAGAAAGATAGCAGATGACAGAGATCAAAGAAAAAAAGGCAGAGTCAAAGAGAGAGTGGCAGATTAGAGGAAGTTGCAAGCACAGAACTTCCAGAAGGTGGGGGAACTATTTTTTATACGAAAGACCCCCGGTATCCCCACGGGGAGTTTCTGTCATCAATCCCGTGCCTCCATCTTCCTACCCACCCAGGCTCTGCGAATTGTCGACATACGGCGTGCGACACGCACACACCAGCACTAAGAAGACGCAGGGGGCCTAAAAGGTGCTGGTGACAGGCAGTTCCCCACTTTCTGACCTCCTCTTGAACCCAAAACATTCGTTTTTGTTCAGCCCCAACAGCACAAAATGACAACCAAACAAAAAAGCATACAGGGCTCCCAATTGTCCTGCAAAACAAAGGGTCCCAGGGACTCCTTCACTTACAAAGTAGAGGGTCCTAAAGGCGGGATACAGGGTCCCAGTGGCATTGCGAATGCTAAAAATAATTTTTCTAGTGCATCCCTGGGACCCCCTGCACATTCTTTTAGAGGGTCCCTTAGAATCTTAGTACTTCATAGACCCCCAAATGGGGGTCCCTGGGAGCCCTGACATACCTCGTCACGTGGAACCATTGTTGGTCGACATGCTTCCGCCCACATCACAACATCAAGACCTCCACCCCACCCCCCGACACCTCCCTCCTAGACAACTGCAGCAGCAACAGAAGCTGACACAATTTTCCACCATCGTCACCACCGCATTCCCCTACACAGACCTGCCTACCCCCAAATGGGGGTCCCTGGGAGCCCCGACATACCTCATCACGTGGAACCATTGTTGGTCGACATGCTTCCGCCCACATCACAACATCAAGACCTCCACCCCACCCCCCGACACCTCCCTCCTAGACAACTGCAGCAGCAACAGAAGCTGACACAATTTTCCACCATCGTCACCACCACATTCCCCTACACAGACCTGCCTACCCCCTATTTCGTTTTTAGGTACTCCACAAAATAAAATTCCGTACTTTTTCTCAAAATTCTGTATTTTGCAAGGAGACCCAAAAACGGAACATTACAGAACATTAAACCGCCATGCAAAATGACGAAAAACACTCGATTTTGACCGATCTTAGAAGACCTTAAGTTCAAATTTTAGCCGTATTAATTTTCCATTTACTGTACTGCAGTACTGGGGCTCAAAATCGTGTACAAAATACAGAAAAATCGTATGGGTAGGCAGGTCTGCAGCTACAGCTTACATTCTCCCCCTTCCCAGAACCCACCCCCCACCCCAACTTTCTGAAGATGTTGTGGACAGCGTTCGCCACCACAGAAGTCTGTACATGTAAGCACGATCACAATGCCAATGGTAGATTATTTCATTTAGTTTCTCTCTCTCTCTCTCTCTTCCTTTTTTGTTTTTGTTTTGGACACTTCCAATGGCAGGGGAGACGATAAAAGGATGCCTTAGGGAAAGTTTTTCTTCCCGAAACAGAACATGAAGTACTTGCTGTTGTAGGTAGGATAGTGAATTCAACTAAATTTGTAGACAATATGAAGACGTGCTTGCGAAAGTTTTTCTTCCCGAAACAGAACACGAAGTACTTGCTGTTGTAGGTAGGATAGTGAATTCAACTAAATTTGTAGACAATATGAAGATGCGTTTGCGAATGTTTTTATTCCCGAAACAGAACATGAAGGACTTGTAGTTGCTGTTGTAGGATCTTGAAGTAACTAGTACACAGACAAGATTTTTTAAAAACATGTTTGGGATTAATGGGAATGTCTTTTTTCCCCCGAAACAAGTACCTGTTGTTTCTATTCATATATTTTGCAGACGGCTATAATAAAAATTTTTTAAATAGAAACATTTTTTCCCGAATCAGGAAGCTGACGTGAAACGCTCGGCGTGGATGTTCTCAAAACGACAATAACAAAAATGATTCCTTTGCAAATGTTCTTTTTTTTTTCTTTCTTCTTCTTCGCCGAAATCAGGACGTGGCGAAGTATTTGGTGAAGAAAAAAAAGACGCCTTTTTGCAAAAATGTTCTAATTTTAATTTTTTCTTCTTCTTCACCAAAATCAGGACGCAGCCACCACCAGGACGCAGTGAAGTGTTTGGTGAGGATGTTCTCGAGGCAACAATAAAAAAAGAATCCTTTGCAAATGTTTAAATTTTCTTCTTTCAAAATCAAGACACAGCCATCGCCTTGGTGGTGAAGTGCTTGGTGAGGATGTTCTCGAGGCGACAATGTTTTTTTTTTTAAAGACGCCTTTTTGCAAAAACGTTATAATTTTCGTTTTTTTTCTTCTGAAATCAGGACGCTGGCAGCCAGTGCTTGATGAGGATATTCTCGAGGCGACAAAATAAAATTAAAAAGACGCCTTTTTTCAAAAACGTTCTAATTTTTCGGGGGTTTTTCTTCTTCTTCACCAAAATGAGGACACAGCCACCACCGTGGTGGCGATGAAGTTGATGTTCTCGAGGAAACAATAAATTTTGTTATTTAAAAAGACGCCTTTTTGCAAAAACGTTCTAATATTCGCTTTTTCTTCTTCTTCTTCTTCACCCAAATCAGGACACTGGCACCACTGGTGAAGTGCTTGATGAGGATGTTCTCGAGGCGACAATAAAAAATAATAATCCTTCGCAAATGATCTTTTTTTTTTCCTTCTTTCAAAATCAGGACGCTGACACCACCGCTGTGGTGGAAAAGTATTTGGTGAGGATATTCTCGACAATAAAAAAAATGTTCTAATTTTCTTCTTTCAAAATCAGGATGCGGCCGGCCACCATGGTGGTGGTGAAGTGCTTGATGAGAATATTCTCGAGGCGACAATATAAAATAAAAAAATGCCTTTTTGCAAAAACGTTCTAATTTTCTTTTCTTTTTTCTCTTCTTCACCCAAATCATGACGCAGCCACCATGAAGTGCTTGGTGAGGATGTTCTCGAGGCGACAAGAATTTTTGTTTTAAAGACGCCTTTTTGCAAAAACGTTCTAATTTCCTTCTTCTTCACCAAAATCATGACGCAGCCACGGCGGCGGTGGCGGCAGCGAAGTGCTTGGTGAGGATGTTCTCGAGGCAGTCGTTGACGTCAAAGTCGAGGGGCTGGGTCTGGGAGGCGTCGTTCTGGGCCCGCAGGTTGCTCCAGTCGTGCATGACGTTGCTGTAGTGCAGGGCCAGGGCGTGGTCCCCTGTCGTCTGGTACAGCCGCAGCAGGCCCCGGTAGTCGTACTCCAGCCCGCTGTACGCCTCCCCAAACAGGCTCTTACCTGCAACAAGCCGGGCGTCAGAATTGTTTCTGATTTTGTTGTTGAATTTTACATAAAATCAACAAAATAAATAAACTTCCCTCTTTTAATGAACATTGTCAGCCCTATAGTTCAGCTTCCCCTTCATGATAACTACTGAGAGACACACACCTAAGTTTCCCCCTTTTGATGAACATTATGAACCATACACTTTCCCTCTTTAGATGAACATTGTGAGCCATACAGTGATACACCCAACACTGACCGATGCTGATGAATCGCCTGTAGAGCTGCTCGGCCTCCTAGTACTTGCCCATGTCATAGAGCTGATACAGATATACAGATTTAATAAACTTCCCTTTTGATGAACCATACACTTTCTTTCTTTTGATGAACATTACAAACCATACACTTTCCACCTTCCGATGACATTGTGAGCCATACCGATGTTGATGGAGCGCATGTAGAGCTGCTCGGCCTCCTGGTACTTGCCCATGTCGCAGAGATGCTACTGAAATACACACACTTCCCTCTTTTGATGAACATTACAAACCATACACTTTCCACCTTCCGATGACATTGTGAGCCATACCGATGTTGATGGAGCGCATGTAGAGCTGCTCGGCCTCCTGGTACTTGCCCATGTCGCAGAGATGCTACTGAAATACACACACTTCCCTCTTTTGATGAACATTACAAACCATACACTTTCCACCTTCCGATGACATTGTGAGCCATACCGATGTTGATGGAGCGCATGTAGAGCTGCTCGGCCTTCTGGTACTTGCCCATGTCGTAGAGATACTACATAAATACACAAACTTCCATCTTTTGATGAACATTACAAACCATACACTTTCCACCTTTTGATGAACATTGTGAGCCATACCGATGGAGCGCATGTAGAGCTGCTCGGCCTCCCGGTACTAAGCCATGGCGCAGAGACCAGAGACGCTGCAGAAATACACAAACGTCCCTCGTTTGATGAACATTGTGAGCCATACACCCAACACTGATGAATCATAGGTAGAGCTGCTTGGCCTCCCGGTACTTGCCCATGTCGCAGAGATGCTACAGAAATACACCAACTTCCCTCTTTTGAGGAACATTGTGAACCATACAGCTAGCAATTGGGTCACTGACCGATGTTGATGGAGCGCATGTAGAGCTGCTCGGCCTCCTGTTACTTGGCCACGTCGTAGAGCTGATACAGAAATACAAATTTAATAAACTTCCCTCTTTTGATGAACATTACAAAACATACACTTTCCCTCTTTTGATGAACATTGTGAACCATACAGCTAACAATTGGGTCACATACCGATGTTGATGGAGCGCATGTAGAGCTGCTCGGCCTCGTGGTACTTGGCCATGTCGTAGTTGTAGAGGGAGGCCAGGTGGCCCACGGACAGCGCCACCTCGTAGTCGTCCAGCCCCAGCAGCTTCTCCTTGATCTCAATCGCCTTCAGGTGCATCGTCTCTGCTTCCTGGTGGAAGAAAACGCAAAACCAATTCCCAGTCGCTTTATTGACTTTAAGGCCGTGTACACACATAAGCGGATATTCCATGCGGAAACCCGTGCGCAACCCATAAATAAGTGAAACAAAGAAGGGAAAAGATTTGCGCACGTGTCCGAATTTCCCCATTATGCGAAGACCTGTATCCTTCTTTCTTCCACTTATTTAGTGTCTTCCGTACGGAACTTACGCGTCTAATGTGAACCCGGCCTAAAAGTACCGTAATACTTGCCCAATAAGGTGCTACAGCGCATAAGGCGCACCTCCAAACATTTAGAGAAAATTGGTGATGTAGAGTGGCACAGACGTAACACGTTCGGTTCGTGCGCGATAAACCTGAGTTCGAACCTGGGTACATGGGGATTTTTTCCTCCCACTCTGCACTAGGCCTTATGGTCTGAACGTGGAGTTTTTCGGATGAGACGATAAACCTAGGTCCCGTGTGCCCATGCACTTAACACACGTTAAACCAAGTGGCAACGAAAAAGTCGTCATTTGTCACACACACACTCCCCTTTCCTTCCTCATCAGTCACACAAAAATTAATAATAATAATAATAATAATAATAATAATAATAGTACATTTATATAGCGCTTCACCTCAGATGAGCCCAAAGTGCTTTACAATCAATTATTCATCAACAGACAACAAAAACAGCATTCAAGAGTGACACCAACCAGCAACAGCGCATATACAAAGCAACTCTCTCTCTAACACACACACACACATACACATGCACACACACACACACATAAACACACACAATTATCGACGCCAACTCGTTCATACCCCATTCGGTAAGCCACAGCAACCGAGCCGCATGGACAAAAATTGCATGACAATATTTTTTTTTAAATGACCATGGGGATCAATATGTTCATGGGAGCTGTCGATAGACAGACAATGGTGGAGCCCTCGGAGGAGAACCTCACTCACACTAGCTCCCCTACTAAAACATTACAGTCATCAGTAGGTGGTGTCCTGTGTAAGTTAGCTCAGAACAGGCTCCACTGAACTCCGCCAAGATGACTCAGCAGCAGTGCAGTGTCTCCTCGGTTGGTTGCCTCCAACACGATCTAACATACCGTCAGTGAAATTCAAAAACCTCGTATCTCGATTTTTTGGGCGTTTGAGTTAGATACATAGTCAGCTTTCTAATTTTTCCCGCCACCTTCCACCAAAAGCTCGTATCTCTAACAACTTTCTATCTGGGGTGAATGAGGTTGTGAAAATAGAAGAAAAACTCGTAAGTCCCGAATTCAGATCTAGTTGAGGACAAAAACCTTGTATCTTTTAAGCCTAAAACTTTTGTTTTAAACTAGTTTTAAGGAAATGCAGGACTAAACTCGCAATGTCTTGAACAACATATTCATCATAGTTAATCAATTGTGGTCAACGCGGTTAATTTTTAAAAGTTTTTTTCTCTCCATTTTTCTCAAAACTAGCAAAATTGAGATACGAGGTTTCTGAATTTCACTGATGATAAATTATCTCCCAATGGAATGATGATTTCAGATTGTGCTTGGCTGCCAGTTGGGACGAAAAATGAGCGGCATGGGAGCGACGCCATTGTATGGGTCCAGAAGATGGACAGCAACAAAAAAGGAAAAAAAAGAAAAAAAGCGGACTGACCTTGAACCTGTGCATGGACTGGTAGAGTCTGCCCAGGTTGCCGTAGTGTTTGGCGGTCTGCACGTTGCTCTCCCCGAAGGCCTTCTGGGCCATGGACAGGGAGAACAGGTGAAGCTCCTGGGCCTCACCCAGAAGCTTGTCCTCCACCTCCTTGTCATGGCTGTCGATGGCGATCTCCTCCAGAATCAGGGCTGAAATCATCATCATCATCATGATCGTTATCATCACCATCATCGTTATCATCATCATCATCATCATCATTATCATCACCATCATCATCATCCACCTCCTTAACGTGGCTGTCGATGGCGATCTCCTCCAGAATCAGAGCTGAAATCATCATCATCATCATCATCGTTATCATCACCATCATCGTTATCATCATCATCATCATAGTTATCATCATCATTATCATCACCATCATCATCATCCACCTCCTTAACGTGGCTGTCGATGGCGATCTCCTCCAGAATCAGGGCTGAAATCGTCATCATCATCATCATCATGTTCATCGTCATCATCATGTTCATCATCGTTATCATCATCATCATGTTCATCCTCCACCTCTTTGTCGTGGCTGTCGATGGCTATCTCCTCCACTGGAATCAGGGCTGAAATCGTCATCATCATCATCATCATGTTCATCGTCATCATCATGTTCATCATCGTTATCATCATCATCATGCTCATCCTCCACCTCCTTGTCGTGGCTGTCGATGTCCAGAATCAGGGCTGAAATCATCATCACATCATCGTCATCGTCATCATCATCATGTTCATCATCATCATCATCATGCTCATCCTCCACCTCCTTTGTCGTGGCTGTCAATGTCTAGAATTAGGGCTGAAATCATCATCATCATCATCATCATCGTCATCATCATCATGTTCATCATCATCATCATGTTCATCCTCCACCTCCTTGTCGTGGCTGTCGATGTCCAGAATCAGGGCTGAAATCATCATCATCATCGTCGTCGTCATCATCATCATCCTCCACCTCCTTGTAGTGGCTGTCGATGTCCAGAATCAGGGCTGAAATCATTGTCGTCGTCGTCGTCGTCATCATCATCATCATGTTCATCATCATCATCATCCACCTCCTAGTAGTGGCTGTCAATTGCAATCTCTTCCAGAACCAGAACTACACTACTTGTACTAGTCTACTGCTACTGCTACTACTACATGTCAGTCTGTCATTTTAGATTAAGCGCACGCACACATAACTACATGTTTCCGTACGAAAACGCCGTAAATAAGTAAAAGAAAGAAGGAAAAAATAAGTGGAAAAATAAGCGCTCTCACCTTTCACTCTCTTTGACGATGATAAGAGGAGGTGATCGGGGGGCAGGATGTGACACAGAATCTCTATGGCTTTCTGGGCGTGGTCCCTGGTTAGAGAAGAAGACAATGACAAAACTGCATCATTGTCGGTGAAATTCAAATACCTCGTGTCTTAATTTTGGTAGTTTTAAGAAAAACGAAAAAAAAAGTTTTAAAAATTAACCGCGTTTACCACAATTGATTAACTATGATGAATATCGTCGGTGAAATTCAAAAACCTCGTATCTCAATTTTGGTAGTTTTGAGAAAAATGAAAAAAAAACTTTAAAAAATTAACCGCATTTACCACAATCGATTAACTATGATGAATATGTTGTTCAAGACATTGCGAGTTTAGTCCTGCATTTCCTTAAAAGTACTTTAAAAAAAATATTTTAGACTTGGAATTGTTAACGTACCCTGGCTAAAAAAGACTCCAGGGATCATCCCAACAGCCGAACACTACGGTACAAATCCACCAGCTAGGGATGAGAACATTACGCATGTCACCGTTTTTTTTATTACCCCGCCATGTGGGCAGCCACACTCCGACTTCGGAAAAAAAAAAAAAAAAGGTGTAGTTACGGTATCCCGACCTACCCTATTTTGGGGGGACGACCCTAAGATTTTTTTTTTGCCTCGTCCAAAAAAAAGAAAAAAGAGAGAGAGACGCAAGTTCAATCGAGGAATGCCCAGCATGGGACAGAACTCTAACATGTTGAATGTTCACGTGTCGTTGCAAAATGCCGTCATTTGCCATTCAATGGAGCAGAGTTGATTCCAAGGCGCAGGATTGGTGCAACCCCCCCCCCCCCCCCCCCCAATCTGTTCCTTCCCGCAAAAATCGGGTCTAAACGCGGGCCGACGCCCACATATTTGCAGAACTGCCCGCACTTTTTACCGATCGCTGCGGGAATTCCTTCGTCGTCTGCTAAATCCGTCGTCTGCACAAACCGAAAGCATCGGATTTCTCGAGATTTCATTGGTTCCTTTACAATGATAGTGTAAATCAACCAATCGCGTTCATCTCTTTTTACCGACAAGAAGTTGCGAGAGTCCTACCCGCCATGTTGAATTTTCTTCAAAATGAAGCGGACAACGACGCTCTTCGATTTCGATTTTTGTGGCGGCAAAGTAAAAAAAAAAAAAGAACTCCTCTGCCAAACGAGTGTGCAGAAGATGTTGCAGAAACAGCTACTGCATCAACAGTCTCGGAGAAGCAGCCCGAAGATAACGGCACTAGTGCGAGGGAACACCGGTTCCAAGACAAGTGGCTGAAGAAGTGGCCATGGCTAGCGAAGATTGAATAGGCCGTCTCCCCCCCCCCCCCTTCCCCTCGTATCCATTGGACCTGCCCCCCTTTTTTTCATTCTTAGGGGGGGGGGAACGCCCCCACTTTTTCAAAATCCTAGAATCAGCTCTGATGGAGCCATGCGCTCATATTTCTGAAAAATACGAGGGTGCTTTTGAACTGGACTTTTCAACACCACTCAGCGATCTCAACAACAAAAATTTTTAAAAAAGAAAAAAGTTACCTACCCCATTTTGGGGGGGCCATGTTACCGTAACCACACCTATTATTTTTTTTGCCTAATAAATAAGAAGGGAAGAGACCGAGTAAAACTGTCCGGATCACCAGGGCACGGGCGCAACTACGCAAAATGAAAAAACCCTGAAAAGCCGGGGTCCACGGGTAATGTGCGTCTGAAGCAAACATTGATTCATGAAGGTATTTTAGCTTGCTTTTCCCACAATTTATACAAATGATTATTCTAAAGTGTTTCAAAAATAGACACACAAAGATCTTGTTTGACAATGTTTTTTATAAAAAAATTCTAGAAATGATATCTACTCAGTCTTCCTTTAATATCTTATTTTCAACTCAGTCTTCTCTTTCCATTTTGAACTCTTACTATTTGCTTGCTGTCTGTCAGTCTTTCTTTTTACATTGATAACGTATGTATCATACTAAATGTCTGTATGTTGAGCCTCAATAAAAGGACCAAATACCACCTGAATGTCTTGTGTTACATGTGTCTACGATTGGTCCTAGTGGTCATCTAATTTTTTTTTCTTAAATGGAACTTCCTTTTCTGGTAAAATTCAAAAAACAGGAAATCCTTGTATACCAGGAAAAGCTGCACCCATACCAGGGTGTCCGCGATACTGAGCGGCGCGGCGGGGTTCGACTGTATTATTTTTAAATGGCTGTCAAAGAGCGGTACGAATCATGCGGTTGCTGTTGGTCCGC
Organism: Phymorhynchus buccinoides; assembly: GCA_017654935.2. Classification (NCBI taxonomy): domain Eukaryota; kingdom Metazoa; phylum Mollusca; class Gastropoda; order Neogastropoda; family Raphitomidae; genus Phymorhynchus; species Phymorhynchus buccinoides. The sequence continues at coordinate 32,529,515 of CM065700.1, read as the reverse complement.
GATACTGAGCTGCCCCGTTAGGCGCGCGGGGTTCGACTGTATTTTATAAAATGGCTGTCAAAGAGCGCTGGTGCGTTACCTGGCGTCCTTGAACTTGCCGGTGCTGTACTCAAAGACGTAGGTAGCGTAGGCGAGGTCCTCATGGGCGATGGCCACGTGCAGGTTGTTGCCCCCGAACACCTTCATCCGGATGGACAGCGCCAGCTGGGGGACAAACACACAGAGCTTTAACCCCTTGACTGCCACGACAAAGAGGTGGAGGATGAACATGATGATGACGATGATGATGATGATGATTTCAGTCTTGATTCTGGAGGAGATAGGCAAGGTCCTCGTGCATTCATCCGAATGGACTGCGCCAGCTGGGAGACAAAACACGCAGAGCTTAACCCCTCGACTGCTTGCCACCAACGTATCACGCACAGGCCTCTCGCGACATCACTGATGACGTCATCCGATGAAGAGGAATAACCCTGATATGCCGGCTTTTGCTCTAAGGTAGGGGATGTTGAGAAGTTGTCAGTATTGCATGCCTATTGATGTTTCTGTCCGTCTCCAATGCAAGCAGACGATTTTGATTTTGTAAGACTACTGTGATGAGGTGGGATGTTGGTGGGAAGGGTGGAGGGTTGTATGAAAGTGAGCGTGCAAGTGGGCGTGCAGTTGTTAAAGTGAGCAGGGCGTGTGAAGTGTGAAAGAATACTTTTAAAGCATGTAATTACAATTTATTTTGTTCTTTTATAAATTGTTTGGTTTCTACTATTCTAGTGTGTATATTGGACGTGTCCACAAGAAAATTATCCTTGTTTTTATGAGGACAAAGCAAAGGTTGAGTTGAGCCGAGTTGTTGAGGTGAATGACACGAGAAAGCAAAACTCCCTGAAATTCAGGGCAGGGAGGTTCTGGAATCCCTTGCCAATCTTGTTGAACTGTTGCTGTGAAATGTTGATTTTACATGTCTGAACAAGATGGCGCTTCTTACGCACGACCAGTTTAGAGTTGAAACAACACAGTTTACCCAGGAATCACAACGCTCTTCGGGTCAAAGTCACGGGGATCAGTGTGTTCTGGGGAGCTGTCGATGGACGGACGTAGTGGCGCCCTCGGAGGAGGACCTCACCCATGCTGGCTCCACGACTAAGGCATTGTTATCGGGGGCAGTTGGTGGATGCCTCTTGGCTCCATATGGGGAGCTGGATGACCCCAGTCCCCTCCACGAGTCTCTCCCCATGGGGGTACCGGGAGGTCTTTCGTAAAAAATAGTTCCCCCACCTTCTGGAAGTTCTGTGCTTGTAACTTCCTCTAATCTGCCACTCTCTTTGACTCTGCCTTTTTCCTTTGCTTACTGTCATCTATTATCTTTCTGACTTATTGGCCCATTCTCCTGCCTTTTTTACCAAAAAAATCTTCCAAATAACTTTTCTCCTTTGAGCTCCTCCGAAATCGGAATGCGTCGGCTGTACGCAGCGGGGAGACCAGTGAAAACTGAAAAGGGACACATACGAACTTTACCCATCATGGCCTTTTGGTCTGGGAACACAGAAGAAGAAGAAGAAGAAGAAGAAGAAGAAGAAGAAGAAGAAGAAGAAGAAATTGTCATCAGTAGGGGGGGGGGGGGGGGGTTAGTAATTGGTGTCCTGTGTATGTTGGCTCAGAACAGGCTCCACTGAACTCCACCGTAGTGACTCAGCAGCAATACTGAGTCTCCTCTGGTGGTTGCCTCCTGACGGCCTAACATAGATTCGTTCCCCTTGGACTGCTGATTCGGATTCTGCGACCTGAATAAACCAGGGTGTGGCTGCGAGTTGGGACTCGGAACGAGCGCCATGAGAGCAACGCCATTGTATGGACCAGAAGATAGGACAGCTAAAAAAATTTTTTTTTAAAGCACAACGCTCGACTCATGCTCTAGATCTTTGTTCCAGCCCCTTTTAGACCCCCCAAAAAAACATTCCCCCCAAATTTATCGCACGTAATTTAACTCAGATTATATTCTTGTGGTGGTACCAAAGACACTGAAAAGAAAAGACTAACATCCGGTCCCTTTTCCCTATATGAGTAGTGAGGACAGAAACACTGGTTATGTCCCTTTTAAACGTGACACATTTAGGTTACATTAACTCTTTTTTTCAAACCTGAGAGAGTTATCTTTTCATGAGTCAGTTATACTTTGGATAACTACCCCACTAACGATAACTCTATCAGCCCGGCTCGCCGTAACTCTTAAGTAGTCCATCTTACCCTTTTAGAGTCTTTGGTGGTACCATAGCCAATGAGGCTTAACCGAGGCGTGGTTACTGCTACACAAATCTGTATTATTAAAAAATCAGGACTTTACTGGTTTAGCACTGCCTCCGGTTATTGCCTCCAGTATTGTTCCCACCATCTTTGTATTTACAAATGCCCCACATGGCCGAAAGGCCAAAAAACCATATTTTCACTTCATTCCCTCCAAAAAATTTCATTTTAAATTTTCGCTGAAATCCGCAAAATCACTAAAAAAAAAATCTTCTATGAAGAGCTATTTTTTCCTTTGCTCTAATTTCATTACATATGTATGAATATTCTTTACATATGTATGAATATTGCTGTGTATACATGTACAGTGGAATCCGCTTAATCGGCCACTTTTGGGACCAGGAAATATATGGCCGATAAAGCGAATCGGCCGATAAAACGAACATCGAGATACTGTATGACGCAATTATGCAAGTCAAAAGCAATGACGTCAAAATTAAATGTTGCAGTTCAAATTCAAATTCTTTCCCTTTTTGTGATGTGTGTGTGTGTGTGTGTGTTTATTAATCCTACAACTTGACAGAAGCACGAGTAAAAGACAATGATTTTGTTTTCTTGAGTGATTTTAACGCCATGCAGATTCTTTCAATTGACAACAGCTCACCTTCCAAATTCACACTCAACCATGTAAACGTCAAAAGCGTGTTGTCAGTTTGTCTGCCTCTGTTGTTCTCCCTCTCAAAAAGGGGTAAAGAGGAAAAATTAGAGAGAAAAATTGGCCAATAAAGCGAAATTGAAGATTTCAGCTTTGGCCGTAAAAACGAACAAAATAACACATGCTTAAGAAGAAAAAATTCCGTTCCAGAGGAAATTGGCCGATTAAGCGGCTTTGGCCGTTTATCCGATGGCCAATTAAACGGATTCCACTGTATGTATATTGCTGTTGATGGGATGAAAGAGTGAGTGAAAACATGAATTGTGGGATGAATGAAGAGAAGGAATAAAAAATTGTTGAATAAAAGTTTTAAAAAATCGGAAGCCCTGGAGCTGTGACAAGCGAAAGCAGGCGAGAACGAAAAAACTGGGAGGTGACTTTACCTGGTAGACAGTGACGGCAGAATTGATGGCATCCACATTCAGCAGAAAGAAGCCGTAGTCCAACAGGGCGTCCGCGTACTTGGGGTGCTCTATACCAAACTGCTCCCTGACAACAACAACAACAGTAGTAGCACAAAGTGTGACAACAACAACAACAGTAGCACAAAGTGTGATGACAACAACAACAGTAGCACAAAGTGTGACAACAACAACAACAGTAGCACAAAGTGTGACAACAACAACAGTAGCACAAAGTGTGACAACAACAACAACAGTAGCACAAAGTGTGACAACAACAACAACAGTAGCACAAAGTGTGACAACAACAACAACAGTAGCACAAAGTGTGACAACAACAACAACAGTAGCACAAAGTGTGACAACAACAACAACAGTAGCACAAAGTGTGACAACAACAGTAGCACAACAACAGCAACAGTAGCACAAAGTGTGACAACAACAACAACAGTAGCACAAAGTGTGACAACAACAACAACAGTAGCACAAAGTGTGACAACAACAACAACAACAGTAGCACAAAGTGTGACAACAACAACAACAGTAGCACAAAGTGTGACAACAACAACAACAGTAGCACAAAGTGTGATGACAACAACAACAGTAGCACAAAGTGTGACAACAACAACAACAGTAGCACAAAGTAGTAGCACAAAGTGTGACAACAACAACAACAGTAGCACAACAACAACAACAACAGTAGCACAAAGTGTAGACAAAGTGTGATGACAACAACAACAGTAGCACAAAGTGTGACAACAACAACAACAGTAGCACAAAGTGTGATGACAACAACAACAGTAGCACAAAGTGTGACAACAACAACAACAGTAGCACAAAGTGTGACAACAACAACAACAGTAGCACAAAGTGTGATGACAACAACAGTAGCACAAAGTGTGACAACAACAACAACAGTAGCACAAAGTGTGATGACAACAACAACAACAGTAGCACAAAGTGTGATGACAACAACAACAGTAGCACAAAGTGTGACAACAACAACAACAGTAGCACAAAGTGATGACAACAACAACAACAACAGTAGCACAAAGTGTGATGACAACAACAACAACAGTAGCACAAAGTGTGACAACAACAACAACAGTAGCACAAAGTGTGACAACAACAGTAGCACAAAGTGTGACAACAACAGTAGCACAAAGTGTGACAACAACAACAACAACAGTAGCACAAAGTGTGATGACAACAACAACAACAACAGTAGCACAAAGTGTGACAAAAACAACAACAACAACAGTAGCACAAAGTGCAGCAACAAAGTGTGTGACAACAACAACAACAACAACAACAACAGTAGCACAAAGTGTGACAACAACAACAACAACAACAACAGTAGCACAAAGTGTGACAACAACAACAGTAGCACAAAGTGTGACAACAACAACAACAACAGTAGCACAAAGTGTGACAACAACAACAACAACAGTAGCACAAAGTGTGACAACAACAACAACAACAGTAGCACAAAGTGCGACAACAACAGTAGCACAAAGTGTGACAACAACAACAACAACAACAGTAGCACAAAGTGTGATGACAACAACAACAACAACAGTAGCACAAAGTGTGAAAACAACAACAACAACAACAGTAGCACAAAGTGTGACAACAACAACAACAGTAGCACAAAGTGTGACAACAACAGTAGCACAAAGTGCAACAACAACAGTAGCACAAAGTGTGACAACAACAACAACAACAACAACAGTAGCACAAAGTGTGATGACAACAACAACAGTAGCACAAAGTGTGACAACAACAACAACAGTAGCACAAAGTGTGACAACAACAACAACAGTAGCACAAAGTGTGACAACAACAACAACAGTAGTAGCACAAAGTGTGACAACAACAACAACAACAACAGTAGCACAAAGTGTGATGACAACAAACAACAACAGTAGCACAAAGTGTGATAACAACAACAACAACAACAGTAGCACAAAGTGTGTAGCACAAAGTGTGACAACAACAACAACAACAGTAGCACAAAGTGTGATAACAACAACAACAACAACAGTAGCACAAAGTGTGATAAACAACAACAACAGTAGTAGCACAAAGTGTGATGACAACAACAACAACAAGCACAAAGTGTGACAACAACAACAACAACAGTAGCACAAAGTGTGATAACAACAACAACAACAGTAGCACAAAGTGTGATAACAACAACAACAGTAGCACAAAGTGTGATAACAACAACAAAAACAGTAGCACAAAGTGTGATAACAACAACAACAACAGTAGCACAAAGTGTGACAACAACAGTAGCACAAAGTGTGAATGACAACAACAACAACAACAGTAGCACAAAGTGTGACAACAACAGTAGCACAAAGTGTGACAACAACAACAACAACAGTAGCACAAAGTGTGATAACAACAACAACAACAGTAGCACAAAGTGTGATAACAACAACAACAACAGTAGCACAAAGTGTGATAACAACAACAACAACAGTAGCACAAAGTGTGATAACAACAACAACAACAGTAGCACAAAGTGTGATAACAACAACAACAACAACAGTAGCACAAAGTGTGACAACAACAACAACAGTAGCACAAAGTGTGATAACAACAACAACAGTAGCACAAAGTGTGATAACAACAACAACAACAGTAGCACAAAGTGTGATAACAACAACAACAACAGTAGCACAAAGTGTGACAACAACAACAACAGTAGCACAAAGTGTGACAACAACAACAACAACAGTACACAAAGTGTGACAACAACAACAACAACCGTAGCACAAAGTGTGACAACAACAACAACAGTAGCAACAACAACAACAACAACAGTAGCACAAAGTGTGACAACAACAACAACAGTAGCACAAAGTGCGACAACAACAGTAGCACAAAGTGTGACAACAACAACAGTAGCACAAAGTGCGACAACAACAGTAGCACAAAGTGTGACAACAACAACACAACAGTAGCACAAAGTGCGACAACAACAGTAGCACAAAGTGTGACAACAACAACAGTAGCACAAAGTGTGACAACAACAGTAGCACAAAGTGTGACAACAACAACAACAGTAGCACAAAGTGTAACAACAACAGTAGCACAAAGTGTGACAACAACAACAGTAGCACAAAGTGTGATGACAACAACAACAGTAGCACAAAGTGTGACAACAACAGTGTGACAACAACAGTAGCACAAAGTGTGACAACAACAGTAGCACAAAGTGTGACAACAACAACAGTAGCACAAAGTGTGACAACAACAGTAGCACAAAGTGTGACAACAACAACAGTAGCACAAAGTGTGACAACAACAGTAGCACAAAGTGTGACAACAACAACAGTAGCACAAAGTGTGACAACAACAACAGTAGCACAAAGTGTGACAACAACAGTAGTAGCACAAAGTGTGATAAACAACAACAGTAGCACAACAACAACAGTAGCACAAAGTGTGACAACAACAACAGTAGCATAAAGTGTGACAACAACAACAGTAGCACAAAGTGTGACAACAACAGTAGCACAAAGTGTGACAACAACAACAGTAGCATAAAGTGTGACAACAACAACAGTAGCACAAAGTGTGACAACAACAGTAGCACAAAGTGTGACAACAACAGTAGCACAAAGTGTGACAACAACAACAGTAGCACACAACAACAGTAGCACAAAGTGTGACAACAACAGTAGCACAAAGTGTGACAACAACAGTAGCACAAAGTGTGACAACAACAGTAGCAGTGTGACAACAACAGTAGCACAAAGACAACAACAGTAGCACAAAGTGTGACAACAACAACAGTAGCACAAAGTGTGACAACAACAACAGCACAAAGTGTGACAACAACAACAGTAGCACAAAGTGTGACAACAACAACAGCACAAAGTGTGACAACAACAGTAGCACAAAGTGTGACAACAACAACAGTAGCACAAAGTGTGATGACAACAGTAGCACAAAGTGTGACAACAACAGTAGCACAAAGTGTGACAACAACAACAACAACAGTAGCACAAAGTGTGACAACAACAGTAGCACAAAGTGTGACAACAACAACAGTAGCACAAAGTGTGACAACAACAGTAGCACAAAGTGTGACAACAACAACAGTAGCACAAAGTGTGACAACAACAGTAGCACAAAGTGTGACAACAACAGTAGCACAAAGTGTGACAACAACAACAGTAGCACAAAGTGTGACAACAACAGTAGCACAAAGTGTGACAACAACAGTAGCACAAAGTGTGACAAAGTGTGACAACAACAACAGTAGCACAAAGTGTGATAACAACAACAGTAGCACAAAGTGTGACAACAACAACAGTAGCGCAAAGTGTGACAACAACAGTAGCACAAAGTGTGACAACAACAACAGTAGCACAAAGTGTGACAACAACAGTAGCACAAAGTGTGACAACAACAACAGTAGCGCAAAGTGTGACAACAACAGTAGCACAAAGTGTGACAACAACAACAGTAGCAAAGTGTGACAACAAAGTGTGACAACAACAACAGTAGCACAAAGTGTGACAACAACAACAGTAGCATAAAGTGTGACAACAACAACAGTAGCACAAAGTGTGACAACAACAGTAGCACAAAGTGTGACAACAAAGTAGCACAAAGTGTGACAACAACAACAGTAGCACAAAGTGTGACAACAACAGTAGCACAAAGTGTGACAACAACAGTAGCACAAAGTGTGACAACAACAACAGTAGCACAAAGTGTGACAACAACAACAGTAGCACAAAGTGTGACAACAACAGTAGCACAAAGTGTGACAACAACAGTAGCACAAAGTGTGACAACAACAAAGTGTGACAACAACAACAACAGTAGCACAAAGTGTGACAACAACAACAGTAGCACAAAGTGTGACAACAACAGTAGCACAAAGTGTGACAACAACAGTAGCACAAAGTGTGACAACAACAACAGTAGCACAAAGTGTGATGACAACAGTAGCACAAAGTGTGACAACAACAGTAGCACAAAGTGTGACAACAACAGTAGCACAAAGTGTGACAACAACAACAGTAGCACAAAGTGTGACAACAACAACAGTAGCATAAAGTGTGACAACAACAGTAGCACAAAGTGTGACAACAACAACAGTAGCACAAAGTGTGACAACAACAGTAGCACAAAGTGTGACAACAACAGTAGCACAAAGTGTGACAACAACAACAGTAGCACAAAGTGTGACAACAACAGTAGCACAAAGTGTGACAACAACAGTAGCACAAAGTGTGACAACAACAGTAGCACAAAGTGTGACAACAACAACAGTAGCACAAAGTGTGACAACAACAGTAGCACAAAGTGTGACAACAACAACAGTAGCACAAAGTGTGACAACAACAGTAGCACAAAGTGTGACAACAACAGTAGCACAAAGTGTGACAACAACAACAGTAGCACAAAGTGTAACAACAACAGTAGCACAAAGTGTGACAACAACAGTAGCACAAAGTGTGACAACAACAGTAGCACAAAGTGTGACAACAACAACAGTAGCACAAAGTGTGACAACAACAACAACAGTAGCACAAAGTGTGACAACAACAACAACAACAGTAGCACAAAGTGTAATACAAATTTCCCAAGTACCGTAAAACCTGGACTATAAGACGCACCTGCATATAAGCTGCACCCCTTAACCCTTTCATCGCCACTGTCGCCTCTTGGCACCACAATGATTTCACACCCATGTCACTAAAAGGCATTAAATGAGGGTCTGGTATCCAGTGACCTTATGTGGTAAGGACAGGCCCCATGTTATGCACGTCACAGAGGAATCCCCGATATTGTAGATGAAATATTTTCTGTACCCGGGTAAGCTTAATGGTAAATTTTGGCTGAGGAATGGCTAGCGTTGAAAGGGTTAAATTGACAAAATTTTACGTATTTATTGACTTATGTTATAACCCACACCAGTTTACAAGCCACAGAGAAAATTATATGCACACAAACCAACACAAATATAGAGATTCTCCTATCAGAACATGAGTATTTAATGCTCTCAGATACTTTAAGCATGAAATTTGAATCTATTGATGACCAAAACCAGTTTCGAGTCTAAAGAAGCTCAAAATAGGCTGAAGAATGTGGCTAGAAACAGATTTAATCATACTGATAAAAAATCCACAGATAAGCCGCTTATGATAACAATGACGACAATGATGATAATGATTATGACGACGATGATAATGATGATGATGACGATGATGATGATGATATGGAAAACATTGATGATGATAATGATGATGATGAAAACGGTGACGACGATGATGACGACAACGATGATGATGGCCGCAGCACGAAGAACTTACCTGGCTTGATGGACGGCTAGTTTGATTAGCACCTCTGCCTTCTTAAACTCTCTCTTTACAACACAGGCCTGCAAAACGCACACACACAGAATCATCTCACTGGTTCTGCCCTTCACAGCTCCCCTCCCCCCCAACCCTCCTCCACCTTCTTAAGCTCTCTCTTTACAACACAGGCCTGCAAAACGCACACACACACAGAATCATCTCACTGGTTCTGCCCTTCACAGCTCCCCTCCCCCCCAACCCTCCTCCACCTTCTTAAGCTCTCTCTTTACAACACAGGCCTGCAAAATACACACACACACACACACAGAATCATCTCACTGGTTCTGCCCTTCACAGCTCCCCTCCCCCCCAACCCTCCTCCACCTTCTTAAGCTCTCTCTTTACAACACAGGCCTGCAAAACGCACACACACACAGAATCATCTCACTGGTTCTGCCCTTCACAGCTCCCCTCCCCCCCAACCCTCCTCCACCTTCTTAAGCTCTCTCTTTACAACACAGGCCTGCAAAACACACACACACACAGAATCATCTCACTGGTTCTGCCCTTCACAGCTCCCCTCCCCCCCAACCCTCCTCCACCTTCTTAAGCTCTCTCTTTACAACACAGGCCTGCAAAACGCACACACACACAGAATCATCTCACTGGTTCTGCCCTTCACAGCTCCCCTCCCCCCCAACCCTCCTCCACCTTCTTAAACTCTCTCTTTACAACACAGGCCTGCAAAACGCACACACACACACAGAATCATCTCACTGGTTCTGCCCTTCACAGCTACCCCCCCCCCCCCCCCCTCAACCCTCCTCCACCTTCTTAAAGTTAAACCCAGGGAAGTGAGAGGACCCAAAATAAAAAAGCTTACTGGATCATTGGGCCACCTCGGGCCCCCGGTGTGGACTGCACGGTAGGAGTGTAAAGAGCATAAATGTGGTGTACGTGTGTGTAAATAGCATATAAACATGGTGTGTGTGTGTGTGTATGTCTATGGGTATGTGAGCTAAGTGTAAACACTAGATGTGTGGGTGTGACTATAAGTATGTGAGCAAAGTTTAAAAACTATACATGTACAAATGTGTGTGTGTGACTCGGTGTGTGTCACTGTGCGTGTGAGAGAGAGACTATACTTGTATGTGAGCAAAGTTTAAAGACTATACATGTATGCATAGGCCTGGATGTGTGTATGTGTGTGTGTGTGTGTGTGTGTGTGTGTGTGTGTGTGTGTGTGTGTGTGTGTGTGTGTGTGTGTGTGTGTGAGAGAGAGAGAGAGAGAGAGAGAGAGAGAGAGAGAGAGAGAGAGAGAGAGAGAGAGAGAGAGAGAGAGAGAGAGAATGAGAGTGAGAGAGACTGAAAAGGTGAGAAAAGGAGAAAGTGTGTGTGTGTGTGTGTGTGTGTGTGTGTGTGTGTGTGTGTGTGTGTTTCTCACACAAGTTGACTCAACGAGTCATTGGATGTTAAAGATGAAGTTGAACTTGAAGAAGCACCTTTGAAATATTTAGAAGATAACGCGTAATTCATGCTTCGAATCTTTGCATTGTCAAGGTGCTTTTTTTTTTTACGTAGTCAAGCACGGCAGCCTTCCCCCTGTTTGCATAGCTGAGGGTATTGTCACACCACTCACACAAAACTGCCTGCCACCTGACATCAACTTTCCCGAGTTTCCGATTCAACTTTCCGGATGAAATCGCCGGCACGTATCTTAATTCTTATTGTCCTCTGCAGTTTCAACCAGCCAAGCCCAGTCAAATTTGCATCGGCATCCTTTGTCTCCTCGATATTCACATCGACAGTGCGATGAATAATTCTTATTGTTGCGGATAAAACAATCGCTCAAGATCACTCGCCATCCATCGAACAAACGCCAAGCGTATATGAGAATCATGCAGTCATTGGGCGAAATTGACCAATCACAAAGCTTCTTACGATTTTCAGTCAAGGGAGAGTACTACACGCTAAACTTCGCTTGCAAGCGTGCAGGAACCTCGGCAAAATCGACCGTCATTACGTTTTTTTGCTTTCATTTTCTTTAGGGGGTTTTGACGAATAGAAAAAGCGCATTTACGCGCAACTCTCACATCCCGGTAAGCTCTCTCTTTACAACATAGGCCTGCAAAACACACACACACAGAATCATCTTACTGGTTCTGCCCTTCACACCATCTCCACCCCCCCTCCCCCCCAAACCCTCCTCCACCTTCTTAAACTCTCTCTTTACAACATAGGCCTGCAAAACACACACACACAGAATCATCTTACTGGTTCTGCCCTTCACACCATCTCCCCCCCCCCCCAAACCCTCCTCCACCTTCTTAAACTCTCTCTTTACAACACAGGCCTGCAAAACGCACACACACACAGAATCATCTCACTGGTTCTGCCCTTCACACCATCCCCCCCCCCCAACCCCCCCCCAAACCCTCCTCCACCTTCTTAAACTCTCTCTTTACAACACAGGCCTGCAAAACGCACACACACACAGAATCATCTCACTGGTTCTGCCCTTCACACCATCTCCCCTCCCCCCCAACCCTCCTCCACCTTCTTAAACTCTCTCTTTACAACACAGGCCTGCAAAACGCACACACACACAGAATCATCTCACTGGTTCTGCCCTTCACACCATCTCCCCCCCCCTCTCCACCTTCTTAAACTCTCTTTACAACACAGGCCTGCAAAACGCACACACACAGAATCATCTCACCTGGTTCTGCCCTTCACACCATCCTCCCATAATCCTCCAACACCCCTCCCCACACACACACACACTATGCATGTAATACCGCACACACACACTCTCATATGCACACACACACACATATGCACGCAAAACCTCACATGCACACTCACTACACACATTCATATGCATGCAAAACTGCACACACACACACAGTGACACACACACACACAAATATGCACGGAAACACACACACACACGCACACACTCATATGCATGCAAAACCGTACACACACACACTCATATGCACGCAAAACCGCACACACACATAATAATAGTATATTTATACAGCGCTTTACCTCAAATGAGCCCAAAGCGCTTTACAATCAATTATCCATCAACAAGTAGACAACAAAAATACAAAGCAACACTCTCTCTCTCTCTCTCTCTCTCTCACACACACACACACATAAGTACACACACACAAATTTATCGACACCGACTCATTATTCATCTTTCATTCAGTAAGCCATAGCAACTGAGTTGCACGGACTGACCACATACACCAACACACATACACAAAACGTCAGAGGATACACATACAAATACACTCACATACAACGTACGCACGCAGACACACACACACATCATATACATGCAAAACCACACACTCACACACAAACGCACACACACAGTCACACACACTCATATGCACACAAAACCGCACAGACACACACTCACACTCATCAAATGCATGCAAAATCACACACTCACACACAAACGCACACACACACACACACACACGTACGCACACACACACACACATAAATGCTCATGAAGTAACGTTTCCAAAGTGAAAACGGTCACAAACCACGAGTAAAAACCCCACACGGTTTCTATGTAAACTCTTCATAAACACAAAAGACTGTGTGTGTGTGTGTGTGTGTGTGTGTGTGTGTGTGTGTGTGTGTGTGTGTATGTGCGTGTGAGGGTGGTGTTTGTGTACTTCCAAGTTTTTTTATACTGCATTGCAACTTAATTCCTATGATGTATTTATATATATATTTGTGCATGTCTTATCATTTCTATGTTTAGATGTGTGTTTTATGTGCATGCCAGACAAAGAATTTCTGTATATGTGTTAAAGACAATAAATGTTGATTGATTGATTGATTGAAGGGAAAGTATTTTGTACACTTACCTTAGCACACTGTCTTAATACATCCACCACCGTCTGTAGAAACAAAAACAAAAAAAGTAAATAAAACAAAACAAAACAAAACAAATGGCCAGCAAATTAAAAGCATATTAGGTAAAGGTAAAGATGCGCCCCCCCCCCCCCCCCCCCCCCCCCCCCCCCCCCCCCCCCATTTCTCAGTTGTTTCCATTTTTCCGTTCTTGCCTTTCTTACTGCAGATTGAGTACTTCATCCTCTATTGTTTGCTATATTTAACACTAATTTTCATCCATTTACATAATTAAACACATGCATTCAATAATAGTAGAAGATAAAGGCAAGACGGAAAAAACGCAATGAATCAGGACTGTGACAAATGCTCCGCGGCTGTTGTGTGCACTGCACTACATAAGGGGGGGGGTCCTATTAGATAATGGCCTTTATCATGACTGCAATTAATTATTGAACAAAGATAATTAGCTGAAAAGGTTAATAAAATACAGCTTAATGTTTGGTAAGAAAGGCAAGTGTGAAAATGCGGGGAGAGCTGAGATATGTAGGGGGGGGGGGGGGGGGGGGGGGGGGCACATCTTGACCATCTTACCTTTACCGAATATTATTATAAAACTCACAAGTTCTTGCCACATAACATACATATATAACTTTTTCTGGCAATAACTCACAAATTAAAATATCATAAAGTGGGAGCCAACTCAATGGAGTCATGTCGGAGACGTCATTCCGACACTGTTCCAATCCTTTGGAGTCACGTCGGAGGGAGTTTTCCGATCAATTTTGGCGGTTTTGGATGTCGGTTTTAAACCAATAAAAGGGAAACAACTCATTGTTCCTATTAATCCTGAGACCTTATTCTTGTAGTTGCTTCCCTTAGACCGTTTCTAGTGTTTCCTATTTTCGTTTTTTACTTCTAAAAATTGAGCTACTTATCTTCAAATTTTCTTCGTTCAATATGGTGGCGACCACAAAGCTCAACTTATTCTAACATTAAATAAAGAAATGTTTATGTTTATCGTTTATATTATGCTTTTCACAATCCTTCAAGTCTATCAAAACTTGAGTGGCTTTGTGATACTAGATCAAGATCATAACAAAGTGGTCAGCCCGTCAAGTAGAAAGTTTTTGTTTTCCTGACGAAGCACATTTCATCAAATGATTTACATAGTGAAATATATGCGGCTCACTCGTTCAAAGTAAGAAGTCTAAAAAAATATACTGATTTATCTGTTACTCGGTACATCTTGCATGTTTGAATGATTTGCATTTGATTTTTGGCGATTTTTAGACAATTACCTAAAATAGTGCGATCTGAGGGAGACACTACGTCATTTTGTATGTAAGTCAATGGAGTTAACATGTAAGCTGGCAGTTTTATTAAGTTTGTTTCAATCAGTTGTTTGCTTGTTTATTCTGAGTAACAAATACAATGCTGCTGCTGCTACCTATCAGTACAGTGGAACCTCCCTTATCAGACCTCCCATTATAAGACTCCCTCCCACATAAGACCTACTTCTCTGAGACATTGCCCTTGTTTGTAACTATTAAAAATACCTCCCTTATAAGACCCCTCCCTTATAAGACCTCATTTTGGATTATTTTTGAAGGTCCTATAAGGGAGGTTCCACTGTAGTAGTCAGACCTGCCTACCCCCAATTTCTTTTTTAGGTACTCCACGAAATAAAATTCCGTACTTTTTCTCAAAATTCCGTATTTTGCAAGGAGACCCAAAAACGGAACATTACAGAACATTAAACCGCCATGCGAAATGGCGAAAAACACTCGATTTTGACCGATCTTAGAAAATCTTAAGTTCAAAACTTTGCCGTATTAATTTTCCATTTACCGTACTGCAGTACTGGGGCTCAAAATCGTATGAGTAGGCAGGTATGAGTAGTTATGATACAAATGGAATTAATAATAATAATAAACACTGTGTCTCGAGACAATCATCAAATGATTCTTTCAGGAAGCAAAACAATCACATGGGGCATCCTGAACAGTATCTTCTTCTTCTTGTTGTCAATCGGCCAACTTCATCAGGTTGAAGATAATCGGCGATATATTGACTAAAAAAAAAAAACCCACAGAAAATGTGACACAATGAAAGGCCTGGTGGGGCAGTGGGTGGATGCCTCGTGCCTCCATACGGGGTCTCTCCCCGTGGGGATACCGGGGGGGTCTTTCGTAAAAATAGTTCCCCCACCCTCTGGAAGTTCCGTGCTTGTAACTTCCTCTAATCTGCCACTCTCTTTGACTCTGCCTTTTCTATCTTTCTGACTTGTTGGCCCATTCTCCTGCCTTTCCCAAAAAGAATCTTCCAAATAATTGTTCTCCTTTGAGCTCATCCAAAATCGGAATATGTCGGCTGTACGCAGCGGGGAGACCACTGAAAACTGAAAACCGGACACATACGTACCTTATCCATTATGGCCATATGGCCTGGGAACACAGAAGAAGAAGAAGAGAAGAAGAAGAAAGGCCTGGGAATTCAGTTTAACCCCAACATGTCTAGAATATTCTGGGTATTCTATATGGATGCGTTTCAAACCTCAGTCTCTCCGAGGCAAACAGTGCTTTTTACACAATGTTACCTACATTTTGGTGTAGAGTGGCACAGTGGTAACGCGTTCGCTTTGTGTCAAGTAAACCTGAGTTTGAACCTGGATACAGGGGATTTTTCCTCTCAATTTGCACTAGGCCTTACAGTCTGAATGTGGAGTCTTTCGGATGAGACGATAAACTGAGGTCCCGTGTGCCCATGCATTTAGCACACGTTAAACCCAGTGGCAATGAAAAAGTCATCATTTGGTCAAAATGTACCCCCCCTCCCGTCCCTTTCCTTCCTCATAAATCACACACAAAAAATCGCATGCAAAAAACACACCAAAAAAGGGTGGCGCACCTCTGGCTGCGACGCGCTCTCCAGGTGGGAGCAACCCGAATTTCACAGAGATGCCTCTGTGACTATAAAGTACCTAATACCTAAAACAAAATAATACCATCACTTACCCTGATGCTGACGGAGCTGTTCAGTTCCTGCAGCGCATTGAAACAGGCCTTGAACGCCTGTCCACAGAAAAGAAGAAGAGACCCATTCAAATCTAACCTTCACTCCTCTAGCGCCTTGTATTTTTTATTTTACGTTTTAGCGTTGTCCGTTGCATCTCAACAGACAAGAGGGGAGTAACTTTTTTTCCCCCCGAGAGTGCATGCATTGCCTTAACCTTTACCGGATCATGCTTTGACTACACGGACACGATGGCGGGGGTCTTCCACGACCCCCTACTCAGCAAAGAGCAAATTCCAAGGTGTTTATCCCTGTCTGGATGGCGGGGGTCTCCCATGACCCCTACTCAATGCACTACAGTGCTCTTTAAAGTAGGGGTCGTGGGAGACCCCCGTCATCCGGACAGGTATATCAAAATTACGCGTCATATTACGTCATTTTTATACACATTAATAAAATTTAACACACTTAAAGCCATTTACGTTTTTGACAAAGTCATGAAATTTCATGAAGATTGCTTAAATAGTTTTAGAGATATAACATGTTTTGTGTGTCAAGGGGTCGTGGGCGACCCCAGAAGTCCGGTAAAGGTTAAGAGAAGAAACAATGACGTAAGCTCTAAAGATAGACAAACACATGGCAGGGTGCTCAGCAGTGAATGTCTTTGCAGTTGGTGGGAGTGTAGAGTGATGTCTTGGGCGAGTACTAGAAGTTAAATAATGAAACAGGGAAAACAAAGAAAAGGAAAAAAGGGAGGGAGGGGGGGGGGCAGAATGGGGTGGGAGGTGGGGCCAGAGTGGGGGGGGGGGAGGCAAACACAAAGAGAGAAAGAGAGGACAAAAAAGGGAGAAAGAGAGACAGACAGAGACAGAAAAACAAAAAGACAGACACTTGACACAGGTTCATAGAATAGGTCATGGTCACATTCAGTAGAGTGATGTATTTATTATACAGAGATGCTTGCCCTACTTTTCACCTTTCAGGAACCAAGACTTTAAAAATCCGGAATTTACCACAATGGGTTTTTTTAACATTGCAAGAAAATGTAGCTTGCTAATTAGTATTGCCGATGTGGCTCCTCTTGCTACGCCGATTCACAAGAGAAAAGTCCACAAAATGTAAGAAAGTTGTTCTTTTGTTTACTTCCCTTACACGATGAACGGACATTTTGCATATTTTGGGTAGAAAAAATCTCCACAATATCCAGTCATAACTGCCTTTTGGTTCACTATTTGGCGCCATCTTTGCAGACAGGAAGTGACATCGATCACTCAAAAGCTGCAATATCGGCTGCAATATCGGCTGCATATCGGCTGCAATATCGGCTGCACCATTTCGGAAGTTCCAAATTTCACCACTTCCCTACCTTCAATCTGCCGGAACAGGCAGCAGAGAATTGTATTTTCGGAACTCCACGCCCGGTTTTCATATTTCACGCCACACATACGAACCTGTGACGATAGGCATCTCCGATCATATCAGATAAATATCAGGGCTTCTGATCTTTCCCCCTTCTTAAGGGGTACGCTCACCCCCTGCTTACAATTTTAACGGGTATTTTCACCCCCAGTTGCAAATGTTATGGGGTAAAGGCGAAAACATGGGAGAAGCTCCATCGCCTGCAAATCCCCCACCCCACCCCATGAGTTTTCAACAATTTGGGCTTTCTGCGCGATCCAGTAGAACTGATTTTAGATCTAGCCCAGACAGATTGTGGCAGGAATGCCTAGCAGACGATTGAAATATGTAGAATATCATTAACCTACTGATAAGTAACGGTTGTGTTCACGCACGCGTCATCATTTTAATGCATCATCTCTGTGACGTAAGTGTCCCGCGCGACCCCTCTTTCTTATCTACACCCCCCCCCCCCCCCTTCCTTCTTTACTCGGCCGCCACTTTAATTGCCATCCACCATCAAACCGACGCCGATTAAGGCAGTTATCTCTTTGAAGCCCGATCTACCTCCCCATCACGAGAAAGTGACAACCACGGTCGGCTCCCTTTGAAGACAACTCGTCCTTTCCTATCACGAGCAGGATAGGAATGTCAGCATGTGATAAGGATGTAACCGGCGCGTGATTGTTCGGTACTAGTATGCATAAAATTATAGCATCATCTTGTGACGTGTCAACTGCTATAAACCAACCACAGGCTTTCATTGTTTGAAAGTGAAGGCTATAATTGGAGTAGTGAGAAAAAGTTTTCACACAAGACGCTGAAACCTAGCTAGAGCAACATTGCAGACTCAACCTCTCCCAGCCAGTCATAATAAGCCCAACTAGTGAGTATTATTGATGGCTGGTGATTGAGATTTTGTTTTGTTTGATCCTAGTTTTGATCTAGATCCTATGTTCAATGATGAATAAGGAGTAGATAGATATGTTATTGAAAAGAAGTGGTAAACATTCTGTTCTATTTATGTGCACTGATTATTTGTGTGTGTGTGTTTTTGACTTTAACACTTTTGGTACCAGAACCGGATTTTATGCCTACTAACCCTTTTGTCTATTTTTAGTAGGAAACCTGTGGGTTGCAATCTTGCACTTTATGATACCATTCCTTTCCAGGTGTTGGATGGAGAGTGATGTTGGCTTGATCACCTTTTATGTTTTACTGATCTCAGTTTGTTAACTGAAATTCAGATTATGTGTTCTTAGTGCTATTGTACAAGGGAAGCCTTCTAGCCGGTTGGGATTCACTAATTCCCTGCCGACTGAAGCCCCTTGTCTCTAAGCCATAGAGACCTACATCCACCTTCTCCTGTGATTATCAGCAGGGCATCGTGGGCCGGACGATCATCCCAGACTCACAAGCACCAAGACGGGAACGCCGCCAAGACGACCCGCACCCAGAATCCGCGAGGAGACCACGCTTGAACCGTGCCATCCCGCGAAGCCGTAACCGGAACGACTGGGAGCTACTCTCACCTGACGAGCAAGCCCAGCCAACCCAGCACTCGCCGATCACTACGGAGGAACTTGACAACAGCTAAGTCCAGCGGACCGCGCCAATCATTTGAACTTTCCTCCGGACACTGAAAATAATTAGTAACCCTTCTCGCTTGGGGCTAACCTTCTAGAAAGACAAAAGTCTTGTAAATCCTTTCGGATTTCATTGGGTTTTTTTGCATTCATATTTTGTTTTGGCGCCATTGAGCTGCTTTATTATTATTGTTGCATAATCTTATGCAGATTTTGTGAGTAAATAAAATACAAGTGTCAAATAATCCTGAACCCTTTGGTCAGACTGATGAGAGTGGGAGTCTTGTAATTTCATGTAAAACCCTACTTCTCTCTGTCTGCCATTAAGAGCAAATCAACCACTTGTATTTCTTACAATCATACGAGCCAGAACCCGGGCACAAATATAAATTTATTAGATGAAAAGGGGCCGGGAAAGTTGCTCATCTCCCATACCCTAGAGAAGTGGGTTAAAGGCAAATTTTCTACTTGAAAATTTAACACACTAAAAGTCTTCCCTAGAGGTTTAGCCTTTTAACCCATTACCTCGTCACAATCTCACCCCTTAAATGAGATTTTAAAGGGTAAATCTCACGCAGTTTCATATTCTAGGGGGTGATTTGAGAGCTCTAAAGCATAAATACGCACAATCTGTACGTTTTCAGAAGCCCTGTATATAGAGACAGAAATAACACCGACTATAAAAACAAATCCACACAAAAACGTTCAACCTTCTCCAAAAATAATAAAACGGCACCCCACCTCATCGTACAGACTCTGGGCAAAGAGCAAGGCGCACTGCTCCGCATACAGGATGGCACGGTTGACAGTGAAGCCTTGCTTTGACAGCTCCTCCACGATGGAAAACGTTTTCACGCTCGTCTCCGTCGCCGCCTTGTAGCGGCAGTTGGAGTTCTGGACGTGAAACAATCTGCCGACAGGTAAATAAGCAGAGAGGGCGATCAGTTCACATGGTTTTCCCCTGCTGGGGATACTTTTGTACAAATAGCTCCCCCCACCTTCTGGAAGATCTGTGCTTGTTCTTCTTCTTCTTCTTCTGCGTTCCCAGGCCCTATGGCCATAATGTGTAAGGTACGTTTGTGTCCGGTTTTTAGTTTTCACTGGTCTCCCCGCTGCGTAAAGCTGACACATTCTAATTTCGGAGGAGCTCAAAGGAGAAAATTATTTGGATTTTTTATTTTTTTAAAGGCTGGAAGGAGAATGGACCAATACGTCAGAAAGAGCAGATGACAGAAAGCAAAGGAAAAAGGCAGAGTCAAAGAGAGTGGCAGATTAGAGGAAGTTACAAGCACAGAACTTCCAGAAGGTAGGGGAACTATTTTAATGAAAGACCTCCCCCCTCCCCGGTATCCCCACGGGGAGAGACTTGTGGAGGGGGCGGGGTTGTCCAGCTCCCCATATGGAGGCATGAGGCATCCACCCACTGCCCCAATGAAATGGACTAAATCAAGGTCTGAATATGCCCAACTGTACACATCAAGTTATAAGATCGATAAATAATCTTGTTTTATTTCAGTTCTCATCTTTAAAAAGTTCTGTGTAAGAAATCTGGCTACACGATGTCAAAAATACTGAAATTGTTGATCTGCACATTAGTTTGCTTTCAGTTTAGCTCATTCATACACGTAATTCAAGCCAAAATGTTCAAATTCAAACTGAAAAAAAAAATCAAAAATCAAAATGGCAGGACTTCAAAGAAATCTGAACTAGATATCTTCGTACCTAAAACTTCACCTGCATACCTTTGACAGTTCTTAAAATTCAATCTGTTTCTTTAAAAACTTGTCTGTGACTGTGTGCATCTTCAGCACAAATGTGCCACCATGAACCACCATGTGTATGTGTATCTATGTGTATGTCACAGGAAAATTTGGAATCCGGGAAAATTAAGATTTTATTTTTCCTGAAATTGGGAAAATTAAGATTTTTCCCGAAATTGGGAAAATTCTGAATTTTCATGGGATTCGGAATTTTCATGGGAAAATATTGAATAGTTATTCAATAGATGAAAGTTAGGTGTGTGCCTCCTCTCATTCTGTCTCTCTCTTCCATTCTGTCTGTCTGTCTCTCTCCCCTCTCTCTCTTTCTTTGTCTGTAATTCTTGATATCTCTCTCTCTCTCTCTCTCTCTCTCTCTCTCTCTCTCTCTCTCTAATTGATGTAATTTATTTTATTTATATGCCTTGCACGGTGCGTCCGTTTGCGACCTTGATTGAAGGTTGAGGTTTTTTTCTTGTATTTTGTGATGTCTTTTTTTTCTATTTGTATTTTTTAAATTTATTTTCTTTTGGTTCTGAGGGCCGGATGAAAAAAAGCCGGTTATTGTGCTTATTCCACTTTTCCTCAATAAAAAACATTCGTTCGTTCGTTCGTTCGTTCATTCTCTCTCTCTCTCTCTCTCTCTCTCTCTCTCTCTCTCTTATGATTTCTATGGAATGCAGCCATTTGCTTGGAAAAACTCAGAATACTCCCAAGCCGGGACAAAATTGGCAATTTTCCTGGCTTCCAAATTTTCCCGTAACAAGTATGTGCATGTATGGGTGTACATGAATGCACACTTGAGTGTTATTCACCTGACACAGTACTCCAGTGCTCTGAACAGACTGGCTTCGCTGCTGTCCCTCTCCACTGCCGTCAGACACTCCTTATACACCCGCTCGCTGTGCTCAAACCAGCCCGCCTCCGAGAAAAAGCTCCCTGCGCACACAAAACACACCGCAATGAGCTCAACTCAAACCAAAAAAATGCTTCCCGCGCACACAAAACACACTGCAAGTGAGCTCAACTCCAACCAAAAAAAACCTCCCTGCAACACACTGCAAATGAGCTCAACTCAACCAAAAAAAGCTCCCTGCAACACACAAAACACTTTGCAAATGAGCTCAACTCCAACCAAAAAAAAGCTCCCTGCAACACACAAAACACTTTGCAAATGAGCTCAACTCCAACCAAAAAAAAGCTCCCTGCAACACACAAAACACTTTGCAAATGAGCTCAACTCCAACCAAAAAAAAGCTCCCTGCAACACACAAAACACACTGCAAATGAGCTCAACTCCAACCAAAAACAAGCTTTCTGCAACACACAAAACACACTGTAAATGAGCTCAACTCCAACCAAATAAAGCTCCCTGCGCACACAAAACACACTGCAAATGAGCTCAACTCAAACCAAAAACAAGCTTTCTGCAACACACACTGCAAATGAGCTCAACTCCAGGGCACCGGTTCTCAAAAGTATTTTTTTAACTCTTCTTCTAGCACCATGGGCGAATACATCCACCCAGTACATCACTACACTCCCACCAAATGCAAAGACATCCATTGCCAAGTATCCTGCCATAAGTTTGTCTATTTTTAGAGCTTTTGTCAGTGATTTTTTTGTTAAAGCAATGCATGCGCACTTGAAAAAAATAGTTACTCCCCTCTTGTCGGTTGAGATGCAACGGACAACCAAGAACGTCAAGCTTCCAAGCTCGAATAAACATGATGTATTGTGGGAAAAAAGTCATCATGCTGATGATGAATTCCGACAATGACATACCTCTACACATACATATCGCAAAAACAAAACAAAAAGTGAAACACACACGACGTACAAACACACACGCACTTGCCACATTGTCTGTTGTGCACACACACACACACACACACACACACACACACACACTTGCTTCACCGTCCATTGCATATGACCCTCTGATTTCAGAGACAGAGTAACGCACTGCATGACTTTAATAAATCAGCTTAGTAAAAGAAGCGTTGATCTTGACGCACAGACTTTTTTCCCTTTTTTTTAAAAAGTGTAAAATCATGAAGACAGACTCCCTAAAGCAAAATATCCAGATGACCCCCTAAAAATCTTAGGACATATTTCCCACACTGAGTCTCATCCCCTGATTTCAAAAACAGAATCAGCACTCTTAGGCTGTGTACACATATAAGCGGATATTCCATGCGGAAACCCGTTCGCAGTCCATAAATAAGTGAAACAAAGAAGGGAAAAGATTTGCACACGTGTCCGAATTTCTCCTATATATATGCGTAAACTTTTATCCTTCTTTCTTCCACTTATTTATGGTTTTCTGTACGGAACTTACACATTTAATGCGTCTAAAGCAACCCTGTTCCATACACAGCACACAGCAAAATAACAGCTGATAATCAATCCAGGGGAAATCGCCTTGGCTTAGGGCAGTGTCAGACCAATTGACGTAGCCTAGAACACCAAGGCTACATCAAAATGTTGTCATGCTGTGCATAGTTATGCGGGGGGATTGTCTTTTAACAGTGTTCCCCATGCTTCCAAATTTTTAAGGGTCATGATGACTCTTTGCCCCCAAATTTTAAGGGTCATTTGAAAATTTTTGAGGGTCAAAATAAAAGCCATAATAAATGGACAATATGCTCTCAAATAAAGACACGAAGCCAGTCAAATTCTTCACACCAACGTGACTTGAATTTGCGAGTTACTTTCTTCTTTTCATCACTACTGACAGTTGAAGTAGAACTTGAAGGGCCTGGAACTGGTTTGAGGGTTTTTGTCACCTCACTTAAAACTTCAGAGTCTTTGGAAGAACTTCGCGTCGAAGTTTTCGCAATCCAGCGAAGCAGCGCCATTTTTGGGCTTCCAAGAAACGCGGCTAGGCTAGGCAGCAGTGCACGTGCGATCAGCATGGGTCGCGAGAAACAAAGGGAAATTACTCTGTGGTTCATAATAGTTTTTGTCGTCTGCTTCAAGCATGGTATAGTAGTGAAAGAATAGGCCCAGTATATTTTGTTGATCGTTTCCCGCAAGCCGAAATGGCTTCGACATTCTGATCGCCGCGAACACGTTTGAGGAAGCAATCGGCTGAGAGAAAAACAGTACGTCACAATGACGTATTGACTGAAAAATTTATACGTCAAACTTGAAACTTTGTACGTAATTTACGTACAGATCTGCGTAATCGGGAACACTGCTTAACCATGACAAGCTCCTAGCATAACATCATCAGTCTCCAAAACGGAGTGTGGCTGCCCATGCGGTGGGGGTAATAAAAAAAACGGTCACACACGGCAATGTTCTTATCCGTAGCTGATGCACTTGTACTGATCACAGTGCTCAAGCGCCTCCGCTGTTGGGATGATCCCCGGAGTCTTTCAGCCAAGGTACAACAACAACAGCAACAACAATCCAAGGGAACGAACCCAGGGCGTGTCCGGCGTGTAGACACTTGACGAGGTCGACTTGCTCCCCTTGTTGCTGGCAGAGCACCATCCGCTGGCAGAACTGCTCGCTCAGCGTCTGGATCAACTCCGGGGTGTTGTCCATCAGGTACTGGAAGATGTAGTGAAGCTTCGATCTGTGCAACGGAAAAAGAAATAACAATTTTTTAAAAATTAAACTAAAGCCGACAGCCCCAACATACACGTACAAGCATGCACGCCTTGTGCACAAACACACAGTGACACACACACATGCACAGATGCATGAACATTACAGGGCTCCCAATCGCCCCGCAAAACAAGGTGTCCCATGGACTCCTTCACTGACAGCATAGAGGGTTCTAGAGGCGGGGTAGAGGGTCCCAGTGGCATTGTGAATGCTAAAAATATTGTTTCTAGTGCATCCCTGGGACCCCCTGCACTTTCTTTTAGAGGGTCCTTTGGAATTTTAGTGCTTCATAGACCTGGGATCCCTGCATGTAGTGATGGACACACACGTAAACACAGCTTCGGGTCGGGGTCAGGATCAGGGTCCATCAGATACTGGATCTGCGCAATGGGGGAAACAAAAAAGTTATGGTAAAACTAAACCCAACAGCCCAACATAACAACATACAAACACACACTCACACACAGAGCACTGTTGTCCATCAGATACTGGAAGGTGTAGTACAGCTTCAATCTGTGCAAGGGGGGATGAATAAACTTAAACTAAACTAAAAAGCCAACAGCCGCATAAACATGCACGCACACACACATGTACACACACACACCACATGTGCAGAAGCGCATGCGAACACGCACCCACACAGACACCAAAAAAATGACATGTATATACACACAGACACACACATACCGTACACAGCACACACAGTGGCACTCACACACACATCCACACACACATTTAAAACATAGCCAGATACTGAGAAAGAAAACAGAGACTAAGAGTGAGAGAGGGGTATCTAGAGTGGGATAAGCAGCCACTCAGACAGAGACAAAGACAGGTAGGCGGGCAAGCACTGAAGCAGGCACACAGAAATATTTGTTTAATAAGGCGCATCTTACTATAATGTGCATTCCCCCAATTCACACAGAATTCAGATTTATTTTGATTTTTTTGTACTATATTATTATTAGTACCGTATTTTACGGACTACAAGGCGCACCTGATTATATGGCGCACCCCCGAAATGTTTCACTAAATTCAGATGTTCTTAATATAATTTCTTACTATATTATCAGTCACATTACAACGCGCAGGGGTCTTGTCTGGGGGAAAAGTATCGCCTTATACTTATAGTCCGTAAAATATGGTAGTCATTTTATAAGGCGCAGGGGTATCACTATGGATACAAAGAATCGCCTTAGTTTATAGTCAGAATAATACGGTAAATGAAAGAACAACACAAAGTTTGACAATATCCACACGTGTCTCTGTAGTGTAAAGTTATGTAAGAAAAGATGATTTATCAATGGAAAGAAGTCTCTGGATCGAGTCGTGATTGGCCTTCTTTCTATGACGACGAAAATGGTGTTTTACGTCCTCTTGGTCTGAATCAGACACATATGGGACATTTGTAAATACAAATATGGCGGGAACAATACTGGAGGCAATGCCCAGAGGCAGTACGAAACCAGTAAAGTCCCGATTTTTTATTAATACAGATAGGTGTAGCGGTAACCACGCCTCGGTTAAACCTCATCGGCTATGGCACCACTACAAGTATTGGTTGCAAAGCTGCGCCTTCTTTCTATCAGCTAATTATTTCCTCTTGCAGGGAAAAATGTGTGTGCGTGTGTGTGTGTGTGTATGTGTGTGTGCGTGTGCTGCATGCATGCATGTGCGCATGTGTCTGCATCTGTGTCTCTGTGTGTGTGCATGCGCATGCGCATGTGTCAATGTGTAGTGTGTGTGCCTGTGCATACATACATGTGTATGTCGAGAACTCAAAACACAATAATGAATAAATACCTTTTATTGTTGACCCGCAGGATGCGTGAAAACACTTTGAGCTGGCTGAATTCTTGACACAGCAATGACTGCTTGTTCTGTGTAAATAACTGCACAAACAAACATCAACAAAATCTTTAAAAAAAATTAGATGCATCTCCACAACAGGTGCAACTGCAAGGCAAGACAAGAAAACTGCACAATGCAAAACAACTAAACAACAAAAATATAACAACAACAAAAACACTTCATAAAACTTTTAAACTTTCAAATTTTTGGTTACTCAATTATGGTTAAGTCTCAGTTCCCTGCGGCAGTTATCCAAAAAAAAAGGGGGGACTGATTATTCCTTATCAGGGCTCCCAGGGACCCCCATTTGGGGGTATATGAAGCACTAAAATTCTAAAGGACCCTCTAAAAGAATGTGCAGGGGGTCCCAGGGATGCATTAGAAAAATTATTTTAAGCATTTGCAATGCCACTGGGACCCTCTATTATCCCACCTCTAGGACCCTCTATACTGTAACTTGTGTAAGTGAAGGAGTCCCTGGGACCCCTTGTTTTGCGGGATGATTGGGAGCCCTGCCTCATACACGTCATACAAGGTGTTTTTTTAAAGTGTTTCATGATCAACCCTACGTCTTGTGCAGAGACCCACCGAGGATAGAGAAGTGATAGTCCTAACACAAATTAAGTGTTCTAAAACAAGAAAATTGATAGGACAAAATGTTGTGGCTCTTGCAGAAATCGACATTAATTATCAATACTACTACTAGTCAATAGGACAGTGTTAGAACTAGGCATCAGAATAGTCTGAAGTCCAATCCTCTGAAAACAGCGGTAAAAGGGACATCAAGGCCCCAGACTGTAGAGGGACAACACTGAAATCAGTTCCCAACATGACCAAAAAGGCTTTAATATACTTTTTTTATATAGTGATCAATGCTATTTAACACAAAGGATAAAAATAAATAAAAAGGCAAAACCTCTGACAAGAGAAGCCAATCCTCTGTCAGAAATTCTTAATCCTCTGAAATCCTCTGATCCTCTGACAATTCTGATGCCTGTAGAACTTTAGTAGGATATTTGTCCTGACAGGGGGCCCGGGGGAACACAAATACTGACAATTATATACAGGACATTTTGTTTTTGATAGGATGACTATGACTGGAGCCTCGGGACATCACTGTTTGGTGATTGTGGAAATAAATAAAAAAGAAAAACACACACAAAAAACAAAAGAACAACACCAACAACACACACACTCAAACACACGCACACACACAGTGACACTGACACACACACACACACACACACACACACAGTGACACACACACACACACACAGAGTCACTAACTTTAGTCAGTGTCACAAATCTTGTCAATAGCTAGCAGTAACACATTTTACCGGTGTCATGAAAAACATTTCCCGGTGTGAAATAAGACCCGCTTACCGTAAATCGTAATAAACATAATATGCGCCCACAGCACATTTAAAAAATATATAATTAGAATGGAAGTTTTAAGTTCTCAATCTCAATCTACACGGAAAGAACCGAGATACGTGTACTAAATTAAGCGGTAGGGCATTAATCTACACCCCTACCAAAACAATGGATGTAGCTGTAATGTACTAAGTCTCACAGTCTGACATCATGGCTTAGTGAGCATGTACAGTGAGGAAACGAGAAGAATTACATGCGGAAGGAATTTTTTATGACACCTGTTAGTGTGTTACTGTTAGGCTGTAGTGTATGACGAGCAAAGGTGTAGCCTGTGAAAATGTTGTGGGGGGTAGGCCTTGCAAGTTGCATTTTTGTGGTTTTGTTAGTTAATTGTTCGTCCAACTTCGTTGTGCTTAGGGTTAGAACTTGCGGTCAGGATAGGGCTAGGAATAGGATTAGGTAGGAATATAAATTTTTTTATAATAATAATAATTAATAATGCTTATATAGCGCATAATCTTGCAAAGCAACTCAATGTGCTTTTCACTCACCATTCGTACAAACATTTCTAACAAACTGGCCCACGCATCCTCACCATACATCTCTATGAAAATGAATACATATTAGAGAATGCATTGCATATTATAATCATAACACAACACACTAACACCCACCTCCCTTCAACACCACCACCCCAACCATCCCCCCACTCCCTCCCACCCCCCACCCATCCCCACCCCCCTACTCCCCACCCCCACCCCATACACACACACGCGTTAACCTCATATTATCTCATAAACAAAAGAAAAATGAAGAGCAAACTTCGATTGTGTGAAAAAATAACGAAAATAAGACTTTTGTCAGGCCCAGTTCAATAAAAAAAAAAAACTGGCTTCTGCCGGTCTATCTAATCTCTGGCACATGGTTTAGATGCATACATAATCAATTCAATGTATCATTCTCTCCGTTTGATGAAAATAACCCTGAATTCTCACTCTATTCTGAACCCGAGTATGGGACAACATTGCTTTGTAGTCTTTGTAGTGAACATTGTCAATGAGAAAACGTAAAAGTGGAGAAACACAATACAAGTGAACGCTAGAAAAAGAAAAACAAAATTGTCAACTCCTAATGAAATTTATGTCATTGTAAAGAGCTCGAAAAGACCTTTAAAACGACACCCAAATTATCAAAATCAGTCGAAAATTGAGAAAGTTACGACATTTTAAAATGATAGCCTTTTTTTACATGAGCTATCTAAGAAAAAGTTGATCAAGTCTCGATCGTCAGTGTGACTCGGCAAGAAGAAAAACAAAATGTCGGACATGGTCGGACTAGGCTAACACCTCCGATTAGAATGAATGAATCTTTAATTTAATGTCTTTTCACATAAACAGTGATTTTAGACAATATGCAAAAATTGAACCAATTAAAAAAAAAAAAAAATTTAAAACACAAAGAAAAACATCTACAGTAAGCTTCCAATAGGCGTGGACAGCATTAATTTAGCAATTAAAGCAAAGTCAATTTCTGCGTCACTTAAGACATCCTTGATATTATTATACTTATGAAAAAAGTCCATATTGAACATTCAGTAAATATTTAGAGAGCAACATTAGGCATTCTAATAGTAAATGATGAATTGATTATCTCTGCAGGCATGTGAATTAGAGAAGACAAAAAAGACTGAAAATTGGGGTCTGGAAGCAGGCATAGGAACAAGGAATAAAAAAAACAAACCTGAAAACCGTGTGTGTTGGGATACAGCCCCCAGAAAATGAAGCTTCTTCTGTTATGTAAGCCTTAAAAACAGTATTAGAGATAAGACTGATAAATTATATATTTAGGTCATTTTGCATTCATTTATAACCAATAACTTAAGTTTTACTCATTGGGATTCATTTTGATCTCATAAATGTCCTCTTGGACCATCAAAAAAGCAGAAACTTGCAAAAAAAGACTGAAGAGGACCATGAAAAAAGCTGAAATCAGCCAAAAGACTGACAATTCCCATGCCTGTCTTTGGGTGCACAGACAATTTCTATGTATTTAGTTTTCAATGAATTTACTTATTTAGACGCATCTTGTACACTCCGATTAGATTAACCTCGCAAAGTACCAGATTATAAACTTACATTAGTTACATGCACCAAATTTGGCACACTTGTAGCAAATTAGTTGAATCTATTAAAAAAAAAGTATTATGCTATTTATTATAGTATTATTTTCATTAAAGTCTTATGTACCAAAAAAACTACCATTCAGTTCTGGTCGACGGAGGAATCAGACCTAAAAATTGGAGTGCTTGACACTCGCAAACTTGCGTCCACTTGTAAACAAAAACTGGTCAAGACTAACGGGACAAGTGTCCACTAGGGGTGTGCCTAATATACGAAAACGAGCGAAAACGGGCGAAAACAGAAGCGAAAGCGCATTTTTGATCGTAAACAAGAACAAAAAATGTTAAATTTGTCTAAACCCTACCAAATTTGGCATAGATTTGATCTTTAATCGACTGCTGATCCATATTTAGATGTAATTTCCGATCTGCATTTTTTTTTATAAACCAGCTTCCGCTAGCCATTACTTCCGCCGACTGAAGTTTTTTCCACTTCTCACTATTGTACCATACTATTAAATCTTAATGAAACTTGGCAGAAAGGTTCCTTAGATGCTGCCCATGGTGGAAAAATTGACGTAATGACCCAAGATCAGCGTAATCCCTTTGAATCAGATTCAGTCTCTTATGTTTTCGCCCGTTTTCGTATATTAGGTAGAACGTCTACTAGTAGTACTACACGAAGAAAATTCCCTGATGAAAACAAAGAAAAGACAGTGACCACTTGCCACGAAGCCAAAACACGGGTTCGACATTTTGAGGAGAAACTATCGAGTCGGTTTGACCCAATTCTGATGATCCTACCTTAGCCTGGACTTCAGGGGTCATGAGTGGCTACAAGTAGTGCAATAAGCTATAGTAGGAACGACGGAATTAGGTCAAGCCGCAGCGATTTTTCTCGTTGAAAATCCGAACCGCGATTTTGGCTATGTGCCAAACGGTCACTTCCTTTGCTTGTTTTTATTGGTGGTTATTCTTGGCGCTGACCATCCGAGTTTCTTTCTTTCGGGAAGCAGACACCTACTCGGTCATTCGGGAACGATCTTTTTTTACGCTAAGACGGCCGATCGCGAGAGACAAGCGATCCAATATTTGGGTCCAATTCATTCGTTTATCATTTCTGAACGGTAATTATATAATTCTTTAAAACAAATGCGCAGTTACATTTAATTATTTTTCTACAAGTACACCAAATTTGGTGCATCTAGAATAAATCTCAATGCTGCTCAAGGTCTCCACAAGTCGGGAGGTGTTACGTCGAAGACTGTCTGACATGTTTTCTGTCACGCGCATGTTGATGTTGCGATCTTGTGAGTCGCACAAAAAGCTTAGGCCTAATCTGTCTAATGTTTGGGGTTGATGTTGCCCCTTTGAATAAGCTTTATTTTGGTACCAATGTTTTGTTTATTGGTAAAAAAAAGAAAAAGTTATGGCTGTTTTATTCATCCAAACCTTGATACGGTAAGGGCCGGTAACCTTGATCAACTTTTTCTTATATATATAGCTCATGTAAAAAAAGCTAACATTTTAAAACGTCGTAACTTTCTCAATTTTCGACCGATTTTGATAATTTGGGTATCATTTTAAAGGTCTTGTCGGGCTCTTTCCAATGATATAAATTTCATTAGGATTTGACAAAAAGTAAATTATTTTTTTAAATTTTATAACCACCCTAGCTATAGTATAACTAATCCGGGATGGAAAATGGAAATTTGTCTCTCTCAACTGCCAATCGGATTGGTAGTTTACTCATTTTCATTTTCCAGCCCAGTTTAGTTGTTTTAGCCGCACTCATGACTACAGGCCCACAGATCTTGTCAACATTACTCATTAGAACTAGTCTAAGAAAAAGATAGGGATTTATTGAGTAATTCACTAGTAATTGACTGTGATTTGTTGGTGATCAATTAGTCCACTTCAAAGGCGGTAACAATCGTACAAACTCACCCCATGGTAGATATCAAACTGTACATCCTCGGGTAAGGTGTTAATATCTTTTTTGTACTTGTTATAAGTGGCCTGTGAAGCTACAATAGCGGCAACGGCAGAATTATACAGAGAGTCTGGGACCCATTTCAATCTTTCGGCTTCCATCTTGGATATTGAAATGACGCTAATCAGGGGACAGCAGTCACAGGATTCACACGAAAAGTCAAGACGAAGTTATCTTTCCTTCTTGCATGTAACCACTCCCCCCATCCACACAGGTCTT
>CM065700.1:32487026-32489526 GCA_017654935.2 Phymorhynchus buccinoides | reverse complement strand
TAAAACCCTTACATTTGATTGTCATATTCACGAAGCTGTAAAGAAGGCAAATAAAATGCTAGGAATTATTAAGCGAACCTTTTGTTACATAGATAATGATATTTTTTTACATTTGTTTAAAGGATTAGTTAGACCTTGTTTAGAATACGGAAATGTTGTGTGGTCTCCATATTTGAAAAGACAATCACTGATGATAGAGAGAGTGCAAAGAAGGGCTACAAAATTGATAAGAGGATTCCATAATTATTCCTACAGGGAAAGACTAGAGCTCCTTAAATTACCTTCTTTAAAGGCTAGAAGAGTCAGGGGTGATTTAATTCAATGCTTCAAAATATTTAACAATATTGATGACCTAAATATACAAGATTTCTTTAAATTATCAAATGTTGACAAAACTAGAAACAGTGTCGACAAAATATTTATTGAATATAGTAAGACTAACATTAGAAAATACTGTTTTACTAACAGAACTGCACCTTTGTGGAACAAGTTACCAACTAATATTAAGCAAGCACCTAATACTAACACTTTCAAAAATCTATTAGATAACTGGGAATATTATAAAAATTTGACATATGAATATGATGAATGATTATCTAAAACCTGAGTGCACGATAAAACCTTGTACGTTAAAAATCTTATTAAGGATGGGACGCTTGAAAGCCTAACGGCTATGTTTTTAGTCCCTAGTAACCTAACCTAACCTAATGGGTTTGGCTTCCACCCACCCCATCCAAAATGGCTTCTCTCCGGCATCTCCGCCATCTCCGCCAAGGAGGAATCGCCGTTTTGACGGTTTGATTTCTAGGAAACCAGAGCAAAGTGAGTGTTGCGATCTCTGTAAATGGTGTTTTCGTGGTAATATCGACGTGTTTCTTGCAAAAGCTCATCCATCAGGGTGCCCCTTTAAATTGTAACTGAAGTGGACCGATACGGGAACTCTGGATCTGGATCTGGTTTGCTACGTCGAAGGAGCTAGCCTATAAAGGCTATTAACTTACAAATCGAAATGGCTTTGACAAAGTTTTAGCAGTACGGTATGCCACCGGCACCTGCCCTTTTTTCCGTGTATAATCCACCGCACCCCCTTCCCGTTTTGGGTTTGTTTTTTTATTCGTCATTTTTAAGCCATCTTACCCTTTAAAACTGCTTCCATTAAGTTGTGTGTATTCGGAGATTAAAGCCAAGCTCGTCCACGGTTCTTCCACAAAATACTTTGAAGCAGACCCCCCCCCCCCCCCACACACACACACCCCCCCCCCCCCCCCCCCCTCCCCACTCACCCTCCCTCCTCACCCCCTCCCTCCTCACCCCGCCCACTCCCCCCCCCCCCCCCATGTTTAAAACCCTTTCATCGCCACTGTCGCCTCTTGGCACCACAGTAATGGTCAACCTATGGCGATATTTTTCACGCCAGAGGGCAGTCAATGCACTAGGGGCTTATCACGCGATTTTCTTACTTGGGCGTAGTGAGAGAGAGAGTGATGGTAGGACCACTCACTGTCTCTCTCTCTTTCTTTATCCCCAACTAATAATATAGAGAGGATTAGCCCCACACGAGCGTCATGCCCTCTGGCGTGAGAAAAATCGCACTAAGTCTCTCATTTAACACCCATGTCACTAAAGGGCATCATCACAAAAGTCATGAGGGTCTGGATTCCAGTGACCTGAAAATGTTCTTAACCCTTTCACCGCCAAAGTTGCA
This sequence comes from Phymorhynchus buccinoides, assembly GCA_017654935.2. NCBI lineage: Eukaryota > Metazoa > Mollusca > Gastropoda > Neogastropoda > Raphitomidae > Phymorhynchus > Phymorhynchus buccinoides. Next base: position 32,487,821 of record CM065700.1, on the reverse strand, counting down.
TTTTAGCACCACAGTAATTTAACACCTATGTCATTAACCCTTTCACCGCCAAAGTAGCATTTTAGCACCACAGTAATTTAACACCTATGTCAACCCTTTCACCGCCAAAGTTGCATTTTAGCACCACAGTAATTTAACACCTATGTCATTAACCCTTTCACCGCCAAAGTAGCATTTTAGCACCACAGTAATTTAACACCTATGTCATTAACCCTTTCACCGCCAAAGTTGCATTTTAGCACCACAGTAATTTAACACCTATGTCATTAACCCTTTCACCGCCAAAGTAGCATTTTAGCACCACAGTGATTTAACACCTATGTCATTAACCCTTTCACCGCCAAAGTAGCATTTTAGCACCACAGTAATTTAACACCTATGTCATTAACCCTTTCACCGCCAAAGTAGCATTTTAGCACCACAGTGATTTAACACCTATGTCATTAACCCTTTCACCGCCAAAGTAGCATTTTAGCACCACAGTGATTTAACACACAATTCACTAAAAGGCATCAAATTGGGGTCTATTATCCAAAGACCCTATTGTCTTAGTTTTGGGAAGTAAGGATAGACCTTATTTTATAGATATGTCACAGAAGAATCCCCAATGGCTCCAACCCACCTGCGTGCGCATCTCGACCATTCCAACGGAAGTGTCGCCATCTTAGTCCTTATTTGTGTGTAAGCAAAGTGAAAATGTTATCTAAATGTGTAAAGAAAACATCCAGATGTTATAAATACAGTTTAGATAAGTTTCGAATTGGAACAGCCAAATACGCAGCATCGATCTGGCAT
>CM065700.1:32477026-32482026 GCA_017654935.2 Phymorhynchus buccinoides | reverse complement strand
GTCATCGTCGTCATCATCATCATCATCATCACCATCACCATCATCATCATCGTCGTCATCATCGTCGTCGTCATCATCATCATCATCACCATCACCATCATCATCATCGTCGTCATCATCGTCGTCATCATCATCATCATCATCACCATCACCATCATCGTCGTCGTCGTCGTCGTCGCCACCCTCCTCCTCATTATCATCATCATCGTCATCGTTATCATCATCACCCTCATCATCACCATCAATCATCATTACCATCATCATCATCATCATCGCCAGTATAATTGTTTTTTGTGTGTTTTTCGTTTTCAGAATTGGGCCGTTGCGTTGGTGCCATCATTATTCCAGAAATTGGAAGAAAATTAATGGTAATAAACTAGCGTGAAAACTATCTTCTTCTTTTTTCTTTCGGGTGTTCAATATTGTGAATAACATCCATTTTAAAAAATCTGTTTTAAAAAGCATAGACCATAAGTTAAATTACATACACGTTAGCAACAGCTCTTGGTGTGAAAACTGAAGATATTTTTCTGCTATTCTCATTCCAGTGTCCACTCAACACGCATTCAAGTGCGTTCAAGTGGCTTGCCATATTAATTGTCTTCCATTCTGGTTGTTAACTACATAGTTCTTGCAACAAGCAAACAACTACACGACAAGTTCAAGGGCAAATGTTACGATCAGCTCCCTCCGCTGTTCCATGGTGAAGTTGACCAATCAGCTTAACGGAACAGGTAAATCTGAGGGAGCTGATTGGCCCTAACCCTAAGCCTTCACCCTGGAACAGCGGAGGGAGCTAATCTTAACAATAGCCAGTTCAAGAACTATGTCTAAGGACAAGACAGTTCTTGAACAATCCTCAAATTGTCTGCAAAACCCTAAATTTGAAGTCTCGTTTGGAAAAAGTTTCGACTAAACTGGTGTGGTTGTTGTACAGGGCATAGTGGGTAGCTTTTGTATGAGGATTCATTGAAAGATAACCTTGTCTGGTTTCTTTGTTTGGTTTATCCGTTGAGTTAGCATCTCTTTACGTTTAACCGACATAGCTAGTCGAAAATACAGGCATACTAGACCCCCCCCCCCCCCCTTTCTCCACAAAGTAAGAAAACTAATTCCGCCATGAAAAGGACCCCCCAAATTATCGCATCTTCCTTCTTTTACACCGTAATCCCATGAAAAGGACCCCCAAATTATCGCATCTTCCTTCTTTTACACCGTAATCCCATGAAAAGGACCCCCCAAATTATCGCATCTTCCTTCTTTTACACCGTAATCCCATGAAAAGGACCCCCCAAATTATCGCATCTTCCTTCTTTTACACCGTAATCCCATGAAAAGGACCCCCCCAAATTATCGCATCTTCCTTCTTTTACACCGTAATCCCATGAAAAGGACCCCCAAATTATCGCATCTTCCTTCTTTTACACCGTAATCCCATGAAAAGGACCCCCAAATTATCGCATCTTCCTTCTTTTACACCGTAATCCCATGAAAAGGACCCCCCAAATTATCGCATCTTCCTTCTTTTACACCGTAATCCCATGAAAAAGGACCCCCAAAATTATCGCATCTCCCCCCCCCCTTTTTTTTTAACACCATTTTGCCAGACGGACAGTGACTGAAACAATGTCCCTGGGCCGTCGGTTTTTGTAGGAGTCTGGAAAATGGAGATAGTGTTCTGTGTACATCTGTGATGTGTGTATGTGTGTGTGTGTGTGTGTGTGTGTGTGTGTGTGCGTGCGTGTGCGTGCACGTGCGTGCGTGTGCGTGCGTGCGTGTGTGTGTGTGTGTGTGTGTGTGTGTGTGTGTGTGTGTGTGTGTGTGTGTGTGTGTGTGTGTGTGTGTGTGTGTACATGTGTGTGTGTGTATACATGTGTGTGTGTGTGTGGGGGGGGGGGGGGTCCTTGTGTATGTGAGCGCGCGCGCGCATGTGTGTATATATACACGCGTATGTATCTAACAAATGTTTATATTTAATCCTGTATTATTTTAATGTATGTATACTTGATTATATTTAATCTTGTATATCTTAATGTATGTATAATGTTTATATTTAATCTTGTATTATCTATTATCTTAATGTACTGCCGGCTAGTTTTTATATTTGAATGTTTTTCTGTACTGTTATCTTAGCATATGTGGGAACTATGTTGATATCGCGCATGTTGTATGTAGTGTTTGTATCTTAGAATGTCTATTTCATGTGATTGAATCGCAGGCGTTGCCACAATTTAATTTCTCAGTCTTGAGACAATAAAGTTCTTTGAAGTTGAAGTTGAAAGGAGAGAAAGAGAGAGAGAGAGAGAGAGAGAGAGAGAGAGAGAGAGAGAGAGAGAGAGAGAGAGAGAGAGAGAGAGAGAGAGAGAGAGAGAGAGAGAGAGAGAGAGAGAGAGAGAGAGAGATCTGTACAAGTCCGTGGTTCCATTTTGCCGCCAACCCTTGTCGTTAACTCCCACCTTGGTTTCTCCTTTGTGTGTGTGTGTGTGTGTGTGTGTGTGTGTAGGTACTGGTGTCGAATCCGCCTCTGGAACCGTCACTGAGAGTTGGGGATTAATCCAAGCCAGACTGAGAAACGGTGAAGCTCCACCCACCTCTGACACCCACCCCCCACCCCCCCACCCCCACTTGTTATCCCCCACTTTCATCTTCAGTGAACCCTCTCACACCCCACACCCCACACCCCTGCCTTCATCTAGCACGCCCCCACCCGAGCTTTAAAATCGATGAGCTAAACACGCTGCTCTCTGGAAACTCGAGTCGTGGTTTAAGTTGAAAGAACCATTGATTAGACTAGTCCCCTGAGAAGACCGGTATATATCTTCTTCTCCGGTGAGGATTTGTGAAAGGGGAAGACTGATTTCAGAAAGGCAGATACAGAGAAAGACAAGAAACTTAAAAGACCCTGGTTGCGATGCCTATGTTTATAGTCTGCTGAAACAAGAAGAAAAGGTATAAAGTCGCTCCACTGACCTTTTCCTTTAGGACTGTACTACGTGATTTTGAACGTAAGACTGGAGCATGGGATTTTATGCTGAACCCATGAAAAGATATTGGCAAAACCGACAGTAAGAAAGGGGGAAGAGAAAAAGGAAACTCACTTTAAACCTGTCGTAATAAATCCACAAAATGGTGTAAGTAGTGACAGGACCAGACAACTTACTAGAGGATTCAGCCATTTGGAATAAAAAGGAACGCGGGCAAAAAGGAAAACCATTTTTCTCTGACAGGATTTGTGAATACTCACACAGCCAAAAGAACAGACAAACGTCTTAGGAATAATCATTGTCTGTGAGCTTATATATACAAACATAGATTGGGGGGGTTGAACATTTACGTGGCGTGATAATAAGTACCCCCTCAGCACGTAACACCCGTTACTTAATCATAAATCAGCGACAAGACAGGACCTGGTTGTCTTCCTTGAGTCCATAGATCTCCTGTCTTTTGGTAACTCAAAACATAAATCAATAGTTTTAAAAAAAAGACACAAAAAAGACGCCCACACGATCTATCTACCAAAGGAATCCTTGTACATATACAGAATCGGCGGGGAGAAAACAAAGGAATCCACTTAACAACAGTATCTCTCTAAACTCGGCACCGCAGAAGTCCACCCTACCATACCCTACACCTACCCCTACCCGTTCTCCTATCCTACACGTCCCTACTTGTGCGCCTACTCTTAACTTATCCTTACCCTACCCTCACCCCACCCTCTGCCCTACTCTACCATTGCCCCCCCCCCTCCCATCCTCATAACCTTTTCTACCCTTATCTTACCCTACCCTACCCCGCCTACTCTACCCTTACCCTGCCCAACACTTACCCTTATACTATACCCCTGCCCTACCCAACCCTTACCCTACACAACTCCACCCCGCCTACTCTACCCTTACCCTGCCCAACACTTACCCTTATCCTATACCACTACCATACTCAACCCAACCCCTACCCTAGCTCTACCCTGAACCCTACCCAACTCTTACCCTACCCTACCCTATACCCCTTACCCTTCAACTAGACACACACAACACAAAAAACCCACACCCAACAACCTTGAACTTAACAAATAAACCCCCCAAAACCCCAAAACCATCATGCCCGTGCTGCCGGACTTTCGCCTGCTCCTGCGCGAGTTCGTGTGCGACGTGGTGATCTTCCTGTACAAGGTGGGCGAGGCTCTGCTGGACGCTACGGTGCGCCCTTACATCGTCACCGCCGTGTGCAGGGACCTCTTCGACCACCCTCCTCAATCCCCCTCCTCCTCCTGGCTCTCCTGGGAGAGCGATCCACACAGCGGAGGGGAGTTTACGAGGTCCGCTAGAGGATTGGCTGGTGGTGGTGGTGGTTTTGGTGGTGATGGACTGGATGCTGAAGTCATCGTCGGGAGGAGCAGTCTGTTTCACAACGTATCCGTTTGCGGGCGGTTGGACCAGTTGCCGGAGGTGAGTGTGCTTGTGGGGGAGTTGGGGGTGGATGGGTGTGTGTGTGTGTGTGGGGGGGGGGGGGGGTGCGTGTGTGTAAAAGCGGGAGTGGTTAGTAGGAACAGAGAGCTTTATATAAGTCTCTTCTGGTTGGAAAGAGTGTGGTTTGGGGTCCATTGTTAAACGTTCGGGACTTTCCTGGTGTTGCACTGCCTCCGGGCATTGCCTCCAGGATCGTTCCCACCATCTTTGACCAGTTACCGGAGGTGAGTGTGCTTGTGGGGGAGTTGGGGGAGGGTGGGTTGGGGGGGGGGGTGTAAGCGGGAGTGGTTAGTTAGTAGGAACAGGGAGCTTTATAAGTAAGTCTCTTCTGGTAGGAAAGAGTGTGGTTTGGGGTCCAAAGTTAAAAGTTCGAGACTTTCCTGGAGTTGCACTGCCTCCGGGCATTGCCTCCAGGATCGTTCCCACCATCTTTGACCAGTTACCGGACGTGAGTGTGCTTGTGGTGGAGTGGGGGGTGGGGGTGGGTGGGTGGGGTGTGAGTGTGTGTGAATGCGGGAGTGGTTAGTTAGTAGG
>CM065700.1:32467026-32472026 GCA_017654935.2 Phymorhynchus buccinoides | reverse complement strand
TCCTTCCTTCCTTCCTTCCTTCCTTCCTTCCTTTCTTCCTTCCTATCCTTCCTTCATTTCATTTCTTCTGTCCATCCTTCCTTTCTTCCTTCCTTCCTTCCTTCCTTCCTTCTTACTTACTTACTTACTGCCTTCCTTTCTTACCTTACTTACTGCCTTCCTTTCTTACTTACTTACTGCCTTCCTTTCTTACTTACTTACTGCCTTCCTTTCTTCCTTCATTCCTTTCTTACTTCCTTCCTTCCTTCCTTACTTACTTACTGCCTTCCTTTCTTCCTTCATTCCTTTCTTCCTTCCTTCCTTCCTTCCTTCCTTCCTTCCTTCCTTCCTTCCTTCCTTCCTTCCTTCCTTCCTTCCTTTCTTCCTTCCTTCCTTCCTTTCTTCCTTCCTTCCTTTCTTCCTTCCTTCCTTCCTTTCACTCATGCTTTCCTTTTAACCCTTTCCAGGTGGCGGCGGAGGTTCAGCGCCACGCGGCGGGCATCGTGGTGGCCCACCGCATCCTGGTCAACATCCCGGCCGTGGTGCTGGGCCTGTTCTGCGGCGCCTGGAGCGACCGGCGGGGCCGGAAGCTGCCCATGATGGCGCCCTCTGCCGGCTCGTGCCTGGCCGTGGTGCTCTACCTGACCTCCACCCAGGTGGCGCACGTGAAGGTGGCGCTGCTGCTGGCAGGGGCCTTCACCCAGGGCATATTCGGCAAGGCCTCGGTCATCGCCATGGCTGTCAACAGGTGGGTGGGTGGGTCCTCCGAAGAAGTCGTGAGTGTGGCTGCCCACGTGGCTGGGTAATTTTTAAAAAAAACGGTCGCACGCAAACGTAATGGTCTCGTCCTTATAGCTGGTTGCATTTGTGCCGTAGTAGTGTTCAAGTGCTTCGGCTGTCGGGATCGGATCCCAGGAGTCTTTAAGCCAGGGTGTGTGCGCGTGCGCCTGTGGGTGATGGCGTGTAAGCAAGTGTACCGTATGTTATTATTGTATTGTTGTTTCTGTGCAGTCATATTTTAAAAGTTGTATATTTCCCATAGTTTTCGTTTGACGTGCTGTTTTATGTTGTCTTAATTGATAAATGTTTTATTCCTTTTGTGATTTTATGTATGACACTTTAATATGATGCTGTTAACTATATTTTTTTAAAAATGATTTGTAATGCCTTTATACTGTTGTAAAGCGCGCTGAGCCCAATGTGGGGTATCGCGCTATATAAGTATCCCCTATTATTATTATTGTTATTATTATTATTAAGACAACAACAACAACAACAACAGGTGGGTGTGTCTCCCACATCAGTCTCTCAAAATGAGGACCTATCTGTAACCAGGGTTGGCTGGATTGGAGCTAGGGCTTGCTCTAGTGTTGATAGGGCAGGCCGTGGCTAGTGCTATCGCTGGGTCCCGTCATCAGCACCTTCGGGTGTTTCTTTTTCATTGTTTTAATTTTTATTTTATGTTTTGGTTTTCTAGCACAGCAACGAACAATCCTTTTTTTTTTTATGAGATCTCCAGTCTTTCTTGAACGGAGCTCATTTGATTATCAAAGTCTTGGGTATTTGCTTTCAGCTTTGTCTTATCCTTCATCTTAAACCGGCGACCAGAGTATAAAAGAAGGGAGGCACTAGACGCGCACTTGTCCCTAAGGGATTTCCGCCATGAGGACGTAAAACCTCCACTCAACCAACCAACAAGACGCGCACCACAGTTACATCGTAACTCGCGAGAGAGACGGTTCACCCTTTGTTGTTCCCTGTTGTGCGAGCCACCGCGAGGCAGAGCTTTTCCGACGAGCAAGACCCGATCCCTGGGATCGGTTGTTTTCCCTTTAACTCAGTTCTTCCCATCCCTGATTTTCCCCCTCGATTTCTTTTCCTCCCCCCCCCCACGTGTTGGACTCCTCCCTCCTCACCCACTTCTTCCTTTCTTTCATTCTCATACCGTTAATTTGTCCATCCTTTCTATTTTACATCATCTTGGGGCCCCCCACACCCTCCCCCCCTCTTCTTTTCTTTTTGCTTATCTCTAATCTTCACTCTTCCCTTGGCCGGCTTCCTTCTGCCTGCTTTTCTTTTCTTTTGTTGATATTCTTTTTATTCATTCTTTCTTTCCATTGTCTTCCTCTCCTTTCTCTCTTCTTCAACCACACCCTCATCACCTTCCCCTAAGCTTTATTATTACAATTGTTTTTTTTTGTTTGATCTTGATCTTCTTTTGCTAGCCACGTGTCGGACACGAGCGACCGCGAGCAGCGCACCGAGCGGCTCGGGGCCCTCAACCACACCCTCATCACCTCTCCCTAAGCTTTATTATTACAATTATTTTTTGTTTGATCTTGATCTCTTTTGCTAGCCACGTGTCGGACACGAGCGACCGCGAGCAGCGCACCAAGCGGCTGGGGGCCCTAAACCACACCCTCATCACCTTTCCCTAAGCTCTATTAATACTATTATTTTTTGGGTTTGATCTCTTTTGCTAGCCACGTGTCGGACACGAGCAACCGCGAGCAGCGCACCAAGCGCCTGGGGCGCCTGCTGGCCAGCTCCTTCCTGGGCATGTTCGTGGGCTCCTTGCTGGCCGGAGTGCTGCAGGATGCCTCAGACCTGTTCACCACCCTCAGCATGGTCAGCGCCAGCCACGCCCTCTGCGTGACCACCGTCATCCTGGGCGTCACCGAGTCCGTGCACGTGAGGGACGCGTCTGCTCATTCCTCTTCTGAAGAAGAAGATGAAGATGAAGAAGAAGGGGGGCTGGATTTCGTCAAGAAAAGTTTGGCTGAGGAGGAGAAGGAGGACGAGGAGGAGGGTGGTGGGAAGAAGAAGAAGAAGAAGGAGGGGGGTTGTTGTGGTTGTGGTGAATCGTCTTCGTCGTCGTCGTCGAAGTCCGGCGGGGGTCCCGGGTTGTTTAGCATGTCGGGGCTGAGGAAGTCGCTGGTGACGGTGTGGAGGAAGAGAGAGGGCAACAAGAGGAGCGTCATCATCATCACCTTGCTGGCGTTGACGTTGAACCAGTGCTTGAAGGTGGGTGAGAGGGTGTGTGTGTGTGTGTGTGTGTGTGTGTGTGTGTGTGTGTGTGTGTGTGTGTGTGTGTCTGTGTGTGTGTGTGCGCTTTGATTTGATTTATATCTGTCTGTGTGTGTGTGTGTGTGTGTCTGTGTGTCTGTGTGTGTGTGTGTGTGTGTCTGTGTGTGTCTGTGTGTGTGTCTGTGTGTGTGAAGTGATTGGGGGAAAAAATCATAAAACCAACGTTAAACCATTTCAGGCAGATTCGTATTTGCTGATGAGCAGGCTTACGCAGTGAAGAGTTTTAGCGCGATTTTAAAGAGGGTCTAATTTGTTCGATTTTTTTTAAAAAGACAAGTTATTTTGTTATTCAGTCAAAATAATCCTTGTCTAGGGGTTCGCTATGAAGCGTTTTCAAACTACAGTTTAGCCAAACTAGTGTTGGCTATGAGTAAGATTAGCAATGAAGTGTTTTAAAAAGATTTAAAGATTTTTTTAAAAGTTATCCAAGTGCTTGAGAATGAACAGATTAAGCGATAAGGACTACAGTGGAACCTCCCTTATAAGACCTTCAAAAATCATCCCAATGCCTTTTAGAGGTCTTATAAGGGAGGGCGTCTTGTAAGGGAGGTAATTTTAATACTTACAAAGAAGGGAGGTTCCAATGTCTCAGAGAAGTAGGTCTTATGTGGGAGGGAGTCTTATAATGGGAGGTCTTATAAGGGAGGTTCCACTGTAATAAAATCATAATACCGTTTTTCCTCCATTCTTGTGTTAGAGATGAGTAGGTTACGTAATTGAAAGTTTTTTGTAAATGCTGATTTTGACCTCCAAACTTGCGTTAGGAGATAAGTAGGCTAGTTACGCAGTATGCCTATTTAAAAACATGATTTTAGCATTTCAATCAATCCAGCATTTGGTTTAAACAAGAATTTATTCACGAATAGAAAATCATAACAAAGCAGCAATACATTTATAAACTTCGAGTACAACAAGCTAAGAGCTTATACAGGGTACTCCATTGCTTGAGTTGCACAGTAAGGGCTGCATACGCAAAACTAATCATTCATTGAAAAATATTAACATAAAAGCAACAACAGTAGTGAACACTTATATACAAAAAGGAAAACAAAATACACAATAAAATTAAGTAAATCCAGCATTTGGGGATGAGTGGTTTATGAGATAAAAAGTTTGAAAATGACTGTAACGGGTTTTTTTTCGTTAACCAAATACGCGTTTGTGGATGTATAGGCCCTAATTTTCGCTACAAAGCACAGTACAAAGATTGTAACATTTTAGCCAGACAGGTGTTATAGGATATAACATGTGTTTTGGACGATTGTTTTCCAAGCTAGTGTTTGGCGACGTCTAGGTCATGTTTAATTAAAGCGCTCTACAATTATTGAATTCTAACATTGTTTAAGACAAACTAACAGTTTTGGGATGAGTAAATTGCGCAATGAAAAGTTACACTAGTCCATTTTCGCTATGCCAGTGTTTAGGAATAACTAAGTTACAGGTGTAAGTGAACGATTTTCGCTTTTGTCTTTAAAAAGATAGGCCTACATAAGTGCCGATCACCGAAAAAAAGGGAGAAGGGAGGGAGGAAAGGAAAAAAGGGAAGAAAAAAAAAGTATTTTTTGTTGTTTTTGCATGACATTTTGTGTTGCCACGTAATAGGAAAAATTGATCGAGCTGTGATTTAATGTACTTTAACTTACGGATTGCTTTAACTGACGGGTTTTTTGGTTTTGGGTTGGGGGGGGTTTCTCCAATAATGTTGTATTGATATACTGTAGTATGCAACGACTAGTTATGATACAGAGATACTAAAGAATATGTGATGTATTGTGTTCATACTGTTGTGAACTGTAGTGACATTGCATGCTGTAACCTTTGTCTAGTTGGATTGGAAGTGTTAGTCAAGGCTGTTTATCGAGCGCTTTTCTTGTGAATAGCATCTCGTTTTTTGCTTTGTTTTTGTTTTTGTTGTTGTTTTTTTACGTTCTTAT
>CM065700.1:32444526-32462026 GCA_017654935.2 Phymorhynchus buccinoides | reverse complement strand
GTCGAATCGCTATCAGTATGGGTCAATTGACCCGGGCCCGTTGACAATCTGAAGCTCTGGTGATGGTGGTGGTTCGTTCTTTAATTTAACGTCTATCCACCTTACAGTGATCTTAGACAAGATGGTGTGTGGTGGTTGTGTGTGTGGGGGGGTGGGGGGGGTGGGTGTTTCGAGTGTTGAGTGGGGTTGGTGGTTCGGGGGGTATGGAGATGGAGAGAGGGGTGGGGTTTACTCGAGATGAGGGTGTAAGCTTTTAAAGGCACCTGCATACGCAAATGGCTTGAAACGGATGATGAAAGAAAAAAAAGCCAGGGAGGGGAGGATCGAAGCACAGAAAATGCGTTCGAGAGGAGAGAGAGAGGGGGAGAGAGAACGCTGAACACTGAACATTTTATTTTTTCAAGGAGAGAGAGCGAACAAACGCACGAACGAACGATTGTTTTTATTCATAGAAGGTAATAGAATAAACAATTACATGCTTCTTTTTTTTTACATCCAGCCCTTTGAGAGAGAGAGAGAGAGAGAGAGAGAGAGAGAGACAGAGACAGAGACAGAGACAGAGAGACAGACACAGAGAGAGACAGAGAGAGAAAGGGACAAAGAGAGATGTGTGCATTAGTCAAACGCTTAAATCGCTGGTGTATCGATCCTAGCAAGCTTAATTTGAAAAACGGTTGTATGTCTATGTCTTTTAACATGAAAATCTCTCTCTCCTTCTCTTCCTTCTCCCACCCCACCCCCACACCACTCACCCCCGCCCCCCCTCTCTTTTCCTCCACCCCACCATCCACCACCATCACCACCCACCCACCCACCCACTCTTCCATCCCACCCACTCCAGGTGCGGTCGTCGTGGGCGGGGTTTGCCACTGAGACGTGGATGATGTTCGTGTCCGTGGTGTCCGGCGCCCTGGGGGCCCTCATCAACCCGGGCCTCCGCTCCGTCCTCAGCAAGACCGCCAACTCCGGGGAGGTCAGTTCAGTTCTTGTTGGTCACTCACGGTCACCGTTTGTGGGTCTCTTAAATTTGTGTGTTTGTCCGTTAATTAACAAGATGACTTACTACTCCCCTCATTGACTGGCCTTTGCTCCATGCTCCTCAGCAAGACCACTGATACTGGAGAGGTCAGTTCAGTTCCTGTTGGTCACTCAGTTTGAGGGTCTCTTTGTGTTTGTCCGTTAATTTAATAAGATTACTACTCCACTCCTCATTGACTGGTCGTTGACCACGCAACACCGACAATACCGGATATATGATAGGTCAGTTGAGTTCTTGTTGGTCACTCGGAGTTTGAGGGTCTCTTTGTGCTTGTTTGTTAATAATATTACTACTCCCCTCATTGACTGCTCTTTGCTCACTGCTCAGCAAGACCGCTAATGCTGGAGAGGTCAGTTGAGTTCTGTTGGTCACTCACGGTCACAGTTTGAGGGTCTCTTTGTGTGTGTTTTGTCCGTTAATTACTACTCCCCTCATTGACTACTCCCTTCATTGATTGGCAATTAATGCTGGAGAGGTCAGTTGAGTTCTGTTGGTCACTCAGTTAGTGGGACTCTTTCTGTGTTTGTCCGTTAATTGATAAGATTACTACCCCCTCATTGACAGGTCTTTAATCCTGGAGAGGTCAGTTGAGTTCTGTTGGTCGCTCGACAGTTTGTGGGTCTCTTTGTGTGTGTTTGTCCGTTAATTAATAAGACTACTACTCCCCTCATTGACTGGTCTTTGACCACGGAACACCGCCAATGCTGGGGAGGTCAGTTGAGTTCTGTCGGTCACTCACAGTCACAGTTTGTGTAGTCCTCTCATTGACTGGTCTTTGCTCAATGCTCAGCAAGACTACTAATGCTGGAGAGGTCAGTTCTGTTGGTCACTCACAGTTTGAGGGTCTCTTTGTCCGTTAATTAATCAGATTACACCTACTCCCCTCACTGATCTTTAATGCCGGAGAGGTCAGATCAGTTCGGTTGGTCACTCACAGTTTGAGGGTCTCTTTGTCCGTTCATTAATCAGATTACCACTCCCCACATTGACTGATCTTTAATGCCGGAGAGGTCAGATCAGTTCTGTTGGTACTCACAGTTTGAGGGTCTCTTTGTCCGTGAATTAATCAGATTACTACTCCCCTCATTGACTGGTCTTTAATGCCGGAATGAGGTCAGTTCAGTTATGTTGGTCACTCACAGTTTGAGGGTCTCTAGTCCGTTAATTAATCAGATTACACCTACTCTCCTCATTGACTGATCTTTAATGCCGGAGAGGTCAGATCAGTTCTGTTGGTCACTCACAGTTTGAGGGTCTCTTTGTCCGTTAATTAATCAGATTACACCTACTCCCCTCATTGACTGATCTTTAATGCCGGAGAGGTCAGTTGAGTTCTGTTGGTCACTCACAGTTTTGTGGGTACCTTTGTGTGTTTGTCCGTTAATAATATCACTTACTACTCCCCGCTTTGACTGGTCTTTGACCACCACGCAACACTGCCAATGCCAGGGGAGGTCAGTGCAGCTAGTTGGTCACCCACTTTTGCATTTTGTATTTCAAAGAAGAAAAAAAAAGATGAAGAGGTAGATCTGACCTGATATGATGGGGTAGACCATTCGGGAGCTGTCGAACTTTGTTCTTCTTCAGCGGGTGACAGGCAGGCAGGCAGGCAGGCAGGCGAGTGACAGGTTAGGGGACTAAAACGGGATAAGGCCAGGGATAGCCTACTTTGTATTATAATTTTAGTCACAGTGGCTCGAGTCTCAGTGAAATTCGGGTTTCTCTCACCTGGAGATCGCGTCGCCGCTGGTGCAGTGCCACCCTTTATTTCGGGGGTGGGTGGGAGTGAGGGGGGGGGGCTGGCTGGGGGTGAGGGGGTGGACTTGACTTATCGACTTTTCACTGCCATGAGATTTTTACGTGCTGTAAAGCGCACAGGTCAGACTTGCTTTACATTATAGGCCTTGCGATTGTGACGATGTGAGTCATGATTCACGTGAAATATTTACGTCTAAAAATAATTAGTCCGTCACCAAGATGGGCTGGTTTGTATATTTTTTTGTTTTTTTGTTCTGCTATTTTTTTCCCCTTATTTCATATATAATTGGGTAGACTTCCAATACACGAATTTCACGTGAATCATGACTCACGTCCTCAAAATCGCATCGCACTGATGAATCATGATGTACGTGAAATATTTATGTCTAAAAAGACGGGGTGCTAAAGCGCATGGGCGGGTAAGATACTCACCCCAATACATCTTTCACGTGAATCATGACTCACGCAAATTTCGCAGTCGCATTTTGCCCATGTATGTATCGATCGTATAATGTAGTGTAGCAGGCCCTTAACCCTTTCACCGCCAATGTCGCATTTTAGCACCACAATGGCTTAGCACCCATGTCACTAAAAGGTATCAAATCAGGGCCTGTTATTCAATTAGCCTATTTTCATAATTTTGGGAGGTAAGGATAGGCCTTACTTTATACATGTCATAGAAGAATCCCCAATATTGCAGACAATTTTTCTTCTCTACCCAGGTAAGTTTAATAGAAATGTTTGGCTGAAAAATGGCTGGCGGCAAAAGGGTTAAGGAATGGCTGAGCACTGTGGTTTTCGTCGCTGTCTGTGTGGATATCGCTCTCCTTCTTTGCCCCCTTTCACTGTATACAATTTATAATGAGTCTGTCGCCGTTTATACCTTTTCCACTTCCACTCTACTACGCTAACGACAATAATAATAATAATACTCATCATAATAATAATGAACATTTATGGCGTTTAATCTTTAAAAACAAAAGGCCCTAAGCGATAACAATCATAAAAACAAAAGAATATGAAACAATAAATGAATAAATAAATAAATAAATACCCCCACCCAAACTCAGACAACCACAAACGCACACACCACACCTCTCACACACACACACACACACACACACACACACACACACACACTTCCCCTAAACACACGCGCGCGCCACGCACACCGGTTCAAAGGATGAGAGTTTAGAACTACCCCTCCCTCTCTCCCTGCCTTGCAGGTGGGCAAGCTGTTCTCCATCCAGGCCTCCCTGGAGACGCTGTCCAAGCTGCTGGGCTCCAGCGTGTTCACGGGCATCTACGCCGCCACGGTGCACGCCCTTCCGGCCGCGGCCTACTTGTCCGAGGCGGCCGTCTACACGGGGGTCCTGGTGCTGCTCCTGTGGCTGGGCCAGCTGGTGAGGGAGGACGGGGCGTTCGGCCTGCTGTGGACCTTCTCCAGGCCTTACCACGCCCTGACCGGCGGCAGCGGCAAGCATCCCGGCCAGACCCCCGGCCCCCTGCCCACTATTCGCACCGAGGACGTGGATCAGAAGAAAGAGAAGAGCAAGCCCATGTTTCCTTTAGGAGCTGCCACGCCATGAAGCGGATGACCTAGTTAGATTACACATAGGAGACTTAATTAAAATTATGAAGATTCCACGACTAAGTTGTTGTTGTTGGTTACTGTTGTGATAAGCGTTGGTGATAAACAGGGTGAACTGTAATTTAAGATAGTAAAGTGAAAAGCTGCAAGAAATGCCCGTGTTTCTTTTAGAGAGCTGTCATACCATGATGAAGTGGGTTCATGAGTGATTCTTGAAATATATTTCTGGGTTCCGAATCAAAGACGAAGTAGCTAGCGAAGTGTAGTAGAGTTTAAGTGAGATTCTTAAATATATTTGTTGATTTGGAATCAAGTATGCAGTAATAAAGTGTAGTGCAGTTCACGAGAAATTCTTAAAGAGATTTATGGATTCTAAATCGGGGATGAAGTAACAAAGTATAGTAGAAGCCAAGAGAGATTCTTTAAGAGATTTATGGATTCCAAATCAAGAATGAAACAGCAAAGTGTAGCAGAGTTCAGGGAGGGGAGATTATTGAAAAGATTTCGTGATTACAAAATGAAGGATGAAGTAGTTAAAGTGTAGTAGAGTCAACCCCCACGACATGCTGTTGACTACAGTTTTGAAAAAATAGCGTTGGTGATAACAGGGAAAACTGTCATTCAAAGAAAAGAAAGAAAAAAGCTGTTTTCGTTGCCTGCAGAGCTCTGTTGTGGCGATTGTGTGCTTTAGGGGTGCACATTGCAGCTGTTAGACATTGTTGGCGTTGATTAGTTTGTTCAATGCAAAAGATAGCAATGGTTTTGCTTTGCTGTACTATTTTTTAAGAGGCATACCCCACACCCACACCCACTTCCACCACCCTACACACACCTCATTAGCTCTTCTTATGGATGTATCCAGTACAGAAAATTAAAAATAATAAAACCATCTGGAGAAAAAAATTAACACGGTTTTGTTTCGGGTTTTTTAGAGAACGCAAAAGGTCATCACAGTAACAAAGAGAGAAACTGTGTCAATACAGTAAAAGTGCCCTCGGTACAGAAAATTAAGATTCTACCGAAGGATAAGAAGTTAGTATGTCTTTAATTAAGCAGGAGCATTTGGTGCCATCAGCCAGAGCAGTGTTGAGCCCACTGACTGAAACCAATGTATCTGGTATGACTGGTGTAGTGTTACATACTAGAACTTGCATAGTCTACTGGTGGGGACAAAGGACCTTGCTGTCATTAGTGCAGTGTTACATACTAGGACCTGTATTGTCTACTGGTGGGGACAGAGGACCTTGCTGTCATTAGTGCAGTGTTACATACTAGGACCTGTATTGTCTACTGGTGGGGACAGAGGACATTGCTGTCATTAGTGCAGTGTTACATACTAGGACTTGTATAGTCTACTGGTGGGGACAAAGGACCTTGCTGTCATTAGTGCAGTGCTACATACTAGGACTTGTATAGTCTACTGGTGGGGACAGAGGACCTTGCTGTCATTAGTGCGGTGTTACATACTAGGACTTGTATAGTCTACTGTTGGGGACAGAGGACCTTGCTGTCATTAGTGCAGTGTTACATACTAGGACTTGTATAGTCTACTGGTGGGGACAGAGGACCTTGCTGTCATTAGTGCGGTGTTACATACTAGGACTTGTATAGTCTACTGTTGGGGACAGAGGACCTTGCTGTCATTAGTGCAGTGCTACATACTAGGACTTGTATAGTCTACTGGTGGGGACAAAGGACCTTGCTGTCATTAGTGCAGTGCTACATACTAGGACTTGTATAGTCTACTGGTGGGGACAGAGGACCTTGCTGTCATTAGTGCGGTGTTACATACTAGGACTTGTATAGTCTACTGTTGGGGACAGAGGACCTTGCTGTCATTAGTGCGGTGTTACATACTAGGACTTGTATAGTCTACTGTTGGGGACAGAGGACCTTGCTGTCATTAGTGCGGTGTTACATACTAGGACTTGTATAGTCTACTGTTGGGGACAGAGGACCTTGCTGTCATTAGTGCAGTGCTACATACTAGGACTTGTATAGTCTACTGGTGGGGACAGAGGACCTTGCTGTCATTAGTGCAGTGCTACATACTAGGACTTGTATAGTCTACTGGTGGGGACAAAGGACCTTGCTGTCATTAGTGCAGTGCTACATACTAGGACTTGCATAGTCTACTGGTGGGGACAAAGGACCTTGCTGTCATTAGTGCAGTGCTACATACTAGGACTTGTATAGTCTACTGGTGGGGACAGAGGACCTTGCTGTCATTAGTGCAGTGCTACATACTAGGACTTGTATAGTCTACTGGTGGGGACAGAGGACCTTGCTGTCATTAGTGCAGTGTTACATACTAGGACTTGTATAGTCTACTGGTGGGGACAAAGGACCTTGCTGTCATTAGTGCAGTGCTACATACTAGGACTTGTATAGTCTACTGGTGGGGACAAAGGACCTTGCTGTCATTAGTGCAGTGCTACATACTAGGACTTGTATAGTCTACTGGTGGGGACAGAGGACCTTGCTGTCATTAGTGCAGTGTTACATACTAGGACTTGTATAGTCTACTGGTGGGGACAAAGGACCTTGCTGTCATTAGTGCAGTGCTACATACTATGACTTGTATTGTCTACTGGTGGGGACAAAGGACCTTGCTGTCATTAGTGCAGTGTTACATACTAGGACTTGTGTAGTCTACTGGTGGGGACAAAGGACCTTGCTGTCATGAGTGCAGTGCTACATAGGGCCTACTAGTCCTATGACTGGCACAGACAAAAAAGAGACAATGGTGTTTTTTTGTCTCTCTCTCTCTCTCTCTCTCCTCACATTGGCTTGGCTTCCATGGTGTTTGAACTGATTTCTTTTTCTTCAATGTTGGGAGAAGAAACTGAATGACAGGAACGACAGCACTGGTAGTCCTCGTTAGTAGAGTTGTAGGGCGCGTGAACAAGAGTGTTAGAACGTATCAAACTGTAGGTGGTTGGAAATTAGCCATTGTGAAAATAGGCAGTATCAAATGGATGACGTGTTTTTGATATTGTGGGCCATTTTGAAAATTGTAAAACGTATGAAAAATAGGTGACAAACTCTTGGAGAGTGGCCGTTTTGTAAAAATGAGAAAATGGTAAACGAATTAACTCTGGGCAGTGTAATTGTTGAAAATTGGTTATTTAGGAAATTATAGAAAATATATCAAAAATATGTTACACGTTGAAATGCAGCCATTTTGAAAACGTAAGTTGAAAAGAAATACCTTTAGACAATGTTTCGCTAAAAATGGGCATTTTGAAAATTGTAGAATGCATCAACTATAGGCGAGGTATTTTTGAAAACAATGGAATACATCAGCTGTGGGTAATGTTAAACACTGGTTATTTTGAAAAGTGAATAATAAATCAACCATGGAAGACGTACTGTCGACAGTTGTCCATTTTGACAAGTGGACAAAGATAAACCATGCACGACTGTACAAAGGGTTGAAAGTGTGGAGACTGGTCTGCAAGGTGTACCTGCCACCCGTGGGTTACTGTACAGAGTGGACATTAGTCCGTTAGATACATTGGCCAAGTACATTACGGGTGACTGTAGCTAAGATTGTAAGAATTCACATTGGACTATAAGATGCATCTATCATAGATGAATGCACCGAAAACTGTACGAGCGTGGACATTGATCTGTTTATGGGTGACTTTGTTTAAGATTGTAACAATGAACATTGGCGTGCTTATGGGTGACTTTAATATCGTAACAATGAACATTGTCTGCTTCTGGGTGACTTTAAGATTGTAACAATGGACATTGGTCTGCTTACTGGCGACTTTGTTTAAGATTGTAACAATGGACATTGGTCTGCTTCTGGGTGACTTTAAGATTGTAACAATGGACATTGGTCTGCTTACTGGCGACTTTGTTTAAGATTGTAACAATGGACATTGGTCTGCTTCTGGGTGACTTTAATATCGTAACAATGGACATTGGCCTGTTTATGGGTGACTTTAATATCGTAACAATGAACATTGGCCTGCTTATGGGTGACTTTAAGATTATAACAATGGACATTGGTCTGCTTCTGGGTGACTTTAAGATTGTAACAATGGACATTGGTATGCTTCTGGGTGACTTTAAGATTGTAACAATGGACATTGGCCTGCTTCTGGGTGACTTTAAGATTGTAACAATGGACATTGGTCTGCTTCTGGGTGACTTTAAGATTGTAACAATGGACATTGGCCTGCTTATGGGTGACTTTAATATCGTAACAATGAACATTGGTCTGCTTCTGGGTGACTTTAAGATTGTAACAATGGACATTGGTCTGCTTACTGGCGACTTTGTTTAAGATTGTAACAATGGACATTGGTCTGCTTCTGGGTGACTTTAATATCGTAACAATGGACATTGGCCTGTTTATGGGTGACTTTAATATCGTAACAATGAACATTGGCCTGGTTATGGGTGACTTTAGGATTATAAAAATGGACACTGGTCTGCTTATGGGTGACTTTAATATCGTAACAATGGACATTGGCCTGCTTATGGGTGACTTTAATATCGTAACAATGGACATTGGTCTGCTTATGGGTGACTTTAATATCGTAACAATGGACACTGGTCTGCTTATGGGTGACTTTAATATCGTAACAATGGACATTGGCCTGCTTCTGGGTGACTACGATTGTAACAATGGACATTGGTCTGCTTCTGGGTGACTTTAATATCGTAACAATGGACATTGGTCTGCTTCTGGGTGACTTTAAGATTGTAACAATGGACACTGGTCTGCTTATGGGTGACTTTAAGATTATAACAATGGATATTGGTCTGCTTCTGGGTGACTTTAAGATCGTAAGAGTGGGTGGACTCTGGT
The DNA here is from genome assembly GCA_017654935.2 of Phymorhynchus buccinoides. Classification (NCBI taxonomy): domain Eukaryota; kingdom Metazoa; phylum Mollusca; class Gastropoda; order Neogastropoda; family Raphitomidae; genus Phymorhynchus; species Phymorhynchus buccinoides. Next base: position 32,452,813 of record CM065700.1, on the reverse strand, counting down.
GGTCTCTTTATGGGTGATTATATTTAAGATCGTAAGAGGGTGGACTCTGGTGGTCTCTTTATGGGTGATTGTATTTAAGATCGTAAGAGAGGGTGGACTCTGGTGGTCTCTTTATGGGTGATTGTATTTAAGATCGTAAGAGAGGGTGGACTCTGGTGGTCTCTTTATGGGTGATTATATTTAAGATCGTAAGAGAGGGTGGACTCTGGTGGTCTCTTTATGGGTGATTATATTTAAGATCGTAAGAGAGGGTGGACTCTGGTGGTCTCTTTATGGGTGATTATATTTAAGATCGTAAGAGAGGGTGGACTCTGGTGGTCTCATTATGGGTGATTATATTTAAGATCGTAAGAGAGGACGTTGCTCTGTTAAGTGTCTCTACCAACTATGGATGTCCATAGTTAAGAGGCTGTTTGAAGGGTGAGGAGAGATGGTGATGGTTGGGGGAGTGGTAGGGAGTGGAAAGAGAACACATCCTGCTGACAAGCATCAAAAGTGTAAATTAAAAGACTTTATATAAAACTGGAAGATTTTCTGATTCGAATTGATCGCTTCTCGGCCTTTTGACTAAGACAGTGATTCAGGAACATAAATTTTTGTTTATACCGTGGTTGGTTTGTTCAGCCCGTCGTACATGGCGAAATCCGATACGCGACGTTAAACTGAACTTCCATCTAAAACTGGAGTCATGAAAATCGCCATGAGGAATTACAAAAACAAATGCAATGAGTATTTTCATCATAGCCCAAGGTTTATTTGACCGACTTCTAAATTAGCTGAAGCAGTATATGTCTATTCAGTGCTTGGCCTTTTCTTCTCCGCCTGTTACATTAGTTACAAGTGTATACATTTTGTTTCTGTTTCCTAATAATTAATGTCCTCCCCCTTTCTTTGTCACAGTCAAGCAGCAAACCAAAGAGAAGGGGGGGGGGGTGTAAAGGTGTCAAGTGTGGCGGGAATCAATCGCTTGAAAGTGTGACATGATCGTGAACGCAGAGTGGCACCACACACGCGTAAAATCGTATGGGGATGCGATGCGATTGGGTCACGTGAGTCATGATTCGCGTGAAATACTTCCGTCTAAAACTAATTCGGCCATTTCCGCTCACTATGCTCAAGTAGACCCAATGCATGAATTTCACGTGAATCGTGACTCGCATCGTCAAAATCGCATCGCATTCAGATCCGAATCGTATGTGTGTAGCAGCGTAGGTTGTAGTCTTCAACAATTAGTGTACTGTCGAAACTATCGGTGCTTAATTTTATGAAGTTCTACTAAAGCTTAATTAAGTGGGAAACTAAACGTTGTTACTTTCTAAATTAAGTTGAAACTCTTGAGAATCATCAGCACACAAGATCATGCGGAAACCCTGCTCCTATATAGTTTGGGGGCACGAATGTTTTGAATATTCCGTGGAAACATCTGTACGGGAACACAACATACACTGATGGAAAAAAGTTAGGGACCAGTCACACACACATGCACAACTTTCCAACCACGAATGGCAATGCCATTTGTTTGGGCAAGCATTTAATTCATTATCTCGTCAATCAGAGTACCAAATTTCATTCCGATTTGATTATCCGTTTGCTTTCCGCGAGCCCTCAAACAACATAGGGGTTCAAAACGAAAATAGCAAGTCCTTCGACATGTTCAGTAGTGTGTGTGTGTCCACCACGATGCCTTTGGCATTCATCACATCTGCGCCTCATGGAGTTCACCAGCTTCACGAAGAACTCCTGTGGGATGGCCTGCCACTCAGCACGAAGCATATGGAGTAGGTGCTGGAGATTCCTGGGGTGAGGATGATTTGCCCTCGCCCGCCTATCAAGTTCATCCCATACATGCTCTATGGGGTTGAGATCTGGGCTGCAGGCCGGCCAAACAGGCCTGACAACACCAGCCTGTTGGATGAAGTTGGTCACCACCCTGGCTTGGTGTGGGGTGGCGTTGTCATCTTGGAAGATGGCCTGGGGTCCCATCTGTTGGAGCATCAGCAGGACGAATGGGGCCACAATTTCGTCTCTGTAGCGCAGGCCTGTAAGATTGCCAGCCACGTGTCGAAGGACTTGCAATTTTCGTTTTGAACCCCTATGTTGTTTGAGGGCTCGCGGAAGGCAAACGGATAATCAAATCGGAATGAAATTTGGTACTCTGATTGACGAGATAATGAATTAAATGCTTGCCAAAACCAATTGCATTGCCATTCGTGGTTGGAAAGTTGTGCACGTGTGTGTGACTGGTCCCTAACTTTTTTCCATCAGTATATTTTGGCGGCCCTTCTCCTGAATTTTATTGGATTGATAGAGATTCACTGTATTGTCGTTACTCTCTCTCTCTCTCTCTCTCTCTCTCTCTCTCTCTCTCTCTCTCTCTCTCTCTCTCTCTCTCTCTCTCTCTCTCTCTCTCTCTCTCTCTCTCTCTCTCTCTCTCTCTCTCTCTCTCTCTCTCTCTCTCTCTCTCTCTCTCTCTCTCTCTCTCTCTCTCTCTCTCTGACCTTGCATTGTTTTTCGCGCTTTGGGTCCATTTCCTTTGGGTGTAGTTTTGTAAAGAAAGTCTGTAAGTCGTTGTTGTTGTTGTTGTTGTTGTTGTTGTTGTGTACAGTGTGTGTTACTTGACGACAAAGTGAGAATTGTAGTCTAAAAGCTCGCATCGCAACGATTTTGAATTATTAAAAAAACTCACAAATCACTCCAGCCATGCACACAAACAAAACATACATAAACAAAAGGAGAAATGGAAGATTACATTTTTTACTTCAGGTTTAGACATAGGGAAGTGGTAGATCAGACTTATATATATACATAGACTTTATATAGAAAACAGCTCTACACCAATTGGTTACCCCACATCAAACCACTACCAAAGCAAAATCAGAGGCAAAATTGTGGTCTAATGGAGCGAAGCGAGTTTAGAATGACACACTCAAATGTGCACACAGATTTACTTCCCTTGAAGCAAATGCATCAAATTGACAGCTATCTATTAATTCCGCACATATATGGCTGGAACGACTTGAATGTGTTAACAATGGGTTGGCCGGCTACCGTAAAATGACTGGACTGCCATTGAATTTAGAGAATCGTGTTTTTTTCTTTTAAAAAAATTATTGTTTGGGTTCTTGTTGATTACCCGGGATTGTTCAACACTATTTAAAGCCGGCGACAGACTATGTGACTGCCTCATGTGACTCGATCAAGTCGTGACGTTTCACCTCATTTGCATACCATCCTGCTCGATCAGTCTGACTCAGTCGGGCCCAGTCAGGTGACAGGGCCGAATAGGGCGGGTTCTAAATTTCACTGATCGAGTCTGATCGAGTCAGATGGCTTGTGACCTCTTCTGTGCGGGAAGCAAAATTTGATCTACGTCACGACCTGATTGAGTCATATGAGGCAGTCGCATAGTCTGTCTCCCGCTTAACAGGTATTGCTGATTGAAATTGTTGTCATTTAAGATACGTTACCTCGGTAAAACGATGTAAGAGTTTTGGAGTTTCTTGGGCTCGTTATTTGGACAGTCGTCGTTTGTTGTTGTTGTTGTTGTTGTTGCTGTTGTTTTGTTGTTGTTTGTTGTTGTTGTGTCGGGTGTGGTGCTTCGAATGAGATACAGTGGAACCTCCCTATTAAGACCTTCCCTAGTAAGACCCTCCCTCTAATATGTGACCAAACGTTTATCACTCTATTTTTTTTTCTCCTTCATATACGGATTACTGAGTGCCTACCTCCTTAACAAGACCCCTCCCTATTAAGACCATTTTGGGGACTGATTTTCAAGGTCTTAATAAAGAGGTTCCACTGTATATATAGGTTTACGGAATTTATCGGTTCATTTATTAACTGACAGTTGTTGTGTTGGGTATGGTACACAAAATGATATCTAATATATTTACGGTATTTACCTGGGCCTGTATTCACGTTGAGATAGCATGAGACTTAGCATCATGCTAACTTAGAAGCTCTTCCAAAAGTCCTATTAAATCCTATAGGACATTGGAAGAGCTTCTAAGTTAGCATCATGCTAAGTATCATGCTATCTCAACGTGAACACAGGCCCAGCTCATTATGTGGACAGTTGTTTTTGTTGTTATGTTGGGTTGGGTGTGGTACATTAAATGATGTACCTATATATTTACGGAATTTATCGAGCTTATTTGAACGGTTGTTGTGGTGGTCTCTGTCCCTGTAAGGGAAGGCACCCAAATGTCGGACAGCTCCTATGTCCAGACAGTAGGTGTTTTTAAGAGGTATCTCAAATCTTCAAGTAGCCTACTGTTGCCAAATGATGCCTTCCAGTAATGCAACGATATAATATGAGTTCATGAGTAAAACCTCCTGGCTTAGAAAGGCTTCTAACGAAAACTATTAATAATTGTCCAAATGCAAGCATCTAACACTAAATGCCACAAATGAAATTGGTTCTAATTTGAGTTTATTGTTTGGAAAGAATAAGAATGCATTTCTAAGCAAAACTATGACAGTGCATTGACTTAATATCTTCATTTCTTAGTGTTTCTGGTTTGATATCAACTAGTCATTGATTTGCTTTAATTTTAAGCTTTCCAGTGGTAGGTGTCACTGCCTGGACTTTGGACCCCTGATGTTGGACAGTTTAGTTGTTTTTTTGTGAATTAAGTCGGATAACATTTGCTTTTTGGGGAGATTAAGAGACAACAATTAGCAGAAACATAGAACATTGTATTCTCGATTCAGTGTGTCTTTGAAATTGGTGTCGCGTTATTTACTTTGAAGCTTTTGACAGATTTATTTTGCGTCCGGACATTTGGGGCCCTTACCTTACTAAAGCAGATCAAAGATTGGCTTGGTTGCAGCCAAAATCTTCTGGAGCCACACCAGAAGAAGAGTCTACGACTAAAACGTCGTGTGTTTCTCTCTCTCCCAGGTACCTTTCCACATCTTGTTTATTTCCTTATCTGTTCTAAAAGGTACAGCGGTCACTGTTATGTGTTTTAGAGTACAATTGACGAATATGAATTGGTTTGGTATTTTGGTGGGTTTTTTTGTTCTGTTGTTTGAGAATACATGCAGGGTGTGTGTTTTTTGGGTGGGTATGAGAGGGGGGGGGGGGGGTAGGTGTATGTGTTTTTGTTGATTGGGTATGTAGGTACCGGTGGGTCTGGTGTTACGTTTTCGTGTGTGTGTGTGTGTGCGTGCGTGCGTGCCCGTGTGCCCGTGTGCGTGTGTATGCAGGAATGGACGAGTGTGCAACTGTGTATGCGCGCACGCGCTGAAACGTATATGTATGCATCTTCTTCTTCTTCGTCGTCGATCGCCCAGACAGTTTCCTGTCAATTATGAGCGCAGATGCGTCATGCTGCCGTTAGGCGCCTAACTGAGAAATAGTTAGGCCTGGGCAGCATGTCCGTCTTCGGTTGGATGTAGGCCCCTATGGCTCCCCCACCCCCACCTGTGTGCGCATCCAACGGAAGTGTCGCCATCTTAGTCAGATTTGTGTGTAAACAGCATCGATCTGGTATTTTTCAAACAAAGTTACTGACTAAGATGGCGGTCTCCCATAATATGGCACGCTCCTTGTGGCCGGATATGACGACACGTGGGTACCAGTCATATGCATGAAACCGACTGAAACTTGTAAGTGTACGCGTTAACAATATTCACGAGATATTTCTATTTCCCCATGGCAACACAGTGATAGCCCGCTCTTAAAGGTGGACCCTGACGGATGAATGTTTTCAAGAAACACGTCGAGATCACCATGAACCAAAACACCATTTACAGAGATTACAACACTCACTTTGCTCTGGTTTCCTAGAAATCAAACCGTCAAATCGGCGATTTATCCTTGGCGGAGGTGCTGGAAGTCAAATTCTTTCACTGAAAAAGAAGGCGTGTGCCGTCACTTTTGTAATGGCGACCAAATTGTTTGCACAACTTTTTTTTGGCAATACAAGCCTTTTTATTTATCTTTTTTTTAATGTTATGCCGTTTATCTCAAAGAGTTTCGCTCAAAACAAAGGAAATAGCTTCCTTTTTTTTTTACTGCACTACAAAAAAGAAAAAAGCTTAAACCACAATGGGTTTGGCCCCAACCCACCCCATCCAAAATGGTTTCTCTCTCCGGCACCTCCGCCAAGGAGGAAACGCCGTTTTGATGGTTTGATTTCTAAGAAACCACAGCAAAGCGAGTGTTCCTATCCTTGAAAAGGCTGTCTTTCTGGTGATCTCCACGTGTTTCTTGCAAAAAAAACCTCATCCGTCAGAGTCCACCGTGAAGATCCTGCAGACAGGTGTGACGAGTTGGAAGGACTTTGTGCTGGTGTTTTGTCAGCAGTACGTAACTTTAACTTAAGGGCCAACCACACGCATACGAATCGCATCTAAATGCGATGCGATTTTGACGATGTGAGTAATAATGAATCGCGTGAAATTAATACTTCCGTCTAAAAATAATATTTCTGCCTTTTCGCTCATTATTCTCAAGTAGACCCAATACACGAGTTCCACGTGCTTCGGGTAATCACGTCGTCAAAATCGCATCGCATTCAGATACGATTCGTATGTGTGTGGCTGGACCTTTTACCCATTGCTGTTGTATGGTTGTGGTGCAAGCCGCTTGCTCTGATCTACGAAGCCGGCGCCACACACGCGTAAAATCGTATGGGGAAGATGCGACTGGGTCACGTGAGTCGCATGATTCACGTGAAATACGTCCGTCTAAGAAAATAATTCTGACATTTTTTGCTCACTATGCTCTTCTTCTTCTTCTTCTTCTGCGTTCCCAGGCCATATGGCCATAATGGATAAGGTACGTATGTGTCCGGTTTTCAACTTTCACTGGTCTCCCCGCTGCGTACAGCCGACACATTCCGATTTCGGAGGAGCTCAAGGGAGAAACATTATTTGGAAGATTTTTTTGATAAAGGGCAGGAGAATGGGCTAATAAGTCAGAAAGATAGTAGATGATAGAAAGCAAAGGGAAAAGGCAGAGTCAAAGAGAGTGGCAGATTAGAGGCAGTTGCAAGCACAGAACTTCCAGTAGGTGGGGGAACTATTTTTACGAAAGACCCCCCCCCCCCCCGGTATCCCCACGGGGAGGCTCACTATGCTGAAATACACGAATTAATGTCACGTGAATCATGACTCGCATCGTTTAAAATCGCATCGCATTCAGATCCGAATCGTATGTGTGTAGCAGGCCCTTGAAAGAACGGCGAAGGCGTGATGAAGATGGGGGCACGTATGCATACGTTAGCACAAAAACCTGCTTTATTTCCTTATTAGTCGTCATTGTATTATGTAAACTATTGTTGCTATGTCACTCTGTGTAGAGTGGCACGGTGGTAAATATAGCGCGTTCGCCTCGTGTCAAGTAAACCCGAGTTCGAACCTGGGTACAGGGGGATTTTTCCTCTCACTTTTCACTAGGCCCTTACGCTTAGCGAAGAAACTCTACGGGGAGCTGGACAACAGAGTCTTCAGAGAAGACGCCCGTACCACCCCCACATCGATCTGAAGACACCTGTCTGCGGAGATGCCGGAGAGAGTAGCCATTTTGGATGGGGTGGGTGAAGGTCACTCATTGGGGTTGAAGCGTTGGGTTTTTTTGTAGTGCAGTAAAGAATTTTAAAAAAATTGGAGCCAGTTTCCTTTGTAATTGTTGTGAGCGTGGAGTCTTTCGGATGAGACGATAAACCGAGGTCCCGTGTGCCCATGCACTTAGCACACGGTAAACCCAGTGGCAACGAAAAAGTTGTCATTTGGTAAATATTTAACCCACCCACCCCCTTTCCTTCCTCATCAGTCACACAAAAATCGCATGCAAAGAAACAAATTAAAAAATGGGTGGCGCGCCTCTGGCTGCGACGCTCTCTCCAGGTGGGAGCAACCCGAATTTCACAGAGACGCCTCTGTGACTATAAAGTACCTAATACCTACCTAATATCTAATATCTGCATGAAAACTAGAAAGCGGTTTGGGTTTTTTCCCTGAACAAAACCTGTGATATCACTGAAATGTGTTTATCGTTGTTGTCCATTGAATGAGGCAAGATCACTCCCGCACACCATAAGATTACTCCCCTTAATTACTTCCGAACAATTCCTATTGAGTGGTAGCCAAGGGATAAAACCAGGCGAGCAGTAATACTATCCATATCCAGCCCGACGTGGCATGTGATGGTCCCATTAGATCGTCCACCATCGTCACGGAAAAAGTTGCCTCTCAATTGCGCCTGTTTGAAAATGACTCGATGGCGCCCGTCCGGGTATGTACATTGATTGCGCCTGGAGGAAGTGGGTGGGTGCCT
>CM065700.1:32424526-32434526 GCA_017654935.2 Phymorhynchus buccinoides | reverse complement strand
TGCAATACTTTCCCTCTACAATCCATTATGTGAATGATGCAATACTTCCCATCTACAATCCAATCTGTGAATGATGCAATACTTCCCCTCTACAATCCAATCTGTGAATGATGCAATACTTCCCATCTACAATCCAATCTGTGAATGATGCAATCTATGAAGAGTGATTCAGTCAGAGGTTTCTGAGTGTGTCAGCAGTGTTCATGGGTGGATGACCAGTAACAAGCTGAAACTGAACGGTGAACAGACCGAGGTGATGCCTGTTGGCACCTCCTCTTCCTTGAAGAAGGTTGAAACAGATTCCATGAATATTGTTGGATCTGAATTGCCATTTCGGAAGACTGTAAAGTACCTCGGTGTCTCCCTCGATCAAACCATGTCGATGCAGGAGCAAATATCTAGTGTTTGTCGTGCATCTTTCTTAGAGTTAAGGCGTATCGCCTCCACCAGACCCTTCCTGTCCAAAGATGATGCTGTTTCTGCCTCGTGTTGTCCAGATTGGACTACTGTAATTCGGTGTATGCTGGGCTTCCAGCATAACAGATTTCGCGCTTACAGAGAGTGCAGAACAGTGCTGCTCGGCTTGTTCTTGGCAAAAGAAAGCGTGATCACATCACACCTCTTTTGGCTGAGCTCCACTGGCTTCCTGTCAAATTCCGCTGGCAGTTCAAAATGGCTACTTTCGCTTTTCGTCACTTTGACAAAACTCTTCCTCAGTACCTCTCTTCTTCTCTCTGCACCTACCAAAGCTCTCGCACTCTTCGTTCTTCTTCCCAGAAACTTCTTATAGTTCCTAAGCGGTCCTTGAAATCTTCGGGTGAGAGGGCGTTTAGTTTTGTTGCACCAAACGTTTGGAATTCTCTCCCTGACCATACCCGTAACCAGTCCACTCTTCCTTCATTCAAGTCCCAACTAAAAACCCACTTCTTCAGGAAAGCTTTCTCTCTGTAAAGTCTATGATCCTTTCCCCACTCTTGTCTTCCAGCTCATTGACGTTGAGTATGAGGTTAACGCGTGCGCGTGTGTGTATGGGGTGGGGGTGGGGAGTAGGGGGGCGAGGGGTGGGGATGGGGGGGGGGGGGGGATGGTTGGGGGGGGGGGGGATGGTTGGGGGGGGGGGGGGATGGTTGGGGTGGGGTGTTGAAGGGAGGTGGGTGTTGGTGTGTTGTGTTATGATTATATGCAATGCATTCTCTAATGTATTCATTTTCATAGAGATGTATGGTGAGGATACGTGAACCAGTCTGTTAGAACTGTTTGTAGGAATGGTGAGTGAAAAGCGCATTGAGTTGCTTTGCCAGATTATGCGCTATATAAGCATTATTAATTATCATTATTATCATTATTATTCACAGACTGGATTGTAGAGAGAAAGTATTGTTTGTTTTGCTCCTTTTGCTATCTTTGCTGTTTGCTGTTTTCTTGTGTGCCTATGTTGATAAAGGCGCATTCGCCGAAATATCTGTTTGTCTTGTTGTGTCTCTTGTAGATAAATTAACGTCAATTTACACTTGTTGTGTGCTCGTTTGTTTGTGTGTACATAGGTAGCCTACACGGATAAGAGATGGAAAAAGACACGGGCATTCAAAATCTCGGACAGATTTCGAACAGGAAAACTCATGGTCAAGGTAAACGTGGGGGGGGGGGGGGGGGGGGGTGGATAAGCATTAAAAAGAAGAAAGAAAAAAAGAAGAAAAAATTGAAAAGAAAACAAAGAAAAATCGGCCAAACCAGAAAAAAGAAGTAAAAAAGAAACCCATGTCTTAACATTGGAACCGAAAAGCAGAAATAAGAACTTAGGAGACTTTGGGCCGGGCCGGGCTTAGCCGTCTCCATGGGGATCAGGACCTGGATGTTAACGAGAAACGTCACTACCTGTCACGTGCAGAGTTAAAGCAATATGGGCGCCGCGGATCGGCTCACGCTTGTCAAGCTGAAAAGCTGAAAAGCTCTATTACTAGAAGGAAAAGGCTTCCCAGAAAAAAGAATTCCGAGTGGTTTTGGAAAGACGAAATGCTGGGCCCAAACGAACGGGGCAAAAGGGTTTTGAGATGTTTGCGCCGCGCTCGCAAAAAAACCCACCCCAACAACAACAACATGGTTCGACTCCCAGAATACATTATAGGATATGACGTCACAGTTTGCCTCGGATTTCGAAAGGGATGATGGGAAAGGGAAGAAAAGAAGGAGGAATTCAAGACAAAACGGAAAAACCACACTTTTAAGGAAACGTATGGGATCGAACTAAATGATCTCGATCTCTCTCTCTCTCTCTCTCTCTCTCTCTCTCTCTCTCTCTCTCTCTCTCTCTCTCTCTCTCTCTCTCTCTCTCTCTCTCTGTCTCTCTCTCTCTCTCTCTCTCTCTCTCTCTCTCTCTCTCTCTCTCTCTCTCTCTCTCTCTTCTCTCTCTCTCTCTCTCTCTCTCTCTCTCTCTCTCTCTCTCTCTCTCTCTCTCTCTCTCTCTCTCTCTCTCTCTCTCTCTCTCTCTCTCTCTCTCTCTCTCTCTCTCTCTCTCTCTCTCTCTCTCTCTCTCTTCTCTCTCTCTCTCTCTCTCTCTCTCTCTCTCTCTCTCTCTCTCTCTCTCTCTCTCTCTCTCTTTTCTTTTATCATGATTCGAGTAAAATCATTCAATGTGCCTTGTACGTTTATTTAATTCTTTCAGCTTCTGGATAAATAGGGGAAGACGGGGTAAAAAGCGCATGGGCGGGTAAGTAAGAAGCCCACCCCAATTATCTCATGAAATAAAGAAAATTTCAGTCAAATTTGCCCATGAGACGAATGCTAGACATTAACGCTCGTCTCATGGGCAAAATGAGACTGAAATTTGCTTCATTTCATGAGATAATTGGGGTGGGCTTCTTACCCGCCCATGCGCTTTTTACCCCGTCTTCCCCTAATGATAGTTTCTACTTTATCCCTCGCTTTGTTGTTGATTTTCCTTGATAATATTGGAAACTGATTTTTAAAATAATAATTTATTCATGTTAAGCGTGACTATACTTATATTTGTTGCTGTATTTAACCCTTTCGCCGCCAGCCATGTTTTAGCCACAAAATACCATTAAGCTTAACTGGAAAATAGAAAAAACGAATATCTGCAATATTGGAAAAATTCCTCTGTGACATGCTTAACATTAAGTCTATTACAAATAATAGGGTCTTCGGATTTGACAGGCCCTGATTTAATGCCTTAGCGACATGGGCGTTAACCCTTTCATCGCCACTGTCACCTCTTGGCACCACAATGATTGAACTCACATGTCACCAAAAGGCATCAAATGAAGGTCTGTTATCCAATGACCTTAATATGTTCTTCATTTTGAGAGGTAAGGATAGGCCCTAGTGTACGCATGTCACAAAGGAACCTTCAATATTGCAGACTGAATTTTTTTTTCTCTACCCAGGTAAGTTTCAGGATGGAAAGTTTTGGCTGTAAAATGGCTGGCGTTGAAAGGGTTAAACCATTGTGGTGCATATAAATGCGACATTGGCGGTTAAAGGGTTAATTTTGCCAGCTACCCTAACTATGTATATTATCATGGTAAACGTAGGCACGTTATAAGCTTCAGGCTTGTTGATGCTGTTATTCTTTCTTTAGATATAATGCTATATTGTGTTGTTGGTGAATTTTAAAAAAAAAACCACCTATTTAAACCAAACTAAATGGGATGTTTAGGTGGAGTTACGGCCCACAGCCCTAGACACTAGTGACCAGCTGGCGTTTCATTTGAAGGCCGTTTCTAAGCAACAGGAAACTCACTCTTTCTTTCTCACTGTATCTTTCTCTCTGTCTCTGTCTCTCTCTCTCTCTCTCTCTCTCTCTCTCTCTCTCTCTCTCTCTCTCTCTCTCTCTCTCTCTCTCTCTCTCTCTCTCTCTCTCTGTGTCTCTCTCTCTCTCTCTGTCTGTCTGTCTGTCTGTCTGTTTCTCTCTCTCTCTCTCTCTCTCTCTCTCTCTCTCTCTCTCTCTCTCTCTCTCTCTCTCTCTCTCTCTCTGTCTGTCTCTCTGTCTCTGTCTGTCTGTCTGTCTCTCTCTGTCTCTCTCTCTCTCTCTCTCTCTCTCTCTCTCTCTCTCTCTCTCTCTCTCTCTCTCTCTCTCTCTCTCTCTCTTTGTCGCTCTCTGTGTCTATCTATTTCTCTCTCTCTCTCTCTCTCTCTCTCTCTCTCTCTCTCTCTCTCTCTCTCTCTCTCTCTCTCTCTCTCTCTCTCTCTCTTCGTCTCTCTCTCTCTCTCTCTCTCTCTCTCTCTCTCTCTCTCTCTCTCTCTCTCTCTCTCTCTCTCTCTCTCTCTCTCTCTCTCTCTCTCTCTCTCTCTCTCTCTCTCTCTCTCTCGCGGCAAACAGTACATTTCTCCGGTCTTCTGTTTGTCCCAAAGAAGTAAAACATGCCAGTAAAAGCAGGGACAGGGGAGTAGGAGGAGGGGTGAAGGGAGAGGGAGGGGGGGGGAGGAAGAGAATTGTATACATGTCCGTCGTTTCCGACTATGACCGTCCGATAGCAAAGGGGGCCAACTGTTGCTACGGCTGGCGCTAGGGCTATAATATTTGTTTATGTCGGAGATGCCTTGCCCAAGGGTACATCCCCACTCTCTTCTCGGCCCCCCCCCCCCCAAAAAGGGATTTTTTTTAGGACATAGCTGGCGTTGGGGAAGGTCCCCCAAAAGCCCAACCAATCCCTTGGTCAAGAGCCACTGCAAATCCCCCCTCCTCCCTCCTAGTTTTAGGGTCATAGTCTTCCGCAAAAGACTAAGATGTACTATGATTATGCTTAGCCCTTTCGCCGCCAGCCATTTTTCAGCCAAAATATGCCATTAGACTTGAATGGGTAGAGACATGTTTTTATCTGCAATATTGTGAATTCCTCAGTGACATACATATGTAATATTAGGCCTATCCTTACCTTCGGATAACAGGCCCTGATTTGATGCCTTTTTTAGTGACATGGGTGTTAAAACCATTGTGGTGCATAAATGCGACATTGGCCGTGAAAGGGTTAATATTGAAACATGCATGTTGATGGATGGGTGTGTGAGAGAATGAAGGAATTGCGGAGTGGAGGGATGAGGGAGGGAAATAAAATATGTTATAACAAGATGTACTATGATTTTTTTCCCATCACTGTGAGAGAGGGGGGAAAATCATTTACTGTACAGCTCTCATTTAGTATTGGCCCTTTCTTTCTACAGGCTAATGTCAACCTGTGATAAAAGCCGTTTGAGTAAATATAAAGGGCAGCAGGGAGAATTGTGGGAGAGAGAAAGGGGGTGGGGAGAGGGATAGACAGACAGACAGACAGACAGACAGAGACAGGGAGACAGACAAGACAGTCATACGCGCACAGACATGCAGACAGGTTAGGTTAGGTTAGGTGCATTATAGTCACAGAGGCGTCTCTGTGAAATTCGGGTTGCTCCCACCTGGAGAGCGCGTCGCAGCCAGAGGCGCGCCACCCAATTTTTTATAAAAAAAAAGGTGTACATGCGATTTGTGTGTAACTGATGAGGAAGGAAGGGAGGGGGGGGGGGTTACATTTTGATCAAATTTAATGACAACTTTTTCGTTGCCACTGGGTTTAACGCGTGCTTAAGTGCATGAGCACACGGGACCTCGGTTTATCGTCTCATTCGAAAGACAGAGCGACATAGAAACAGACACAGAGACAGAGAAACAAACAGACAGACAGACAAACAGACAGAGACATAAAGACAGACAGATAGATATAGAAACAGATAGACAGACAGACAGACAGACAGAGAAGAACAAACATTTGCAGAGAAAATACCTGGAGCTGGAAGGTCGGCCAATCATCGATCCAATGGAATCCAGCCAGTTAGCTCACTTCAATTTCTTTCTGTCTTTCTTTCTTTCTTTCTTTTCATTCATTCTTTCTTTCTTTCTTTCTTTCTTTTTTCCTTCCTTTCCGTCCTTCCTTCCTTCCTTCCTTTCTTTCTTTCTTTCTCTCTTTCTTCTTCCTTTCGTTCTTTCTTTTCTTCCATCCTTTCTTTCTTTCTTTTTTTTCTTCCTTTCCGTCCTTCCTTCCTTTCTTTCTTTCTTTCTTTCTTTCTTTCTCTCTTTCTTTCTTCCTTTCGTTCTTTCTTTTTCTTCCATCCTTTCTTTCTTCTTCTTTTTTCTTCCTTTCCGTCCTTCCTTCCTTTCTTTCTTTCTTTCTTTCTTTCTCTCTTTCTTCTTCCTTTCGTTCTTTCTTTTCTTCCATCCTTTCTTTCTATTTTTTTTCTTTCGTTCGTTCTTCCTTCATTTCTTCCTTTCTTTCTTTTTCTTTCTTTCTTTCTTTCTTACATCTTCCTTCCTTCCTTTCTTCCTCTCTTTCTATTTCTTTCTTTCGTTCGTGCGTTCTTTCTTCCTCTCTTTCTATCTGCCTTTCTTTCTTTCTTTCTTCCTTCCTGCCTTTCTTGCTCTTTCTTTCTTTGTTTCCTTCTTTCTTTATTTATTTCTTCCTTCTTTCTTCCTTCCTTCCTTCCTTTCTTCCTTCCTTCCTTTCTCTCTGTTTTTCTTTCTTTTTCTTTCTTTCTTTCTCTTTTTCTTTCTTTTTTTGAACCTCTACTTTTTTTTAGAGGCAAGGGAAGTGGTCTACCATTGGAAAAACAAGAACAGTCTTTGTCTGTGTTTATCTTTAAATAAAAACTAGAAGCACTGACACAGCGCAACCTGGTGCCGAAAGCACCTGAGCTTGGCCTATAGTACTCCAACTTCCCCTGTCTTGTCAAAGGGGCAATACTCTGGATTGCTTTTTTGTGTCAAATACCTGGAGTTGCTTCCCTTGGACCATTTAGCAACATTTGAATGCTAGTACTTGAACAAAATATTTTTTAAATTAAAAAGACAACTTCGTCATGGTCAGCACAGTTATATATGTTTTTTACCCCCCCCCCCCCACCCACCCACCCCCCACCCCCACCCCCCTCACTGCATAATACACCACCACACAAAATTTGAAGCGATTCTGTTCACTTGTTTATGAAATACAACTCAGAAATGAAATATATAGCCCAAAGAAGGAAATTTTGGTTTTCAAGGTCAAACTTCAAGGTCAAGGTCAGCACAGTCACGAATATCGAAAGGAGCCTTCCAGCGGATACCTACCCGTTTCACCATATATCAAATGCTTTGGTAATTTGGGGCTAGCTCCCATGAATCGCTTGAGAGAGAGAGAGAGAGAGAGAGAGAGAGAGAGAGAAGAGAGAGAGAGAGAGAGAGAGAGAGAGAGAGAGAGAGAGAGAGAGAGAGAGAGAGAGAGAGAGAGATTGAGAGAGAGAGAGAGAGAGAGAGAGAGAGAGAGAGAGAGAGAGAGAGAGAGAGAGAGAGAGAGAGAGAGAGAGAGAGAGAGAGAGAGAGAGCGCTGAAAGAGAGGCTGAAACTGAAACTGAAAACTTTATTTTGCAAGGATAAAGATTTTAGGCAGGGCCTATTCTTCCACTCTGTCCTTGTGTGTGTGTGTGTGTGTGAGAGAGAGAGAGAGAGAGAGAGAGAGAGAGAGAGAGAGAGAGAGAGAGAGAGAGAGAGAGAGAGAGAGAGAGAGAGAGAGGGGGGAGAGAGAGAGAGAGAGAGAGGGAGAGAGAGAGAGAGAGAGAGAGAGAGAGAGAGAGAGAGAGAGAGAGAGAGAGGAGAGAGAGAGAGAGAGAGAGAGAGAGAGAGAGAGAGAGAGAGAGAGAGAGAGAGAGAGAGAGAGAGAGAGAGAGAGAGAGAGAGAGAGAGAGAGAGAGGCGCTGAAACTGAAACTGAAAACTTTATTTTGCAAAGGATAAAGATTTTAGGCAGGGCCTATTCTTCCACTCTGTCCTTGTGTGTGTGTGTGTGTGTGTGTGTGTGTGTGTGTGTGTGTGTGTGTGTGTGTGTGTGTGTGTGTGTGTGTGTGTGTGTGTGTGTGTGTGTGTGTGTGTGTGTGTGTGTGTGTGTGTGTGTGTGTGTGTGTGTGTGTGTTGTGTGGGTGTGTGTGTGTGTGTGTGTGTGTGTGTGTGTGTGTGAGAGAGAGAAACGAACGAACGAACGAACGAAAAAAACTTTTATATGAGGGAAAAAGAGTAAGCACACAATGGGCTTTTTTACATCTTGCCCTCAAACAAACATGCAAGAAAATCAATATATTCAACACAAAAATAATGAAGAAGCATGCAAAAAATAATCATCGAAGAATTATCCATGAAGAAGAAAAAAATAGATACAACAAAACCGTCTATCTATCCCCCCCCTCCCCCCTCCCCCCCCTCCCCCCCCCCTCACACACAAAATGAGAGAGAGTGAGAGAGAGAGAGGGAGAGAGAGAGAGAGAGAGAGAGAGAGAGAGAGACAGACAGACAGACAGACAGAACAGACAGATAGACAGACAGAGAGACAGAGACAGAGAGACAGAGTTGTTGTTTTTTTTACTTGTATTGCAAGCACCCGTACTACCGGACGCAGACTATTAGTATTAGCATTACCACAAAGACAGGGGTATTACCCATTAATACGCGACTTGCTTTCTGACATGCAGCAATGGAGATGCGCAGACAATGCAACAGTGATATCATGCGTAGATAATCGTATCAGCCAAATCAGAGAGCTAGTGGACAGTGGTCGGTGTAGCTTCAGAGGGGACGGGGGGTGGGGTGTAGCGTAGGGGAGAGGGAGTATAGGGGAAAGGGAAGGGGGGGAGTGATTAGGCTACACTACCAATATGTTTGCTCAATAGTCTGATCTTCGATTTCTTGTACTGGTACCGTACTCACGGGGGCGTCTTAAATAGGTTTTTTTTAAAACAGGGGAATATATAATGCAAATTAGACTAATCTGGCAAAACGATTGACAGTTTAGTTTGATTTACACTGTAAAGACCCGTGTTAACTAGACGCACTCGTGATTGTGGTACCTTGGTGTTGAAAAGATCAATTGAGGAGTGGATGGGTGTGAGGAGGTAGGGTGTGTGGGGGGTGGGGGAGGGTCGTGATGGATGGAGGGGAGTGGGTGTGAGCACAATGGATCTATTTGTTCTGTAAAGTGCTTTTTTTCTACGGTGCTGGTTATGGAAACGTCGCCCCCACGTACTTGCCTCCTCATTTGAGTCTCTGACTCTGTGTTTGTATTTTGTTCTTCTGTCTGTTTGTCTGTCTGTCTGTCTGACTGTCTGTCTGTTTGTCTGTGTCTGTGTCTGAATGTCTGTCTGTTTCTGTCTGTCTGAATGTCTGTCTGTCTGTTTCTCTCTCTTTCTCGCTCTTTCTCCCCCCCCCCCCCCTCTCTCTCTCTCTCTCTCTCTCTCACGCACATACGCGCGCGCACGCACGCACACACACGCACGCACACACACCGAGAGAAGGAGAGACAGAGAGACAGAAAGAGAGAGACAGAGACAAAGACAGAGAGAGAGAGAGAGAGAGAGCAAGAGAGAGAGAGAGAGACAGACAGACAGACAGAATGAGAGACAGAAACAGAGGACGGACATGCAGATGCCGAGTGACCGCGCGCTTCTCACCCTGTCATCCGAAGCTGCCACCCAAACAATACAACGCTTAACAAATTAAATCAAACGAATTAAATCAACAAATAATAAAATGCTAGACAAACGCGTACCCACGTGGTACACCCGAATACTATAATGACCTCATTATTGCCAGGCGACGTCAGTCGATATAGAGCCTCTAATACCCGGATTGACGACGTAGTGGCAAGCGTCACAGGCACGTGCATCATTCAGAATAGTTGTCAATAATGTGGATTTGTTTATTATTATTATTATTTAAAGGTGCAATACTGGAAACCACTATATAGCCAGCCCAAGGGGAGTGTGGGGTAACTGGCCCCACACTTACTAGTTTGAAGAGCTTAATAATGGCATAGGGGAAGACGGGGTAAAAAGCGCATGGGTGGGTAAGAAGCCCACCCCAATTATCTCATGAAATGAAGCAAATTTCA
Source organism: Phymorhynchus buccinoides (assembly GCA_017654935.2). Classification (NCBI taxonomy): domain Eukaryota; kingdom Metazoa; phylum Mollusca; class Gastropoda; order Neogastropoda; family Raphitomidae; genus Phymorhynchus; species Phymorhynchus buccinoides. The sequence goes on along the minus strand of CM065700.1, from coordinate 32,424,625 downwards.
TGACTGAAATTTTCCCATTTCGAGAGATAATTAATTTTCTTGATTTAGCAAATTGTCGTCATGAGACAAATGTCTAGCATTCGTCTCAAAAAATTTGAC
>CM065700.1:32407026-32414526 GCA_017654935.2 Phymorhynchus buccinoides | reverse complement strand
TACTTGAGTGTTGTGAGCGTCATACATCTGTATCGTTAAAAATTCGGGACTTTCCTGGAGTTGCACCGCCTCTGGGCATTGCCTCCAGGATCGTTCCCACCATCTTTATATCTACTAATGTCCCATATGTGTCTGTTCCAGACCGGAGGACGTAAAGCGGATTTTCACTGTTGTGAGCGTCATCACAGTAGCTGTTCTCAGCTCCTTTCAGTTCATGCCTTTTGTTAACACTCATCACCAGCATAAACCAATTTAAAGTGTTTTATCCATTAGGCTTACATTGTTTTATGGTGGCATGCCACTTGTAAGGTCTTTTCCTATCCCTAACCAAAATCAATGATAAGATTATTTGCCTCTGTTGAAAGAAATAACTTAAAACAAACAGCTCTCTGTAGAAAACTGAAAGGAGCCAGAATGAGGGGAATTAGTCCACTGTGTCATACGATTCGATTCCAATGCGATGCGATTTGACATTTTGTGAGGCATGATTCTCGTGAAATTCATCTGTCTAAATCAAACTGACGAAATCCTACTAAGATTTGTTCACTGCATTTGTAGTCTCCCCGTACACGAATCTGATGAAATGTCTGCATTTTTGTATCAGACACTTTTCTTTGATTCATTATATTGGGGTCTACTTGAGAATATAGTGAGCGAAAATAGTAGAATTAGTTTAAGACGGAAGTATTTCACGTGAATCATGACTCGCGTGGCTCAGTTGAATCGCATACCCATACGACTTTACGCGTTTGTGGCAGAATTAATGAAAAACGGTGTTTTACGTCCTCTCGGTCTGAAGCAGACACATATGGGACATTTGTAAATACAAAGATGGTGGGAACGATACTGGAGGCAATGCCCGGAGGCAGTACAACTCCAGTAATGTCCCGGTTTTTTAGCAATACAGATAGGTGTAGCGGTAACCACGCCTCGGTTAAACCTCATCGGCTATGGTACCACCACATATATAAGCTTTGCATAATATGCGAAAAGATTTAGATCACCAGCGTCTGTTGAAATGTTTCTGCTTCCACTGTATGTGCGTGTGTGTGTGTGTGTGTGTGTGTGTGTGTGTGTGTGTGTGTGTGTGTGTGTGTGTGTGTGTGTGTGTGTGTGTGTGTGTGTGTGTGTGTGTGTGTGTGTGTGTGTGTGTGTGTGTGTGTGTGTGTGTGTGTGTGTGTGTGTGTGTGTGTGTGTGTGTGTGTGTGTGTGTGTGTGTGTGTGTGTGTGTATGTGTGTGTGTGTGTGTGTGTGTGTGTGTGCGTGCGTGCGTGTGTGTGTGTGTGTGTGTGTGTGTGTGTGTACGTATGTGTGTGTGTGTGTGTGTGTGTGTGTGTGTGTGTGTGTGTGTGTGTGTGTGTGTGTGTGTGTGTGTGTGTGTGTGTGTGTGTGTGTACGTGTGTGTGTGTGTGTGTGTGTGTGTGTGTGTGTGTACGTATGTGTGTGTGTGTGTGTGTGTGTGTACGTATGTGTGTGTGTGTGTGTGTGTACTTATGTGTGTGTGTGCGCGTGTGCGTGCGTGCGTGTGTGCTCGTGCGTGCGTGCGCGCGTGTGCGTGCGCGCGTGCGTGCGTGCGTGTGTGTGTGTGTGTGTGTTTTGAAAAAAAAAGGTGTTCTGTTTAATACTAATGGATGATACAGTGTTGTCTTTTAGTTTCAAGTAAAGAAAAATACATGTTCGTTATATGGCCATTGTCGTGGTTTCTTCCTCTCAGAATGGGTTTGCTATATCAGCACAGTTTCTTTCCTCTTCTCCTTGTAATCCCGTGTTCCCTCCTTTTCTCCTGAAAGTGTCATTGACGTTCAAAGCAACAGACACGCACTGATCCATAGCGACGTGTTTGTTAGTCTGTATGCTCCTCATTGGCTTAATTTAACACAGATGAAGATTGCGTAGTACGACGTATCAACCACGACTATCTCCCGGTACGGGTATCAGTCTTTCGGATGAGACGATAAACCGAGGTCCCGTGTGTCCATGCACTTAGCACACGTTAATCCCAGTGGCAACGAAAATGTTGTCATTTGGTCAAAATTTACCCCCCCCCCCACCCCCCCCCATTTCCCTCCTCACCAGTCACACAAAACTCGCATGCAAAAAAAAAAAATTGGTGGCGCGCCTCTGGCTGCGACGCGCTCTCTAGATGGGAGCAACCCGAATTTCACAGAGATGCCTCTGTGACTATAAAGTACCTAATACCTAATAATACCTAATAATAAAAAAATACCGGTATCGTACCGGTACTCAGCTCTACTACATACACCAGGCTTTCTGATACACGCCCCTCTTCTTGCGGCAGCCCTACCCCCCACCCCTCCCTCATACTGTGCGGAAATGCGCGTAATTTGCAATTGATAGTTCCACTTCATTAAGCACATCGCAGACAGATGTCAAACGATCGGCTATTCATTGCTGTGCTGAGAAAAGAGAAGAGAGAAAAAAGCAAGAAGAAAAAGCAGGGTGAACACGCGCGCTAAAATGATTTGGCCCATTCATCGCTGCACGTGGGCACGTGCTGGGCTCCCAAAAAAAAAGAAGGCGAATGATTGGCTATTGATTACCGCGTGATGGAGGAGTAGCCTACAAGAAAATGCGTTGAGGGCTTTTAATGGAGAAGGCGGTAAAGGTGCAGATCAACACTCACCCATGTCACAATCTTGGTCCACTGCGTTCTTTCCGTCTTACCTTTATCTTCTACTATTATTGAATGCATATTTCTAATGGTCTAAATGGAAGAAAATTAACGTTAAATAAAGAAAACGATAGCGGTTTAAGTGCTTAATCTGTAGTTGGAAAGGCAAGACGGAAAAGAAAAAACCGGAAACAGATAGAACCGAGAAATGGAGGAGGGGGTGTTGATCTACATGTTTGCCGAAATGTGAAGGCAAAGTAGAAAACAGGATGGCATAGACATATACTCTGTACTCCCAAAGGCCAAAATCAAAAATGGTTTTGCCCGCAAAGCAAATACAAACAAACAAACAAAAAGACAACAACCAACCAACCAGACAACCAACCAACCAGCCAACCAACCAACCAGCCAACCAAACAACCAGCCAACTAACCAACCAGCCAACCAGCCAACCAGCCAGCCAACCAACCAGCCAGTCAACCAGCCAGCCAGTCAACCAACCAGCCAACCAACCAACCAGCCAACCAACCAACCAACCAACCAACCAACCAACCAACCAACCAACCAACTAACCAACCAGCCATCCAGCCAACCAACCAACCAACCAGCCAATCAACCAACCAACCAACCAACCAGCCAACCAACCAGTCAACCAACCAACCAACCAGCCAACCAACCAGCCAACCAACCAACCAACCAACCAGTCAACCAACCAACCAACCAACCAGCCAACCAACCAACCAACCAGCCAACCAACCAACCAACCAACCAACCAGCCAACCAACCTGCCAGCCAACCAACCAACCAGCCAACCAACCAACCAACCAACCAACCAGCCAACCAACCAACCAGCCAACCAACCAACCAGCCAATCAACCAGCCAACCAATCAACCAGCGACACCAAACGTACGAAATTATCTTCTTGTCCATTTACAATATTTGGCGAATAGTTGTGCTAGAAAGTGCATTTACTCAAAAGTTGTACTTTTTGGTTATAAAGGCAGAAGATCTGAGCTGAATCATCGATCCAAACCACTATTCACGCCTCGGCTTATCATCCGAGCGAACTATTTAGAGATGTTGAATTCGATTGATTGGTTGATATTGATTCAGTTCGATTGAATGATTGGCTCGTGTGGCTCTTTAAAGATCCACCATGTCACGTGTCAAAATCACGGGTTTCACGTGTTTTCCCTCTTATAGCTACATGTAGTAAGAAATCTTGTTTGGACTCCCATACAAATGTCCCCAAATTGAAAACGAAACATCATTTTAAAGAGCAGCCTCAATTTGAAGTTGGGGACATTTGCATGTGGGTCACAGCTACCCAAAAAAAAAACCCACCAAGGGACTTAATCGTGGTGTGTCTTTATCTGAGCATTGACTGATCAACTTAGCTTTGCCATCCTTCTCCATTACACGTCACATCACGCAACACTTTTGTTCTTGTTGGTATTCCCAGTTCTGTAAGAAACAGGAGTATATTGGAATGAGAAGGAGGGAAGTGCTTTTCTCTCTCTGTCTGTCTGTGTGCATCTGTGATATATTTTAAAAAAATCTTCCAGTTCACAGCGCCTAAACTACTGAATCCATCTTAACGACATTTGGCAGAATAGTTCCTTAAAGACAGTGGTGTCTGAATGAACATATGATTTAACGTCCTCCGGCCTGGAACAGGCACATGTGGGACATTAATAGATCATAAAGATGGTGGGACGATCCTGGAGGTACTGCAATACCAGGAAAGTCCCAAGTTTTTAAAGCGATAGATATACCTGGTGTCTGATTTACCAAACCACAAGCCATATCGACGTAATCCCAGCAATTCACATTTAAATATTATAAAGAGGTTGAATTTATTTTTCGAAGATGAGTCATGGATTTAAACTAAACTAGGCATAGTGAACATGTGCCACCTAGGGGGTATTTTTGTTTGTTTGTAAAATATTTAACCGCTCTGTATTGCCATATCATTCCATTACTTTTTGTTTGTGGCTCAAGCCACAAACCTATAACTCACTTTGTCGGTCGGTCGGTCTGTCTGTCTGTCGGTCGGTCTGTCCAAAATTGTCGCACATTTTGACAAAATTGTCGCACTTCAAATCGAGGCTACACTTCAAATTGAGGCCGCTCTTTAAAATGATGTATTTTAAAAGCGTACAAAATAATAAACATACGTAATACAGACACTACAACAGACACGACGAGTATGCGGTGCTTCTTTTGATGAGTATAAGTAGGATACATAGTTTTAAATGTTTTCCAAAAGATATAAAAAGTTACGAAATGGTGCAGAGATAACATTCTGGTTTACAGATTAAATTTATTGAAAAGCCAGGGGAGGTGATTCATGATTGGAGTGGTAAAAATAGACCGCGTGCCACAAACTATTGCGATTTCGCGCTTGTTTTTTTTGCACAAAAATCCACAATGACCCAAGAGTATGAAAAGTTTTCTCCCCTGACTTCCATCGGGTAGGTCTTACTTAAGCTGGAGACAGACTATGCGACTGCCTCATATGACTCCATCAGGTCGTGACGTTGACCAAATTTTGTTTCCCGCACAGAAGAGGTCACAAGCCATCTGACTCGATCAGACTCGATCAGTGAAATTTAGAACCCGCCCTATTCGGCCCTGTCACCGGACTGGGACCGAATGAGTCAGACTGATCAAGCAGGATGGTATGCAAATGAGGTGAAACGTCACGACCTGATCGAGTCACATGAGGCAGTCACATAGTCTGTCGCCCGCATTAGAGACACACTGACGCACCACCATTAAGTCCGTTGGTTTTTTTTGCTGGGTAGTTGTGACCCACACACAAATGTCCCCAACTTCAAATCGAGGCTGCTCTTTAAAATGATGTTTCGTTTTCAATTTGGGGACATTTGTATGGGAGTCAAGCCTGGTGAAAACAAGATTTCTTACCAGCTATAATAAGAGGGAAAACACATGAAACCCGTGATTTTGACACGTGATCTGGTGGATCTTTACGGTGTATTTCCCCCTGTTTATTTCTATTATAAATTACGAATTATAGTTTTGATGGTAAAGGTAAAGATGCGCCACCCCCCACCCCCCACCCCCACCCCCTCCCAAACCATTTTATTAATGTAGGCCTAGTCGTCCCCACGGCTCCTCCGAAATCGGAATGTGTCGGCTGCATGCAGCGGGGAGACCAGTGAAAACTGAAAACCGGATACATACGTACCTTACACATTATAGCTATTATGGCCTGGGAACGAAGAAGAACGCAGAAAAAGAAGAAGAAGAAGAAGAAGAAGAAGAAGACTCCCCACAAAGTAGGCCTCATTTTGTTTTGTATCTTGCCTGGAGAGTCAACTAGGTAATTCCAGCAAAGGATTGCGGGAAATCTATTTCGAAGCTTTCTGGTTCCAGTCTTGATGCTGGCTCCACTTTTTGTCTACAGACTGATTTACAGAAGAGATGGGCCACATACACAAAAGATGACTGTTAGATAATAATAATAATAATAATAATAATAATAATAATAATAATAATAATAATAATAATAATAATAATAATATTTAGGGCGCTTAATCTTAGCAAAAGCCCTAAGTGCTTACAATCATGATAAAAACAATACTAACAAAATGAAAAGCTAGACAACACACAAAACACTCACACGAACTTGAGGTCAAACACACACACACACACACACACACACACACACACACACACACACACACACACACACACACACACACACACACACACACACACACACACACACACACACACACACACACACACACACACACACACACACACCAACGCACACACACACACACACACACACAACAAAACACACACACACGCGCGCGCGCGCGCGCGCGCGCGCACACACACACATGACTCAATGGATAACCTTTGCAGGAGGAGGAGTAGAAAGATTATGTTGTGAAGAGAGTTGTTTTGAGGGATGACTTGAAAGAAGAGAGGCTGTTTGAGGTTCGGAGTGCAGAAGGGAGGCCGTTCCAGGAGGAGGGAGCATGGATAGAAAAAGAACGTTCGCCAAGAGTTCTGGCACGGAAACGAGGGATCTGCAGAACGTGAGTGTCAGAGGAGGAGCGAAGCAGTCTAGTGGGAGTATAAATCGATAGAAGATCAGAAAGATATGATGGGGCCAAACCATTCAGCGACTTGTAACATAATAGAGAGAGTTTATACTCAATGCGCTTTTCAACAGGGAGCCAGTGGAGAGATTGAAGCAAAGGAGAAGCATGAGAGGTCCTCGGGCATTTCAGGACGAGGCGAGCAGCATTATTTTGGACTTTCTGCAATTTAATCAGGAGATTTTGTAGGCAGCCAGCAAGGAGAGAATTACAGTAATCAAGTCTTGAAAGAACAAAGGCAGAAATGAGGGTTTGGGTGGCTTCTTCAGACAGAAGATGACGTACAGAACTGATGCGCCGAAGCTCCAAATAGCCAGCACGGCAGACAGAAGAAATTTGACTTTGAAAAGAGAGTGTCTGGTCCAGTACAACGCCTAGATTGCGCACGGTAGTAGCGGTCTGAATGAGAGAGTTTCCAAGTTGGACAGAAGTAGGGACAGAGATTGTAGACATGAGCCTTTTTGATAGAATGAAAATCAGTTCAGTTTTGTCGTTGTTTAGCTGGAGCTTGTTGTAAGTCATCCATGCCTTGATGTCAGAAACACATAGCTGTGTACGTTCAATGATGGAGGGGTGTAGAGAGATATCACCAGAGGTGTAGATTTGGTTGTCATCAGAGAAGCAGTGATGGTAAATGTCATGATGGGCCACAATGTCAGAAATAGGTTGAGTGTGTAGAACAAAAAGAATGGGACCCAGAACAGAGCCCTGGGGAACTCCATGCTTCAAAT
>CM065700.1:32387026-32402026 GCA_017654935.2 Phymorhynchus buccinoides | reverse complement strand
ACTACTACTACTACTACTACTACTACTACTACTACTACTACTACTACTACTACTACTACTACTACTACTACTACTACTACTAATAATAATAATAATAATAATAATAATAATACTATTACTGCTACTGCTACTGCTACTACTACTACTACTACTACTACTACTACTACTACTACTACTACTACTACTACTACTACTACTACTACTACTACTACTACTACTACTACTACTACTACTACTGGACGATGTTAAATGTTTTTGCTGTTTCCCTCTGTGATGTTTGAGTTATATATAATGTATGTTTTAGTATTGTTTGTTTATCGAGCCTGTGAATGTGCTTTGTAAATTCCCCAGGGATCATTGATTATTGATTGATTGATTGATTGATTGATTACTACTACTACTACTACTGCTACTACTACTACTACTACTACTACTACTACTACTACTACTACTACTACTACTACTACTACTACTACTTATTATCGTCGTCCTTTTCCGGGTTGTTCTTCTGTAATAAGTATCTTTCTCTTAGCTTCCTACTGTCCTCACCTTTCAACACTCAGCTTCGTACGTCCTCTCCTACCCAGTCTGCACCCTCTATGTAAATACAAATCTGTCTGTCTGCCTTGTCTGCCTGTCTGTCTGTCTGTCTCTCGGTGTCTCTCTCCCCCCCCCCTCTCTCTCTCTCTCTCTCTCTCTCTCTCTCTCTCTCTCTCTCTCTCTCTCTCTCTGTCAGTCTCTCTCTCTCTCTGTCTAATTGTCTCTGTCTCTCTCTATCTCTCTCTCTCTCTTTTTCTCTCTCTGTCTCTCTCTCTCTCTGTCTCTCTCTCTCTCTCTCTCTATCTCTCTCTCTTTATCTCTCTGTCTCTCTCTCTCTCTCTCTCTCTCTCTCTCTCTCTCTCTCTCTCTCTCTCTCTCTCTCTCTCTCTCTCTCTCTCTCTCTCTCTCTCTCTCTCTCTCTCTCTCTCTCTCTCTCTCTCTCTCTCTCTCTCTCTCTCTCTCTCTCTCTCTCCGTCTCGAGCTCTCTGTCTCGGTCTCTCTCTTTGTGTCTGTTGCCTGTCTGTATCCCCCCCCCCCCTCTCTCTCTCTCTCTCTCTCTATATATATATATATATATCTCTCTCTCTCTCTCTCTCTCTCTCTCTCTCTCTCTCTCTCTCTCTTGCTTTGCTCTCTTTGTCTCTCTCCCCCCCCCCCTCTCTCTCTCTCCCTCCCTCTCACTCACTCCTTCACCTCCCACCCTCCCCCCACCCCTGAAACTATCCCAACACATGGCCATTACATCAATCGACCATTACGCCACCAGTCTCTTCTTTCTATGTGTGGAACAAAAAGTCCACCAGGGCGGAGGAGAAAAAAAAATCGAAAGTAAAGGGTCTCCTCTTCTTATGGCGCGCCAAAGATACAAAACTCTATCTAGCTGTTCGACAGAGTTTCGAAACTGTATCTATCAGTTCGATAGAGTTTGAAAACCTTATCTAGCTGTTCGATAGAGTTTTAAAACTCTGTCGAACAGCTAGATAGGGTTTCCACAAAATAACCCTATCGAGATATAGTTTTTCTATCGCGATTTCTGATTGGTACATGGCTTCAGCGACAAGTTTGTGGCCTTGGCAGGGCAGTGACCCATGAATTTGAATAAGACGATAGGTCTAGGCCCCTACATGTAGTCAAACAAACATGGCAGCTGAACGATTTCAACGAGCGAATCTACCTTTTAAAAGTAAACGAAATCTATTTCAATGATTACAAACATCAACATTTATTATCTCGTAGAATGCCACCTATTAGGCTAGGTGTAGGTCACAGTCAAAGATACTAGTCCTATCTACCAATGAAATGCTTCGTTTAAAAAAGTATCAAAATGGCGCGTTCGATAGAGTTTTACGACGAGAAACTCTATCTAGCAGTTCGACAGAGTTTTGAAACTCTATCTAACTGCTAGCTATAGTTTAGAAACTGCATAGGGTTTTTAAACTCTGTCGAACTGCTAGATGGAGTTTTGTATCTTTGGCGCGCCATATCTTCTTTCCCCTTTAATGTGACCCTCCTTCGTTTGCGTCCCCTTAACGACCAGGGGGGGGCAAGCGGAGCGAGGACGAAGCGGAAATGGCCCCCATTGAGCCAGTAGGGCACGAGTTATGGCCCCTATACTGCTGCTGGGGGCCGTTTCACAAGGGCTAACGTTACGTAGCGTGAGCGCAAATCGGCAAAAACGGAACTAAGAAACACCTCTTTCGCCGACGTTTGCCAAAAAACGTGTTGTGGCTACACCCAAAGTATCTCTTGGCGAACTATCACGTGACTAGCATGGGGTGAATACATTTCTTGTTGTTGATTGGTCCATTAAAGTTTGGCTAAAATAATACCTTGTTAAAATAATACCTTTTTTTTGGACCAATCAGACAAGAGCTTGTAATATTCTTCCGCAAACGTTTTCTAAAAATGTTTCTTAGGCCGCGTTTGGAGTAAGCGTTATTCGCGCGGCGACCGTTATCCAGAGAAACTAGGCCCTGGTCTTAGCTTTCCTATTTCCCCCGCTTTCCCCTATTCACGACTTTCCCGTTGGTTGAATTCAGTTGAACTTTCCCGTTCGTTGAATGAGTGAGTGAGTGGTGGAGGTAAATTTCAGTTCGATGGCGAATGTCTCTGTTACACATTATATGCACAAACAGGCACATGCGCGCGCACATACACACACATGCAAAGTCTCTCTCTCTCTCTCTCTCTCTCTCTCTCTCTCTCTCTCTCTCTCTCTCTATGTATATATATATATATATATATATATATATATATATATATATATATATATATATATATATATAAGATATATAAGAAACACATATATATATATATATATATATCTCTCTCTTCTCTCCCTCCCTCCCTCCCTCCTGAAGCTAATAAGAGGAACAACGAAAACTGGAGAGAAAAAAAAGGTTCATTATCATCATCATATCATCTATCTCTCTCTCTCTCTCTCTCTCTCTCTCTGTGTTTTATATCTTCTTTTCCGTGTCTCTGTTTGTCTATCTAGGCCTATCTCTTTTTTTCCAACTCCCTCTTCTCGGATCCTTTCCATAAGGCCTACCACTATGATTACATTTGTCCATATTTTGCATACAATTATTGTTGTATTGTGCTTGTGTATGTATATTTTTCCCCCCTATCTATTCATTGCGGTTTGATTCTCTCTCCAGTTTTCGTTGTTCTTCTTATTAGCTTCATTTGTGTTTCGTATTAATTTATGACGACATGATGAAAAAACCCCAGCTTTGTTAGCTTATTCCTTTATCGTCAATAAAGATCATTTTGACTTGACTTGACTTGACTTGACTTGACTCGTGCGCACACCAAGCAACAACAACGAAAACAACAACAACAACAACAACAACATACAGTGTTTATACCGCGCTAAATCTTGATATAAATCAAACCGAAGCGCGCACACGCGTTAAACATTAAGTAACAAACATACACACACGTTTGAGAAATAGACCTAAAGGCAAGAGAGAGGAGGGAAAGAGAGAATGAGCTTCAATGACGGGGAAACAGGTGGGTTTTGAGGTTTGATTTGAAAGCGGAGAGGGTCGGTCGCTGACGGGGACAGAGAGGGAGGAAGTTTCTTCCAGGAGCTTTGTCCTGAAACAGCAAAAAAAAAGAAGCGCTGACTAACAGTTGAAAGCTTATACCTAGGGATCACACACATACACACACACATAAGTGCACGCGCAAACAGACACACACACATATCCATGCACGAGAGCGCGTCCACACATACACGGGTGCGCGCTCAAGAGAGCACACACACGCGCGCGCGCGCGCACACGCACACACACGCACACACGCACACGCACACGCACACACGCACACACGCACACGCACACACACACACACACACACACGCACGCACGCACACACACGCACGCACACACACACACACACACACTCACATGCACACACACACACACACACACACACACACACACACACACACACACACACACACACACACACACGCACGCACGCACGCACGCACGCACGCGTGCGCGCACGCACGCACGCACGCACGCACGCGTGCGCGCACGCACACGCACGCACGCACGCACGCACGCACACGCACGCACACGCACGCACGCACGCACGCGCACACGCACACGCACACACACACACACACACACACACACACACACACACACACACACATACACAACAAAGTTTGATCAGACCCAGACGAGTTTCACTGAACTCTAAAAGCATTGTATTGATTGATTGGGTGATATGCAAAGTTTTTAAAGGTGGACTCTGACGGAAGATTTTATGCAAGAAACACGTCGAGATCACCAGAAAGACAGCCTTTTCAAGGATCGGAACACTCACTTTGCTCAGGTTTCCTATAAATAAAAGCGTCAAAACGGCGATTCCTCCTTGGCGGAGATGTCGGAGAGAGAAGCCATTTTGGATGGGGTGGGTGGAGGTCACTCATTGTGGTTGAAGCTTTTTCTTTTTTATAGTGCATTAAAAAAAAAAAAGCCTATTTCCTTTGTTGTGAGCGAAACTCCTTTAAAGGCCCATACGCTTCTCGTAAATAACGTGCAGAATGATGCAAAATCGATCTGGATTGTAAACTCTGACATTATTCAAAGTCACAGACAAGCATAAAACTGAACGCAATCATACTGTTAACTCAAAGTTAACAAAAATGCGCTGACCTTTTTTCTTCTGTGTACTCTGCTATCTTGAAATCTCGTCATGGGGCAATTAGCTCAAATGACGCAGCTAAGGGTAGTCAGTAGGCCTAGTTTAGTAGTAGTCCAGGCGAAATTAAGCTTGACCTTGTTTTGTGATATATATTATGTTTTTAAGTCGATCTAACATGATTTGAGGGTGCTGAATCTAAATCCGTTGGAGGCCAAGTTGTAAAAGTTGGGCATTTTGAGCTATGACGAAATATTCAAAATGGCCACTATGGGACTCTAAAGAACTGTTAAAACATGCACTTACTGTAATTATGGTGTATCTAATGCTTTTATTTGTAAGAAAAATAGTATAGTTTGCTGAAATGATTCAAACTATGTTAAATATATTTCCTATTTTTCTACTTATTAGCCCCCAGCCACTCTGTGGAGAGGGCTATCACGATTTTGTGTCCTTTCATTTGCCTGGCAATTATCTTAAGAACAATGTCACAGGATCACTTCAAATTTGTGTGCTACTATTTTAATGAAGCTGATGTGCCCCTCAGTATACCTTATTGACCTTGACATTTGACCTTGAGTATGTGATTTTAATGTATCAACTATACTTTTTCAACTTTTGCACTGCTGTGGTAAAATAAGCTATGGTGTTTTTTTTCCTAAGCTAAAGTGTATAGAGACTATTGAATTCCTGATACCCATTTTATTAAACCTTTCTTCTTAAGTGCTTGACCTTGAATTTGCATTGAATATTTTATCTTTTTGTTTTTATATGTTTTAAATCTTTGCAGTAATGGTCTCATAATTGGTGCATTAACCAGTTTATAGGTGGGTAAAAGTGCCGACGTGCAATGAAATGTTGGTCATTTACCCACCTATAAAATAAAATATAATATCGACACTGATCGCCGTGTTGTTCTGCTTGGCGCTTAACAACAAAGGCCAAGCGTTACGATGAAGGCTAGAGATGTCATCGGTACTTAGGTTAGCATCTATATAACCATAAGCTCATGTACCAATTATGAGACAGTTACTGCAATGATTTAAAATATATTAAAGCAAAAAGTTGAAATATTCAATGCTAATTCAAGGTCAAGCATTTGAGATGAAAGGTTTAGGCATAAAACAGGCATCCTCCACAAACCTTAGCTTAGAAACATTTTACGACAGCAGTGCAAAAGTTGAAAAAGTATAGTTGATACAATAAAATCACATACTCAAGGCCAAAGGCCAAGGTCAACAAGTCATACTTAGGGGCACATCAGCTTCATTAAAATAGTAGCAGACACATTCGAAGTGATCCTGTGACATGGCTCTTAAGATAATTACCAGGCAAATGAAAGGACACGAAATAACGTGATAGCCCTTTCCGCAGTGGCTGGGGGCTAATAAGTACTAAAATAGGATATAGTTCACATAGTTTGAATCATTTCAGCAAATTATTCTATTTTTCTTACCCAAAAAAGCATTAGATACAAAATAATTACGTTAAAGTTCTCTAGAGTCCCATGGCGGCCATTTTGAATATTACGTCATAACTCAAAATGCCCAACATTTACAACTTAGCCTCGGACGGATTTTGATTCAGCACCCTCAAATCATGTTAGATCAACATAGAAACCTAATATATCACAAAACAAGGTAAACTTTATAATTTCGCCTGGACTAGAACAAGAAGAGAGGAACTTGAAGGTGTACAACTTAGCGTCATAATAATAATACGTATCCTCTGACAGCGTTACGTCATAAGCTAGGTCTGAAAGTGTCCCAACAAGTTCTATTATTAAAAACGGGCCACAAACAGGTAAAATAATTTGTCTTCAAATAGTTCAACATCAGTCACAGGTGCCGTATTGATTTCCCCTAATCTACGTCACGCCAAATGGATTATCGCACAAATCCCATTTTTGGTGAGATTCAATGGCAGCTGGCAAATCTGCCACAGGAGACCGATTTTTGCGAAATAAAAGTGTGTGCGTTCACTTTATCTTGAAGAATGTAACATAAAAGGTAGGTTACATAGATACAGTTTGTATACTGTGTCTATGTGTAGTAGGAAATAATGCTGAAACGTTTTCCAGAACGTTTTTAGGTCCGAATGGAGATGCGTATGGTCCTTTAAGTAAACAGTATAAAATTTAAAAATAAAAAAATAAAAAGGCTTGTATTGTAGAAATTTCGTGCAAACGATTTGGTCTAAACTCAGGCGGCCATTAGAAAAGAGAAGGCATCACTTCTCTTTCACTGAAATAATTTGATTTCCAGCACCTCCGCCAAGGAGGAATTACCGATTTGACGGTTTGATTTCTAGGAAACCAGAGCAAAGTGAGTGTTGCGATTTCAGTAAAGGGTGTTTTCTTGGTGATCTCGACGTGTTTCTTGCAATAACTCATCCGTCAGAGTGCCCCTTTAAAGTAAGAAATTTATTTCTTAAAGTTGGGGAGTGGGTGGGCATACGGAATATCCGTTTGTTTGCACAAAATCCTTGATTGAATTTGATTGAGTTGTAATATATAAAATAATACAAAATAAAAATGAACAACCATCAGATCTGTTTTTTACAGCTCTAAGTTACGAGTTTGGGGTCCCCTTTTTTTGTTTGTGGCTCAAGCCACAAACCTATAACTCACTTTGTCGGTCGGTCGGTCTGTCTGTCTGTCGGTCGGTCGGTCCAAAATTGTCGCACATTTTGACAAAATTGTCGCACTTCAAATCGAATGAAAAATGGTGTTTTACGTCCTCTCGGTCATAGACACATATGGGACATTTGTAAATACAAAGATGGTGGGAACAATACAGGCTGCAATGCCCGGAGGCAGCGCAACACCAGTAAAGTCCCGAGTTTTTATCAATATAGATATGTGTAGCGGTAACCACGCCTCGGATAAACCTCATCGGCTATGGTACCGCCACATTAATTAACACTTCAAATCGAGGCTACACTTCAAATTGAGGCCGCTCTTTATAAAATTATGCATTTTAAAGCGTACAAAATAATAAACATACGTAATACAGACACTACAACAGACACGACGAGTATGCAGTGCTTCTTTCGATGAGCATAAGTAGGATACATAGTTTTAAATGTTTTCCAAAAGATATAAAAAGTTACGAAATGGTGCAGAGATAACATTCTGGTTTACAGATTAAAATTATTGAAAAGCCAGGGGAGGTGACTCATGATTGGAGTGGTAAAAATAGACCGCGTGCCACAAACTATTGCGATTTCGCGCTTCATGTGTTTTGTTTGTGGCTCAAGCCACAAACCTATAACTCACTTTGTCGGTCGGTCGGTCGGTCGATCGGTCGGTCGGTCTGTCGGTCCAAAATTGTCTCACATATTGACAAAATTGTCGCACTTCAAATCGAGGCTGCACTTCAAATTGAGGCCGCTCTTTAAAATGATGTATTTTAAAGCGTACAAAATAATAAACATACGTAATACAGACACTACAACAGACACGACGAGTATGCAGTGCTTCTTTCGATGAGTATAAGTAGGATACATAATTTTAAATGTTTTCCAAAAGATATAAAAAAAAGTTACGAAATGGTGCAGCACCCTCCTTTATAGAAATCAGAATGCAGAAGAGAGTTTCAGCATAAAATCACTAACGGTAATTTTTATGCTACTGGCCAGGTCAGGTCAGCCGTTAGTTTTGTTGAACACGAAATGGGTTTTATTGATTTTCCCTGAGTGATGGAATTTACACCTCAGATCTAATGATGTATGGGTGGCTATTTTGTTTTTCACCTACTGTGAAAACGACTAATAGAGAAAGAGAGAGAGTGTGTGGGAGAGAGAGAGAGCGAGAGAGAGAGAGAGAGAGAGAGAGAGAGAGAGAGAGAGAGAGAGAGAGAGACGTACGCACACACCAGCATACGCACACACACGCACACTCACGCGCACACGCACACGCACACACATACACACACACACACACACACACACACACACACACACACACACACACACACACACACACACACACTGTAGGGGCGGATCTGGGGGGGCTACAAGGTTTCCGGACACCCCCCACCCCCTGGCCCTCCGCTCAACAAAAGTTCCGACGGTAGTGGAAAATCCTGGAGGAAGGATTACTTGGCTGGCAAATCAGCTCCTTGGACCCCCCCGGCGGACCCCGTCCCCCCCCCCCCCCCCCTCCCCCCCCCCTCCCCCCACATTACGAATAATCTTATCCGCCCCTGCACACACACATAGAAACAGAGACAGAATTAAACAAATATATAATTGGTATCTTTATTACTGAAAAAAACCACCATAAAATACTTTGAAACATGCGTTAAATTTTATCATTTTATCACTTTGAAACATGCGTTAAATTTTCTTTATTTCATGAAATAATTGGGGTGGGCTTCTTACCCGCCCATGCGCTTTTTACCCCGTCTTCCCCTATCTTTCTTTTCTTTTTTTTAATTGGTTGTGATTTCACAAACATCGAGAAAGATTCTTCATTGAAATGCATGTTTTCTCTAACAGTCTTTATATTATTCGTATTTGAATTGCAAAAGACATATACATACCAAAACAAGAAGAAAAACAAACTAATCCTGGGCCTGTATTCACGTTGAGATAGCATGAGACTTAGCATGATGCTAACTTAGAAGCTCTTCCAATGTCCTATAGGATTTAATAGGACTTTTGGAAGAGCTTCTAAGTTAGCATGATGCTAAGTCTCATGCTATCTCAACGTGAATACAGGCACTGGTTGGCTATTATACTGATAGGGCTCCCAAAATCATGTAAGCCCTCTTCTGACAGGCACTCTCGACTCCTTTATTTACGGCGCCATCTTTCATTTCCTCTGTCCGCCCACCCGCGTCATTGTAGTTACCGCGAACATGATTGGCTGGCTAATCGAATGGCTGCGCGTGAGCTCGCACAGAATCTAGCTAGACCCAAGGCACTGCGTTTTAGAATACAGATTGCCCGGCATCTGGACGTACGGAGTTAAAGACAGCAAGGGGAAGATGTATACATATTTATTGGCCAAATTACCGTTGACCGATCCTTCGGTTGTCTTTCTTGCACTTCCTTTACGGAAGAGGTTGCGTTGCTGTGCCTTTGCATGAAAGACATTTACTGATTTTTACGATGTGTACGTGCACCCCCATAGGGGAAGACGGGGTAAAAAGCGCATGGGCGGGTAAGAAGCCCACCCCAATTATCTCATGAAATAAAGAAATTTTCAGTCAAATTTGCCCATGAGACGAATGCTAGACATTAACGCTCGTCTCATGGGCAAAATGAGACTGAAATTTGCTTCATTTCATGAGATATTGGGGTGGGCTTCTTACCCGCCCATGCGCTTTTTACCCCGTCTTCCCCTACAGGTTACCGAAACACACATACACACGTGCGCGCAGATATTAAAATAAAAACCTTTTCCTCTTTGTTTTGCCGTAAAGATCCACCAGATCACGTGTCAAAATCACGGGTTTCACGTGTTTTCCTTCTTATAACTGGAAAGTCAAATTTGCCCATGAGACGAATGCTAAACATTCACTCGTCTCATGGGCCCATGGGCGGGTAAGAAGCCCATGCCAATTATCTCATGAAATGAAACAAATTTCAGTCACATTTTGCCCATGAGACGAGTGTTTAATGTTTAGCATTCGTCTCGTGGGCAAATTGGACTGAAATGTGCTTTATTTCATGAGATAATTGGCATGGGCTTCTTACCCGCCCCTGGGCTTTTTACCCCGTCTTACCCTACTATTGTTCTGAAAGGAGTGGGATTTTTGTGTGTTACGAAATCGGTTTCTGATTGATTGGATGCTAAATTGGATGGATTGAAGAAAACGCATTGCCACCAAGAAGGAGGTAGAGGGGTTCGATCCCTGGCTCTGTGTGACGAGAACAGCATTTTGATTGGCTAACAATCGCTGCGCCATTTTCATTGCCTTGGACCCGACCTCCTAACCAACGTTTTCAAACCAAAAAGGAGAACACGATTGGCTATCGACTGGTAGCGCGTGGGTTGTGGTAAAGGTCTTTGTACACGCTTGGTTTTGTTTTACACATCTGTATTGCTAAAAAAAATTCAGGACTTTCCTGGTGTTGCATTGCCTCCGGGCATTGCCTCCATGCAGGATCGTTCCCACCATCTTTATATCTACTAATGTCCCATATGTGTCTGTTCCAGACCGGAGGACGTTAAGCAGAATTTCATCTGTACACGTTAACAATATTCACAAAATATCTCTGTTTCCCCATGGCAACACAGTGTTAGGCCAGTCATAGTGTTGCCATGGGGAAATAGTCATATTGTGTGAATATTGTATATACGTGTACACAGACCTTAAGCAGTGGGGGAATCTCCTGATGGTCTCAATACACGCGAACGTTTTTTACTCTTTCCCCATGGCAACGCAGTGACAGGCCAGCCGTAATAAGTCTCTGTACACGTTAACAAAATTCACAAAATATCTCTATTTCCCCATGGCAACACAATGAGTTGTAAGTCATACAATGAGTGGCGTAACACTATGCTGTCACGAGATATTTTTGTGAATATTGTTAACGCGTACATAGACCTTTGACACGACTTGCATATCGCCGTGTTGTTGTGGGGGTAGAGTGGGAAATGTTCACGTGTTCACAGACCTTTTTGACTGGCCTAGCACTGTGTTGCCATGGTAAAAGAGTGGGAAATGTTCACGTGTTCACAGACCTTTTTGACTGGCCTAGCACTGTGTTGCCATGGTAAAAGAGTGGGAAATGTTCACGTGTTCACAGACCTTTTTGACTGGCCTAGCACTGTGTTGCCATGGTAAAAGAGTGGGAAATATTCACGTGTTCACAGACCTTTATGACTGGCCTAGCACTGTGTTGCCATGGTGAAAGAGTGGGAAATGTTCACGTGTTCACAGACCTTTATGACTGGCCTAGCACTGTGTTGCCATGGTGAAAGAGTGGGAAATGTTCACGTGTTCACAGACCTTTATGACTGGCCTAGCACTGTGTTGCCATGGTGAAAGAGTGGGAAATGTTCACTTGTACAGAGACCTTTAAAGACACACTGACCCACCACGAATAAGTCTCTTATACTGTGAGATACTTACATATCTGCATTGTTTAAAAAATCGGGACTTTACTGGTATTGCACTGCCTTTGGCACGGACCTACATGTCCGTGGCCTTTGGGCATTGCCTCCAGTATTGTTCCCACCATCTTTGTATTTACAAATGTCCCATATGTGTCTATGACCGAGAGGACGTAAAACACCATTTTTACATTACATTACGAATAAGTCCCTTGGTTTTTCCCCTGGGTAGCTGTGACCCACATACAAATGCCCCCAACATCAAATTGAGGCTGCTCTTTAAAGTGATGTGTCCTTTTCAATTTGGGGGCATTTGTATGGGAGTCGAACCTGGTCAAAACACAATTTCTTACCAGCTATAAGAGGGGAAACCACGTGAAACCCGTGATTTTGACACGTGATCTGGTGGGTCTTTTAAGACGATGAAGGCAATTTGGTAAACACAGGTTGCCGGGCCTCTAGATGGGAGGAAGAGGGGTTGGGGAGAGAGGGGCTGGCTATCCATATTTATTGACCCATTACCGTCCATTGATCGATCACCTGGGCGTGTAGTCATGAGTACGTCTTAGACCGTCAACACGGGTAGTAGTATGTAAATTAGGCTGAACATCCAACCCTGTAGTCATGAGTACGTCTTAGACCGTCAACACGAGTAGTAGTGTGTAAATTAGGCTAAACAGCCAGCCCTGTAGTCATGAGTACGTCTTAGACAGTCAACGCGGGTAGTAGTATGTAAATTAGGCTAAACAGCCAAATCAGTTTAGTCTAATTTACATACAGTACACTCCGCTTATAGAAAGTCCAGGGGAGCAAGGATTTTCCTTTACTATAACAGGTTTTTCTTATAAACGATGTTCGGATATAGTAAAGTTTTGATGATATTTTTTATCTTATCCGAGGACGTTTTTCAAAGTCAAAGCTAACGTAAAATACTGAATATAAACCCATCCCACCCCTTCCTCATATGGTTTGAGGTCCAAAAAGGTGATTGGGTTTATACATGGTATATTTCCCTATGCACAGAACAAAACTAGCTGTAAAAGCATATAATGTACAATCTCTAACTTCCAGAATGGCCTTTGATCTATTCATGCATGCACACGCATGTGCGTGCATGCACACACACACACACACACACACACACACACACACACACACACACACACACACACACCGTGACCGGACAGTTTGCCTGCGGACATTTTGCCTGCGGACATTTTGCCTACGGACACTTTGCCTACAGACATTATGCCTATGGTCACCATGCTCACCGGACATTTTGCCTGCTGGACATTATGCCTACAGACATTATGGCTAATAATAGATTATCATGCCTGCAATCGCATTTTCATGATGCTATATATAGGTTTTTCCGATTCATTTTTTTCCACTAAGTAATGAGAGTGTGGGCTCAATTGTCGACTTAGTTCGCCTTTTCCTCTGTGTGAGGGTGCTGCAGTAAAACAGATACAAATTTAATTGCAGCCAATGACCGGACAGTTCTCAATTGTATGTAATGAATTGCAAATGAAGATTGTGGGCGGAAATGGTCGACTTAGTTTGCCGTTTCTGCCATGCGAGGGCGCTGCAGTAGAGCGGGTACAAACCTAGTAGCAGCCAATGTAATGTTAGTTTGTCATAATGAGTTTCATGAAAGAAATTCGTGGCGAATAGTCACGTGTTTCGTGCCCAAGCTATCAACTGTATCGCCCGTTCTACCGCAGCGCCATCGCGCAGTGTAATCAACAAAAATGTATGCACGATCTCTCTTTTATCTACAGTTTAAATAATAAAGTTCACTTTAAACAAGAATTTGTAAAAACAGAGAGAGAGAGAAAGAGAGAGAGAGGAAGGGAGAGAGAGAGGGAGAGAGAGAGAGAGAGAGAGAGAGAGAGAGAGAGAGAGAGAGAGAGAGAGAGACAGAGAGAGAGAGAGAGAGAGAGAGAGAGAGAGAGAGAGAGAGAGAGAGAGAGAGAGAGAGAGAGAGAGAGAGAGAGAGAGAGAGAGAGAGAGAGAGAGAGAGAGTTTTACAGCAATGTTCCTGGTTCGTAAGTCTGATATATCTGTTAGGCATAATGTCCATAGTTGAATTTGTCTTTTTAAAGACATCGCCTGTCTTTTTCTTCCTCCATGGCCGTCCATTTTCTCTTGTAATTGGTAATAAGTTTCGTCTTTTCTTCTAAAGAAAGTCCATAGGCACATTACCAAACATTCAAAGTTGGCAACGGCATAAATTACGCGTTCTTGCTAACAAGAATGAGGGGAAAGAAACATGTTTTTGAGTACCTTTCAATTTCATTGATGAAGGTGGATAGAGGGAGTAGTGAGACTGTGACGTATACACTGATGACGTATTTACAAAGGTCACGAGGAGGACAATTGTTTTTATTGTAACCAAGGAGGAACCACAAATGACTTTACTATAGGAGTTTGTTTTTAATTATAACCCAGTTGCTACTATGGGTGGGTGGAGGGAGTGGTGAGACTGTGACGCATACATTGGTGACGTATTTACAAAGGTCATGAAGAGGACAATTTTTTTTATTGTAATGGAGGAGCCAGTCCTGTGGGGAACCAAAAGTGATTTTACTATAAAGCAGTTTTTAAAAAATTATAACCGAGTTGCTACTATCCGAGGACTATTTAGTAATAAAACAGTAGACCTTTGGCCGGGAACCAGTGCTTTCCTTTACTGTAACCGAAATTGCTTATAACCGAGCTTAATATAAACGGGGAGTACTGTACTACTACCCGCGTTGGTTGTCTAAGACGCACTCATGATCACACGCTCAGTCGTCTTTTGAGGGCTGAGTTTTGTTTATGCAGCGATCTACGCAAACAAAACAAGCATTCTGTTGTAAACGTGCTTCTTTGCATTCCCCGTGTGATGATGATCAAGAACTATGGATTTTGGGGGGGGGGATCTACGACCAAAGGATTTCACACAGAATTTGCGGAAATACAGACAAACAGACAGACAGACATGATTCTGCTTACTGCTTTATTAGTACAGATTACGCACGCACGCATACACACACGTACATACACAACTCGCTTAAAAGGCCGACCCGTTTGTCCAAGTGAAGTCGTACAGTCATCCAACTGCGACATTTGTGAATGAAAATCCGTTTAACGTCCTCCGGTCTGAAACAGACACATATGGGACATTAGTAGATATAAAGATGGTGAGAACGATCCTGGAGGCAATGCCCGGAGGCAGTGCAACTCCAGGAAAG
>CM065700.1:32367026-32374526 GCA_017654935.2 Phymorhynchus buccinoides | reverse complement strand
AGATTGAGTGAGTAAAAAAAAAAATTCAGTGGCCAGAGTGATATGATGGTAAATCTGTTATTCAATTTTGAAGTGGGTGTAGAAAGACTACACTGTATGTATCTACTTTTCAGAGTGCAGGAGAACAAACGTTAGAATTAGGCCTGTGACGTCATAGAGAAATGATGTCATTTTGTTATGTTTCAAAAATGAAGTCATTTTCCCAAGCATCTCTCTCGCTCACACAGGCTCTTGCTTTACACAGGCACTTGCATGTTTGACAGAATATGCAAATCGAGGATTTTGTATTTTTTGGTATGGGGTTTAGGGGAAGACGGGGTAGTAAAAAGCGCATGGGCGGGTAAGAAGCCCACCCCAATTATCTCATGAAATGAAGCAAATTTCAGTCTCATTTTGCCCATGAGACGAGTGTTAATGTCTAGCATTCGTCTCATGGGCAAATTGGACTGAAATTTTCTTTATTTCATGAGATAATTGGGGTGGGCTTCTTACCCGCCCATGCGCTTTTTACCCCGTCTTCCCCTATGTGAAAGTAAGCAATCTGACATTTAGATCTATCTCCTAAAATGCAAAGCGAGTGAGCCTTAAAGGCTTTGCCTTTCTTCTTTTTATTTGTTTTCGTTGAAAGGTGTGATACTATGACTGATCTGCAGATTTAGACCTAGACTCTGACTAAAAACTAATTTGTCTGGTGAAGACGCCGAGGATGAAACGACATCAGTCGTTGTGGACAGGCAAATTGAAAGCGGGATAAAAAAATATATTAAAAAAATAGGAGTTATTCTTAAAAGAAAAAGAAAAAAATAATATAGAACATCTTCCACAGATAATATAATTACGTTGTGTTATTGTTGTTTTATTTTTTATTGCGCATAACACCATTATAATCGTATATAAGAAGGGACTTCAAAGACAACCACGCGAGCGTGCGTGCGCACAACATTAACACACACACGCACGCACGCAAGCGCGCGCACACACACAAAACACACACGCGCGCGCGCATGCGCACGCAACACGCGCACTCACACACACACCACCGACACAGAGTGCATATTACATTTGTATCATAAACTATATGCAAAGAGAGAGAAGGGGGAGGATGAGAGAGAGAGAGAGGAGAGAGAGAGAGAGAGATGAGAGAGAGAGAGAGAGAGAGAGAGAGAGAGAGAGAGAGAGAGAGAGAGAGAGAGAGAGGAGAGAGAGAGAGAGAGAGAGAGAACAACATGGAGTTTATTTGACTACAATATTCTATTCGAGTGTACGTGTGAAATAAAGATCCCATTTCTTAACTAACTTCACCCCTCAAGTCACCCAATCTTCTGTTCGAGTGTACGTGTGAAATAAAGATCCCATTTCTTAACTAACTTCACCCCTCAAGTCACCCAGTTCTTCCTGTATGTGTTTGAGAGAGAGAGAGAGAGAGAGAGAGAGAGAGAGAGAGAGAGAGAGAGAGAGAGAGAGAGAGAGAGAGAGAGAGAGAGAGAGAGAGAGAGAGAGAGAGACAGAGAGAGAGAGAGAGACAAAGAGAGAGACAGAGAGAGAGAGAGACAGAGAAAGACAGAGACAGAGTGAGAGACAGGTCATGCATTAAAAACACAGCATGTCACATCAGGTCAAACCCGCGTTTTCTGATCCGGTTCCAGAACTGACCCGTCAGCCATGATTGATGACGTCATATCCGCTGCTTCTTTCCTCACCGGGCAAATTATTCTTCCGCGATTTCTGTGGATAAATCCTTTCGAGACCAAAACAGGGACAGAAGAAAAATATAAACAAGAAGTTAAAAAAAAAGCATAACATTTAAATTTGGTTTAACCCTTTCGCCGCCAGCCATATTTCAGCCAAACATTGCTAATTTACCTGGGTAGAGAACAAAATCCATCTGCAGTATTGGGGATTCTTCTGTGACAGATATAAAATAAGGTATATCCTTACGTCCCAAGACTAAGACAGTAGGGTCTTTGGATAGTATACCCCAATTTGATGCCTTTTAGTCAAGTCAAGTCAAGTTAAGTTTATTTCCAAAACCCCTAGGGGCACAAGAAAACAATCACAATTATGTTGCGGCAACTGAACAACACCTCACACACACTGGTTTTAAACAACATACCAGTGCACAATTCCAAACATTTATAAACTTGCAATAACCATCTACAAAGGCGCGTACACGCGCCCATACACACAAACACTCCAAATTATTGAATCTTCAGAAAGATAAATAAAAAAACAAAAACAAAACAAAACCGACGTTGCCAGTAAGCCCAACACTTTGCGTACCAGGTTTGGCTAATAGTCTGTGAAACCAAAGCAGTATGGGTCACATTGTTAAATAATGCTCAAAATTCTTTTAAAATAACCTTTATAAAACAAACTAAGCGGGTAAGGGTTCGTTTATTTTTATTCTGAAAGATGTAAACTTGATTACGTTTGGTCTTTTCAAGTAATAGTTTGTCAAGTACGTCTTTCTTGCATCCTTGAATGCCTCACATTCAAAGATATAATGAAATTCGTCTCCAAGCACATGATAATTGCACTTACAACAGAGTCTCTCATTGTGTGGAATGTTTTGGATTCTCCCAGTTTGAATGGGTAACCTGTGATTTAGGGTTCTGTATTTGACAAATATCAATGCTAAGTGTTCGGGTAGGGTTTTAAAATAATCTTCGCAAGAGAATGTTTCTTTATACAATTTATAGTTACTAAACACTTGTTTTTCTTCCAGCTGCGAGAACCATTGTTGAATAAATTGATCTTTTAATGCAAGCAAGACTTTGGATTTAAACCAATTAATCGAAATATTATAGTGGGGTTGTTGGGACCACAAACCACTCAGTCCAAGGTTATTTAATAGAGTGTTGACACATAATATGAAAGGCGATACATGTTTGTTTTCTCTATATAAATGTAGCATAAAACGATACATCGTACACGAAAATTTGGACTGGTTAACATCATTTACAAGTTTAAACCAAAAATTCAGCATTCTGCTTTTCGCTTGGATCTCTAGAGGGTATTGTCCTATTTCCCCATAAACCATGCAGCTTGGTGTAGATTTATTTAGTTTAAGAACGATCTTATAAAAACGAAGCTGTAGTGACATAGGTGTTAAAACCACTGTGGTGCTAAAATGCGACTTTGGCGGTGAAAGGGTTAAACAAAATGTTATTAACATAATACATTGCAGTATACACAAATTATTGTATGAGCACAACAAGCTATAAGCTTATAAGCGCACTCAAAAACGTTTCAGTTACGAACAAAAGGCTGCATCATGAAATTACTTGAATAGCTATGAGAAAAATACAATTGGAATAAGAAAAATAACTAAGCAAAGATAACAATACATCATGCACCAGTTTATAACTAGACAAAACAAACAATAGAAATAAAAAAGAAAAAGAAAAAACAAGAAAAAGGAAAAAAACGAAAAAGGAAAAAAACGAAAAAAAAAAACAAAACAACAACAACAACAAAAAACAACTAAGAATGGGGGTGGTGTTACAAAATACCATATACTAAGTAAACTATAAACCAACAATCAAAGAGGCTAAGTTTATATCAGTACATCTCAATTTAGGATTAAGAGAAAAAGAGTCTCTTACATCCACACAAAACCTTATTTTGTTACAAGTCAAAGACCACGCCATGATTTACGTGTGTGTGTGTGTGTGTGTGTGTGTGTGTGTGTGTGTGTGTGTGTGTGTGTGTGTGTGTGTGTGTGTGGACCCGTTTGTGTGTTATGCGAGGATGCATGTTTTTATGTCTGTGAATATGTCAGCGTGAGGGTGAGGGTGGGTATGCGAGCGCGTCTGAGTATGTTTGATATGTCTGTAATTTTGTATGTGGGTCGATTCTTAGTTTTTGTAAAGCGCCATGAGTAGTACACCTAGAATGCGCGCTATATAAATATTCTTTATTATTATTATTATTATTATTATGATTTAGAGTGAGATTGGGCAACTTTATTATTTAAAGTGCGAAAATAGCTAAGCCAATTTCAATTACATAACAAACCGATTTTTTTAAATAAATGAAACACCGATGCCATTATATTGCTGCATGGAATCGTTCTGCCAAGTCGCCTTTCCGTGAGCACAAATTCACTTTTCCTTACCTTGATATAACTCTTTTTTTTTCTCTCCTCTCCATGCCTCTGGGGTTTTTTTCCCCTTTCTATTCCTTCATATTTTTCACGATACATAAAACTACAAGAAATAATACATCTACATAGAATTTTACGTTCACAGTCACGCACCACACGTGCACTCAATATCTCTCCCTCGCGTGCTCAGAAGCATAATAATACATTATGATATAGCTTGATCAGACCAGGAATTGCGGTGCCTCCGGGAACTGCCTCAAGCATTGGATGATGGTTGCTTGATGGTTTTTGTCCCGTATGTGCTGTGTTGCGGCTAGCCGAGCGGACGTAAAACCTAACTTTCATTCGAGAGCGACGACAAACAAAAATGATTGTTGTTATGAACGTGCATATATAGACAGTGGTGTGTTTCGATTGTTTGTTTGTGTGTAGACGTACAATGTGTGCTTGTCTTGGGACTCCTCATTTTAACCCTTTCACCGCCAATGTCGCATTTATGCACCACAATGGTTTAACACCCATGTCACTAAAAGGCAACAAATCAGGGCTTGTTATCCGAAGACCCTATTTTCTTAATTTTGGGAGGTAAGGACAGGCCTAATGTTATACATGTCACAGAGGAATTCCCAATGTTGCAGATAAATTTGTTCTCTACCCAGTTAAGCTTAATGGTATTTTCTGACTGAAAAAAACCTTCTGGCGGCGAAAGGGTTAATAATACTAATAATTGTATTGTAGGTGAAGACGGGGTAAACAGCCCATGGGCGGGTAAGAAGCCCATGCCAATTATCTCATGAAATAAAGACAATGTCAGTGAAATTTGCCCATGAGACAAATGCTAAACATTAACACTCATCTCATGGGCAAAATGTGACTGAAATTTTCTTTATTTCATGAGATAATTGGCATGGGCTTCTTACCCGCCCATGGGCTTTTTACCCCATCTTACCCTATAATTATTACGCCTACTCACTTTCACTCATGTTGTCAAAGTTCTAGGGGAAGACGGGGTAAAAAGCGCATGGGCGGGTAAGAAGCCCACCCCAATTATCTCATGAAATGAAGCAAATTTCAGTCTCATTTTGCCCATGAGACGAGCGTTAATGTCTAGCATTCGTCTCATGGGCAAATTTGACTGAAATTTTCTTTATTTCATGAGATAATTGGGGTGGGCTTCTTACCCGCCCATGCGCTTTTTACCCCGTCTTCCCCTAATAGTGCCAAGTTCGAAATAGAAATGCTTAAAACAAAAAGTGTTAGTATTATTTAAAAAGGTAAGAGACTATCGGCCGTAGGGGCAGTGAACTGTACCCAATTTCGCCCTCTTGCTCTAATTATGTCTGGCTGTCAGACAGGAGAATGAGATGTTGCGATGGTTAATAGTACCTACAAAATGGGATAATTGGCCGTCTCGTTACAAAATGTACTTGTCACCAAGAGAGTCGGTATGTACTTGACAGGAGTCTGAACGCTTCGACTGCCGATAGCCCCCTGTTCTTATCTGCGAAGAAGAAGAAGAAGAAGAAGGAGGAGGAGGAGGAGAAGAAGAAGAAAAAGAAGAAGAACAAGAAGAAGGGGAAGAGGGAGAAAAATAATAAAAGAAGGAGAAGAAGGTGGTGTAGGAGGAGGAGGAGGAGGAGGAGGAGGAGGAGGAGGAGGAGGAGAAGAAGAACAAAAAGAAGACGAGGTGGACGAGGAGGAGGAGGAGGAGGAAGAAGAAGGAGGGGGAGAGGAGAAGAAGAAGAAAAGAAGAAGAGAGGAGGAGGAGGGGGGGGGGGGGAGAGAAGAGATAGAGAGAGAGAGAGAGAGAGAGAGAGAGAGAGAGAGAGAGAGAGAGAGAGAGAGAGAGAGAAAATACAGGCACACAGAGAGAGAGAGGTAGAAAGAGAGGGAGAGAGAAAGAGAGAAGCAGAAACAGAGACAGAGAAAGAGAGAAACAGTGAGACGGACAGCAGGAGCGAGAGAGACAGAGAGTGAGGCAGAGTGACAGAGAGAGAAAGAGAGAGAGAGAGAGAGAGAGAGAGAGAGAGAGAGAGAGAGAGAGAGAGAGAGAGAGAGAGAGAGAGAGAGAGAAGACAGAGAGAGAAAGAAAGAGAGCGAGAGAGAGAGAGAGAGAGAGAGAGTGAGAGAGAAAATAAAAAAGGTGAGGGGGAGCAGACAGACAGAAATAAACACAAGAGAAAGAAATAGACAGAGAGACAGATTGAAAGAGGGACAGACAGGAGGAGGGACAGAGAGTCAGTCCGTCATGGCATGACAGGTGGGGTATATGTAATCGATTCCTTCGCCCAGAGTTCAATTCCAGTGAAGCTGTTAGCTGTCAGTTTCGTGAAAATGGTGTTAGGATGGAAATCTGTTAAACGTCCTCCGGTCTGGAACAGACACATATATGGGACATTAGTAGATATAAAGATGGCGGGAACGATCCTGGAAGCAATGCCCGGAGGCAGTGCAACACCAGTAAAGTCCCGAATTGTTAACAACTGGTGTTAGTCGGTGATGTACTGTATGTAGTGAAGTTTGACCAATGAACTTGCTTTTCGAACCTAGCGTAGATGTCCAAAGTGCCTATCCGCATGCAAGATGTGAATGTCCTAGGTCCCTCCGTTCAAACGTTATCGTGTTAAAATACACAGTTAGGCAGCTCGCGAGTCTGGTAATCATGAAATCCAGGGTTTTAAATTCAACCAAGACAAACATCCCATTCAAGATTTATAATTTTGAACCCCAAAAAAGTTCCCCTGTGAGGATACCGGGGAGAGGGGGGTGGGTGGGTGTTTTTCGTACAAATAGTTCCCCCACCTTCTGGAAGTTCTGAGCTTGTAACCTCCTCTAATCTGTCATTCTCTTCGATTCTGCCTTTTCCCTTTGCTTACCGTCATCTACTATCTTTCTGCCTCGATCACTGGCCCGTTCTCCAGCCTTTTTTTTCAAGACATTCTTACAAAGATTTTCTCCAGCCGAAGACAGACATGCTGGGCCTAACTAGTTTTTATAGTTAGGCAAATAGCAGCAGCATGACGCATCTGCGCTCATAATTGACAGGAAACTGAGCAATCGACGACAAAGGAGAAGAACAACAAAGTCTGTGAGGATGCATGTGTCGTATGAAAAAAAAGTAGCATCGTGTAAATTCTTCGCTCGCT
Source organism: Phymorhynchus buccinoides (assembly GCA_017654935.2). Taxonomy (NCBI): domain Eukaryota; kingdom Metazoa; phylum Mollusca; class Gastropoda; order Neogastropoda; family Raphitomidae; genus Phymorhynchus; species Phymorhynchus buccinoides. The sequence continues at coordinate 32,367,275 of CM065700.1, read as the reverse complement.
ACTATGAGACTTAGCATTTGCGGCATTTGCGACATTGAGCGAAGTTTTTTAAATTTCACTTTTTTCAGTAATGTCATGAAATATGAACGATTTGAGTACGGAAAAGTGTTTAAAATACGGAAAAAGTGAAATTTGTCGTTTTCCTTAATATCGCAAATGCTAACTCACAGTAGCGAGCGAAGAATTTAGAAGAAATTTTGGTGTTTTACGTCCTCTCGACCCGGGTAGGCACATATGGGACATGTGTAT
>CM065700.1:32357026-32362026 GCA_017654935.2 Phymorhynchus buccinoides | reverse complement strand
AGAGAGGAGAGAGAGAGAGAGAGAGCGAGAGAGAGAGAGGGAGAGAGAGGGAGAGAGAGAGAGAGAGAGAGAGAGAGAGAGAGAGAGAGAGAGAGAGAGAGAGAGAGAGAGAGAGAGAGAGAGAGAGAGAGAGAGAGAGAGAGAGAGAGAGAGAGAGAGAGAGAGAGAGAGAGAGACAGAGAGAGAAGAGAGAGAGAGAGAGAGAGAGAGAGAGAGAGAGAGAGAGAGAGAGAGAGAGAGAGAGAGAGAGAGAGAGAGAGAGAGAGAGAGAGAGAGAGAGAGAGAGACTACTCAGTCATCACGTATGAAAATGAATGAAAAATTGTGTTTTACGTCCTAGTCTCGGTCTGGAACAGACACATATGGGACATTTGTAGATACAAAGATGGTGGGAACAATACTGGAGGCAATGCCCGGAGGCAGTGCAACTCCAGTAAAGATCCCGATTTTTTAACAATACAGATAGGTGTAGCGGTAACCACGCCTCGGTTAAACTTCATCGGCTATGGTACCGCCACTAGTATTTTTGTTATCACGTATGAAAAAGAAGTGAAAGAGCTTCTCCTTCCCCGACCCCCACCCCAAATGTAAACCCCACACATCAACGTGCGCGCGCATACATCCACACACACACACAAACTCGTGCGCAAGCACAGAATGTGGCGTTGCACAGGCTGCGATGCGCTCTCCATGTGAGAACAGTCCGAATTTCAAACAGAAGAGGCTCTGGTTTAATTAAACGTGTTATTGTCTTGACATGATAAACATACAAAGTAGGCTAACATAAAGTGAAGCAACAACAAGCTAAGGTTATCTTCACTGTGTTTTAGTTGATTGGTTTAGTACAGTGAGAGAGAGTTGGTATAATCACTGTGTTTATTGTGCTTAGTTGATTGGTCTAGTAAAGTGAGACAGTTGGTATCATCACTGTGTTTTAGTTGATTTAGTAAAGCGAGAGAGTTGGTATCAAAAAACAAAAACAAAAAAGGATGTAAAGAGAGAGAGAGAGAGAGAACAATGTATCGTGTGTTTTGTGTAAGAAATAAACTCAGAGAGAACAGTGGGGGGGGGGGGGGGGGGGGGGGGGGGGGGGGGGGGGGGGGGGGGGGGGGGGGGGGGGGGGGGGGGGGGGGGGGGGGGGGGGGGGGGGGGGGGGGGCGGGGGGGGGGGGGGGGGGGGGGGGGGGGGGGGTGGGGGGGGGGGGGGGAAACAATTTTTAAAAAAACCCACAAAAACCACAAGCTAAGCTTATGGCAGAAGAAGAAGTTCTGTAGATAGAAAAATAGATAGGCCTATACTGTAATAGGGGAAGACGGGGTAAAAAGCGCATGCATGGGCGGGTAAGAAGCCCACCCCAATTATCTCATGAAATAAAGAAAATTTCAGTCAAATTTGCCCATGAGACGAATGCTAGACATTAACGCTCGTCTCATGGGCAAAATGAGATTGAAATTTGCTTCATTTCATGAGATAATTGGGGTGGGCTTCTTACCCGCCCATGCGCTTTTTACCCCGTCTTCCCCTACGCAATACTCAAAAAATCAAACAGTTGATAATGGATACTTAGGGCTAACGGAGAAAGAATGCAATCGTACATTCATAGTTTCCAAGGCCGGGTTCACATTAGTCGCGTAACTTAAGTTCCGTACGGAAAACCCTAAATAAGTGGAAGAAAGAAGGATACAAGTTTACGCATATACGGGAAATTCGGACACGTGCGCAATTCTTTTCCATTGATGAAAATACGTTTAACGTCCTCCGGTCTGAAACAGACACATATGGGACATTAGTAGATATAAAGATGGTGGGAACGATCCTGGAGGCAATGCCCTGAGGCAGTGCAATTCCAGGAAAGTCCCGAATGTTTTAGCGGTACAGAGTATTTGACCTGCAATTTTCCCTTCTTTGTTTCACTTATTTATGGACTGCGCACGGGTTTCCGAATGAATTAAAATCCGTTTAACGTCCTCCGGTCTGAAACAGACACACATGGGACATTAGTAGATATAAAGATGGTGAGGACGATCCTGGAGGCAATGCCCGGAGGCAGTGCAACTCCAGGAAAGTCACTAATTTTTAGCGATACAGATGTATAGGGGAAGACAGGGTAAAAAGCGCATGGGCGGGTAAGAAGCCCACCCCAATTATCTCATGAAATGAAGCAAATTTCAGTCTCATTTTGCCCATGAGACGAGCGTTAATGTCTAGCATTCGTCTCATGGGCAAATTTGACTGAAATTTTCTTTATTTCATAAGATAATTGGGGTGGGCTTCTTACCCGCCCATGCGCTTTTTACCCCGTCTTCACCTAATCTAAGTATGAAAAGTAGGGTAAGACGGGGTAAAACGCCCATGGGCGTGTAAGAAGCCCATGCCAATTATCTCATGAAATAAAGACAATTTCAGTCACATTTTGCCCATGAGACGAGTGATAATGTTTAGCATTCGTCTCATTGGCAAATTTGACTGACATTTTCTTTACTTCATGAGATAATTGGCATGGGCTTCTTACCCGCCCATGGGCTTTTTACCCCGTCTTCCCCTATATATAATTAGTTGCGCACGGGTTTCCGCATGGAATATCCGCTTTATGTGTGTACACCTGAACGTAAATCAATCAATGGCAACGATGCTTTAAACTCTTACGTGGCTTTCTGGAAGTTCATTTCCGCTCCGCATAAAAGCCCGTCTGTGATTGGGCCACATCACTCTACGAAAACCATGGCAGACGACAACAACAGAATGCTATTAGTTGTTTCCATCCTACTTTTAACAATGGCAATTTCCCACCATATACGGGGAGAAGAAATTAGTGGTTCTGTTCATTTAAATTCGGGAATTTTTGACAAGGTGAGTTTTTCTTTTATCTTTTGGCATGGGCTTCTTACCCGCCCATGGGCTTTTGACCCCGTCTTCCCCTATATATAATTAGTTGCAACAGACACACATGGGACATTAGTAGATATAAAGATTGTGAGGACGATCCTGGAGGCAATGCCCGGAGGCAGTGCAACTCCAACAGACCCACGCGAAGTTCTTCTTTTCTTTCTTCTCTTTTCTTGAAAAACGGTTCTCTCTGTACCGAGCACTTCTTTGAGACGTATCGATTCGCCTCCGTTTCAAGACGTATGGTTCGTATGTTTTGTGACCGGTGTAGCAAGGCTGAATGTACCCCGTCTAAATCATGTATCCGGGACATAAAACTGACGGGGCTAAAATTATGATATACCTGTGCAAAATATACTTGGTCTTTAAAAGCCCGTTGTGTGTGTGCGCGTATATGTATGCATGTGTGTGAAAGAGCTCGCGCGTGTGCGTGCATGCTTGTGTATGTGCGCGCGCGTGCGTGTGTGTGTGTGTTTGGTGGAGGGGCAGTTTATTAACAGTTGGTTTTAGTAGCCTGTGTCAGTATGATACACATGCACTGTTAATATTTTATAGTATTTATTATACGCTTTTTTGCTACATTGTCTTAAGTTGCCATTTTTAAGGACATTTAGGCCCTGGGGTGTTTTTTTGTCTCTTTTTCCATTTTCCGCTCCTCTTTTCATTCGGCCGCGTTCTTCTTTTTCTTTTCCTCTTTCTCTTCGTTTTCTTCTTCTTTGTTCAAACATTAGACATTGGTAATAACACCCACCACAACCACCTTCACACACACACCGCAAACCATATACTGTTTGTAGAAATCAATAATTTAAACACACACACACACGCACGCACGCACACGCACACGCACGCACACACACACACACACACACACACACACACACACACACACAACACACACACACGCACGCACGCACGCAAACGCACACACACACACACACACACACACACACACACACACACACGCACGCGCACACACATACAGAGAGAGAGGGAGAGAGAGTGGGGGCAGAGGGGGAGAGAGAGAGAGAGAGAGAGAGAGAGAGAGAGAGAGAGAGAGAGAGAGAGAGAGAAACCGGTGCAATATAAAAATATTTTTTAATTGCACCAACTGTTTTGCAAATGATTCCTGGTATGAATATTGTTCTACAAAATATAATACACGTAAGCCTATAGTTTTTTTGTTTGTTTGTTGTTTAACCCACAAGCGGACATTTTAAGTTAAAATGAATTATTTAATCTGAAGCTTCTTCTAACGAGTAGACCTACTGACTGCAGAACAGGGGCCTGTGATGCAGGGTGTCTAGAAAAATGCAGCATAGAAAATCACTGACAACATTTGTAACTAATAATCAAGCTATCATTTTGATTTGTCAGGTTTACGAAGAATATTTCAATGCGCGAAAGTTTATCACAGTTTGTTGTTGTTTTTCAACATGCCCTGGAAAGCTCCAGAAAGTAACAGTTTCTGTGGTAACCCATTTTCAGAAAAAAAAAAAATCCCTTTTAGGGTGTAAAAAGATTTTCGCGAAAAATATAAATATCTGGGAACTGTCTTTTCTGCAAAAATTGCGGTCTGTTTTTCCTTTCAAAATTAAAGTCAGATCTTGCTATTTATCCTGACTTTTTTTAAATCACATAATAATAGGATTGAAAATAAATATAATAAAAATGACTGGATAACAGAAACATTGACATCGCGAAAGTAATATTTGTTTTATTGAACGTGAATTTCTATTGAAAGGAGCTACCATGCAAAGTTTTCTTCTGGGGCACTCGTAGAAATCTTGGGGAAAACTGTCATAAGTTTTCTTGAATTGCATTTTCTTTGTACATCTAAGCAATCGAAATGATAACTTCTTGTTGTTGTTGTCATCGTACCCTGGCTAAAAGACTCCATGGATCATCCCAACAGTCGAAGCACTTGAACACTATGGTACAAAATGCACCAGCTAGGGATGAGAACATTACGTATGCGACCGTTTTTGATTACCCCGTCACGTGCGTAGCCACACTCCAACATAGGAGGATTTTATAAACTGATCTTGAATATGGAATTATTTTTTATAGCAATTTTGAGAAATTGCCTGGGTGGTTTTTTAGCCACCCTGCTA
>CM065700.1:32344037-32356526 GCA_017654935.2 Phymorhynchus buccinoides | reverse complement strand
GCTGGCTTTCAGGTACAGCCACAAAGTCAAACTTAAAAACAAACAATCATTTCCTAATTAACTTCAACTTGTGTAAACTGATCTAATCGTTGGTAGCAACACTACAAAATGCGTTTAACCTAAATTTGTTTTCCAGATCCCCGAAAACCCTTAGTTTACGTAAAATTCAATTCACAACCATTATCTACTTAGTACTTAACAGCAAGATGAATCAATGAACTAGTGCAAGAGGAAAGATACTTCAAAATGCATGCAATAACGTGTCCAAATACATTGGATATTAGCATTTATGAAAAAGTTGGGGTAGCATGTACACAAGCTCATACAGCCTGAAGACTTTGCAGATCTACAGATAATATTTTGTCCTTTGAAGATTCAACAGTGACAATACCTGGCCTGATGGATAATGTTGGCTTCTCTTTAAATTTCAATCTACAACTGCCTCACAAAAATGAACAAAATATATGCAAATTTTTTAAAACATTTAAAACATTAATTACAAATTTGATATATTTATCCTTAATTACGTATTTCAATTTGGGGTGGGAATAAAAAAAAAAGTTTTAAGAATTATCACAACAAATTTTCCTCATGTTGATACTACTCGGAGTGTAATAATGTTTCCCACAAAACAAAAGTTTCAATTCTATCATTCTATGATTGTGCGAGTATTGGTTACTCAAAAAAGAAAAAAAAACATAAAGAAAAACAATGAAAAACAGAAAATTGAAAAAGCTTTGAAAAATTGGCGAACTGGACAGGATTTTTTTTTTCTAACACCTTCTGTCCATCGGTTTCACCTCTGACCAGTAGTATTGAACCATTCCGCCCCAGCAGCTTTCAAAGATATTTTTACATACTTGCTGTCCCTCATCTATTACTCATCTATACAGTACTTTTTTCTTTTTTTTTTAAAGCAAAAAAAGGAATAATTCTGGTTGATCTTAGAGAACAATTAGTGTGGGTCTTTTCACCAATTTCAAACCATTTCTAACTACCAGGTTGCTGAATCTAGAATTTGGGTACCTAAATGCTAAAGCCCTACTGTGCAAAAATATTTGACCATCTAACATTCTTTTTTTTTACATTATAACATAACCCACCCCTCTCTTCTGTTATAATATACCCACCCATCCCCTCTCACTCTTCTCTCTCTTCTTTTACAACACATCTCCAAACAAGCAGTGTGTAGTTCACAAGAGTCCTAAAGGCCACGGTACAGCCACTGGAATCCTCTGAGCGGAGCATAGGCTTGGTGAGTTTCAGGTGAAAACAATAAGATCCTGGACCCTTTCATACTCCAAATCCGACAGATCTGTGATCTTCGCAACAGCCTTGATGCCTTGCAGACTCTTCTTGAAGCTCTCCACTGAAGAAGCAAAGATCATCTTCTTCTTGACAGAAATGATGTCATCTGGGCATCTGTGGACAAACAAACAAATAAAAACACCCCAATGTTCATCATTATGTACAGAGAAATTGTCAATTGTGCAGGGCCCCCAATCAAGGGGTCCCAGGGACTCCTTCATACATTACGAGTCAGGCATTGGAATTGTGTCCAGAAGACAAAAACCGTCTGAAAAGACCCCCCAATGGAAGTATTTTAGTAACAACACTGAAGTATGTAGTAAAAATTTCTTTTTTTTTTTTCTTCGCGGAAAATCCGCGAATTCGAGGACGACCTTTCGCGTGCCTGACAGTGTAGAGGGTTCTAGAGGCGGGATATATGGTCCCAGTGGGCAATGTGAATGGTAAAACTAAATTGTTCTAGTGCATACCTGGGAAGCCACTGCACAATTCTTTTAGAAGGGATCCTTTATCGAATCTTAGTACTGTCACAAGTACAACCACTGGACTAGAAAATGACTACAATCTGATGGATTATTTCCATTAGAGTAGAATAGACCCCAAAATGGGGGTCCCTGGGAGCCCTGTTGTGAGTTATATTAGGAAAGGCAAACTTATCAGTTTGCTGTTCTCCAAAACTACGAATCACTATTTTCCGCTGCCTAATACTGGTGTCATGAAAAATTCTTCCCCACTACCATAAGTACAATAACTTCCTATTTCCTAATTGTTTTATTTCTGCGCTGCAGTTTCTAACAAGTTCAACTTAACTTTTTTTTTTTAATTGCACATTCAGTTCACTTATCGGGCAGGGGGGGTAAAAAACTTGGGGGGGTGGGGGTAAAAAATGTCCCCCCATTGGCCAGGAGGTTCCAAGCCATCATTAACCCCACTGACTGCCACTCACAAAACGTATTCACTTCGATACTGGACCATGAATGACATCACTTGGATGGACGTCCTCAGACGAAGAGGAATAAACACCTGATGTGCTAGGCCTTGATACGCGGGCATGCACGTCTCTAACACATAATCCACCGACACTGATTAGTGTTAGTCCCAGACAACTTTTATGCGCCAAGGTGTGGCTCTCACCGCCGGTATTTTGGTTCATGTCATGATTTGCCCTACTTTAGAGTTTTTCTTAGGGTTCGTCTAAGTTTGTCTCTCGGCACTATAAGTGTTGCAGTCGAAATTATGGGGTTAATAGTCCACAAACACAAAACGAGTTTGCTTTGTTGGTTTTTTTGTTGTTTTTTTGACTGTCCCATCTTCTGGTCTGTAGAGTGGTGTTGCTCCCACGCCGCTCATTCTGAACTCCAATTCGCATTCGCGCTACACTGGGCTGGCTCCAAGTTGCAAGAAACAGAGACACCGACAGTCCAAGTGGAAGCGAAATCTAATGTTATGCTGCCGTCAAGGTGAGCAACCGAACACACGGAGAACACTGCCTTTCTGCTGAGTCACTTCGGTGGAGTTCAGTGGGGCCTGCTTCAGGACACACACATACTAAGCCCTATTCGTGATGATACTATTCTCCTTAGTCCTCTCGAGCCAGCGTGATTGAGGTACACTCCTCCGAGGGCCGAGCACATTACGACCCGTCCACGCTACTAGCTTTCCCAGGACACCACAGAGGTCGCCCATGAATTTGACCCGGAACAGCTACAACCAACGATCATAGATTGGATTGCGGAAACCTAAACACGATTGTTCACCATGAGAGCAGGGCATGCAAAGCTTTGTTTTCTTTGCTCACAACGCCTTACAACAGAAACAAGCATAGCTGGCATTGATTTTGAAGAAACTTTTGAAAGTGTGCCGGAAATAATGCGGACAGAAAAGCTGTGTGATTAGGCAAAGCCACAGTCCACGGCCAACCAGAAATGCTGGCAGAAAGTGCTCAGCTTAACTCAGTAATAAATTAAAAATATTAATTATAAATTATAATTAATATAATAATAATAATACATATAATTTAAATAGCGCCTTTCTTTAGAAACTCAAACTCAGTACTGAGAAGACTATAGACACAGCAGCCACGACTCCGAGTCTGTGCTCATTAAGGCAAACCATGCCCTTTTATATTTTTTGCGGTAGTTGGGTCGCACTTCGCGATTTTATGCGTCCTAAAGATAAAATGTGTGAATCCCGCAAGGCCACGCTCTAGAATCAACACTGTAAATTGACCTTTTTTTCACAGTCCCAGGGGGTGGGGGGGTCGATTTATCCTTCTTCCTATTGAGGATGTTTATTCTGCCCCATGCCCAAACTCTTCGTTTAGACTGCAAATGGCGCACAGGATGCATGCTATGCGAGTTCGTGTCATCCATTCCATCGGCACAACATGGCCTACTCTAGAGTCCTACCGAATAGTGGAATGGGCTTTAACTTTAACGTGTGCACAAGGTCTTTGTCAGTTTGTGCATGCGTTCACACAAGGGACCTCGGTTTTGAGTCTCATCCAAAGGACTTTTTCCCGGACCCCCAACTGATGTCAGGTACCCATTTACACCTGGGTGGAGTGAGGAAAAAGGAGTATAAACTGTAAAGTGCCTTTCCCAAGGACACACCACTGCGACCCGAGCTGGATTCGAACCCACACAATCGCAAACCTGAGATTACTGAGTCAGTGAGTGAGTGTAGTGTATTTGCCCCATCTGCTGTTATTAGCCCCATCACTGCCGAGCCCGTTTCCGGGGCAACTATTTGCCAAGCCGTTTTAGGTTGCAGAGTCTATCGCAAAAATTTCTGAATAAAAGTGCATATAACCTATGCTTTTCTGAAAGGGAATTGAATATACTATTATTATTTTTGGTAAAGGTCAAGATGTGCCACACCCCCTACATTTCTCGATTAATTGTATTTTTCCGAGTTTTTTTTACTATATAATGTAGTATATCATTTCACCCTCTCAAGGCTGCAGAACCGAAATCCGCCCGATTTTTTTTCTTCCCTAGTGGCCGATGACGCCGATTGCGCCCGCTGAACGCCAGGTCTAGTACATTCACTTTCACTCTACCCACAATGCAATATACTAGTTCTTCCTGTTTCTGACACTCCCGAGTCGGTTTTTGGTCTTTACAGCAAGGGAAAGCACCCAATAGTCTTCTTTAACTGATTTTTCAAAGTGACACCAAATTTTTGTTTTTTTGCCACGTGACGTGAGCAGTATTGACCTGGTTGGATGTTTGGAGTGCCATTACGGATTTTTTCTTCTAATTCATGGTTTGTTGTATGACATTGTGTTAGCTTTCGAATGAAAATATCATTGCTATTCAATATGCATCTTTCATAAATGAAATATGAGTTTGACTTTATTTTGGGTGATTTTTTAAAATAAGATTTGGTGTGACGTTCGGAGTTACTCCCCTTCTCTTATGCAATAGGATCGATTCTCGGTTCGATTGATCGGGAGGCATAGGGTTAAGAACACTAGTCTCACATGCATTCAAACATACTGCAGAAAGCATATGGATAGAAAAAGGGAAGCTCTTAGAATAACCCTATGACGGATATTTCTGTGAAGGGGCAGTTTATAGGTTACCGGAAGTTGACGGAAATATCCGTGACGGGGCAGTGAAAAGGTTAAGCAGGGTTGTTGTTTGCCGTCGGCCTTCGGCGATTCGCCGAAAATTACAAAAAATGTCCTAAAAGTCAACTGTCCTGTCGGCCCAGTGGGCCGAAGGTTTGATTACCAAATCGGCACGAGTTATGAACAACGAAGTGTATCCGGTTTTTTTAATGAACAACGAAGTGAAACAAAGTTTGCTTGCACCGCGTGTGACCGAGATGAAAAAGCTAACTTTGTCGCGTCATGATTTTGCTAGCACAAGGCCAATTGCCTCGTGAGAGTTGCTTCCCTTGCTGCTTATGGCGGACGTTTGCCACACCGTAGTGTGAGTCTGTGTGATCTTGTCGTCCTTTAACGTCAGTGTTTCACTGGTTTTTGATTGAAATGCCTCCCAAAAAGAAGACAAAACTTATAAGCGGGCAGTCGCTACTTTCGTTTGGGGGATCAGTTAACAAGCAAACAGAGATCGACAGCACTTGTGACCGAGTGAGAGGGCCTAAAATTGTTGAAATTGGCCTAAGGTTTTGTGGCTGTTTAGGCCAAATGGCCTAAAGTGAAAATTTCTAGCACCATCTCTGTTAAGTTATTACACAGTGGCTACAGGTACGGCGTTGCTGCAACTCAGACCATGTTCAGGGATTGTAACTCTTCCTTGTCAAATGCATTTTCTTATTTCGTATATCGCATCTTGGTCAGGAATAGGGTTAGGAACATGTCAGAGTTAATGTTAGCAGTTTTTTAAGACATAAGCGCACAATTTATGCGTCCCGTGATTGAGCGCCGTACCCGTAGCCTGGAGAATGTGAAATACGGGCCCCTGTCGGGTTCAAATTCCCAGCGTGGTCAAATTCCCAGCTCCTACTATGAGAGTGACTATTTGCGACAACCACAAATTTCACTTTTTCATTACTTGAAACATTTACCTAACCCTAACCCTATCCGGGTATCCCTAACCCTAGAAAAAAGTGAAATTTGTCGTTCATGTTCAATGTCGCAAAATGCCGCAAATAGTCAGTCTTATAGTATAGCGAGCTGGGAATTTGACCACGCTGGGAATTTGAACCCGACAGGCCCGTACCCCGAGCCTCTGCTAAGTTAACTTACATGGTCATAAAAAGCATGACGTCTTTTTCGACCCCGGCTTTTGTATCCCCACGCTCCAGCTTCCAGTCCCACACGACGACACACGGGTTTCTTTGATTCTTAACACCTTTGTCACCTTCATCGACTTTCATCACCAAATCATCCTTTAATAAATGCTCTTGGACGATCTTCAAATATTGCGTTTTATGGTCGCACTCTGTATCTTTGGGGATCACCTCCTTCACGACAAACTCCATTTTCTTTTCTGAGTTTTCCTTGATCATGTAAATTATGCATTTCGATTTTTTGTTGCTCATCTTCATCAGGTTATACTCTGGAACGCATTGCTCATTTAACGTGATTCCACTCATATTAGCCATGATGAAACTGACTCTTCAAGTCTCTTGATCCAATGGACTCTAATAAACTGGTCTGATATGCAGTGTCCTCCCAAACCAAGCCGTCTAGTAAGTAAGGGTTGAACTAAAGGGGCTTCCGGGTTGTCTTGAATCCAATAAATAAAAACAAAAATTATAAAAAATACAGCATCAAAGCTCTTTTTATGATTCAGATCGAAAATTGTGATTTTTCCTACAATTTCTTCACATCTATTTGGGTATTTTTACAATTGTTTCTAAACGTGCAGTCTTTGTGTTGCCGGAATTTACAACAATGTGTCCCTACGACCTCAGTACAGCCATGTTGCTCGCAAGGCCACGTCCCTAAAAAGGAATGTGTAGCTACCAAGCTACTGGTGCCCTAAAAAGGAAGTTCACGACCGCTGGTTTTTGCAGTCCTGAAAGTACATAAAGTACGACGTCATAGATTTTCGTGCTGTATTCACGGCGTCGCTAACAGCCTGTACTATGCAGTGCGGAGAAACAGACACATCATTTTCTTTCTTTCACCGACGCACACGCGCGCGCACGCACACACACAGTAAACAATCTGGTCACTATGAAAACTGTAAGAGAGAAACTGGTCCCAGCACCACAGCGCCAACGTCGAGCACACCCCAAGCAGCTGGCCCAGACCTACTGCCGTACCCAATACAGGCAAGCAAGTTTCCTGCCACGTACCATCAAGGCATGGAACAACCTCCCAGAGCAGGCTGTTGAGGCGAGGACCTTGGGCACTTTTGTGTCCTGGGTCTCCAAATCACAGTAACCACACTCCCTTCTCTCTTTTTCTTTAGTTCATTTTAATGTATTTTTAGTTCATTTTCCTTTATTTTATTCTTCCCAATGACACGCATCACGTTGGGGCCGATTAGCGGGACCTGGCTGCTGGCTGGGTCATTCTCTCGCTTGGCGCGGCATCATGTTAGGGACCGATTAGCGGGACCTGGCTGGCTGGGCCAAGCTTTCTATATTTCTTCTTTTTCTCCTGTCCACTTCCTTCTTCTTGATAGTTGTCTTGCGCATTCCCGTAGATCCTCCCAAATACAGCGACATAATAGTCAGCAGTGACAGAAGAAGAAGTAGCAGAGATATATATAAGCTCTCTGGAAGTAGTCACACTTTTCTGGCTTTATTATTTCCCCCCATCTCTGTTTGTTTGGACACATCTCCAGAGTGTTTAGGCCTACATGGTTACATCAACAAGCCTATGTAATGTCCTAAAAGGGTGTCATAATTATGCTTGTTTTTGTCCACGCATGCATATAAGTTATGGTACAACCAAAGTAGTTATACCTATCACAATATAATTAAACCATTCTGCTTCAGTTAGCATGCAGTTTGAAAATGACGGCATCAGTGGCGTCATTTTCCGAACGTCTTCAGTAAAGCCATGTTTGCAGCTGAGTGTACAAAATTGAACTGACAAAATAGCGATTTTATTTATACACCTTTACATGTCGGAAACTTACAATTACAGTTGGTGAAAATATATGCGGAATTATAAAAAAAATTTTATAGCGGATATAAGCCTACCGGTATGTAGAGCTTTTTGAAACTGGGAAAACTGACTTTGGGGACATATAGGGGAAGACGGGGTAAAAAGTGCATGGGCGGGTAAAAAGCCCACCCCAATTATCTCATGAAATAAAGAAAATTTCAGTCAAATTTGCCCATGAGACGGATGCTAGACATTAACGCTCGTCTCATGGGCAAAATGAGACTGCAATTTGCTTCATTTCATGAGATAATTGGGGTGGGCTTCTTACCCGCCCATGCGCTTTTTACCCCGTCTTCCCCTAGCTAGAGAAAGTGATTATTGACAATCATAAACGAACAATCTTTTCTTTAGATAAAAGCAGAAATTCCCATTCATTTCTTTTTTAGAAAGTAAGCCAACTATAATGTTCCCTATTATTTGCTAAATTGCCAGAATTCTGCGACAAACCTTTGCCCTTTATTCCATGATCTTTATAATTTCAAGTGCCCCAAATGTCCCTTTGGCCCAGAAGGCCGCGTTAAATCTCTATTTTTCTCTCTCTCACCTTTGCCCTGAAAACTGACCCAATAGATATATGAAAAACTAAAACGAAGACATGAAAAAACCGGTGGGTATAAATGTTAACTAAATTTTCTCCCAATTAATGGGCCATACATAGTCGTCGACCCCAAATCCTTCTGTGACGTGATCACAAAAGACGAAACTTAGGTATGTTTGCGGCATCCCTATCAAGTCACTAGCCTATATCAGATGCATGTGTCCGCTGATTTCCCAACCGGTAGTCCGTAGTGAGAGGGTCTCTCTCTTTCGCTACGCGATGACCCGATGCAATGGTGGCAGTTGCATCGAAGTCTTGCTGTGTGGCAGCCAGCGAGAAGGGCGACGCCGGATCTCCTCCCTCACCATGGGGGTTGAACGACTTGCGGACGGGATGGATCGACGGGCAGCAACTTGGATCGTCTCTGCAGTAAGCCGATGCCAAGTGGACGTTACGGGCGGGAGAACTTGGGCAGCTACCGCCTGTCTACTGGGGGTATTCACATCCGCCTGCAGAGAGGGCTCGACTTGGCTGCGTGTCTACCAGCCTGCCCGCAACGACATCGACTCCCCGGTATGGAGCAGGTCGCCCTGTGGTCCTGACGACGGCCTTAGGAGGAAGAAGACCATCTACAGCAGGAGCTATCTTTGACGCCAACGCCAACGGCAGCGACAAGCTTCATCAGATGCTCGCATCTATGCACCAAAATTCAACGATGCTAACATCAGCATCATGCAACAGTTCCAGACTCGGATCCCCGTCCGAGATGTTCCCGCAACCGACAGCGTTATCCGCGATTCCAGGGTGCGCAACGTGTTCCGTGTCATCGAAAGACGACGTATGCCACGTCACGAACTCTACTTTCATCATTCAACGGCCCCCATCATCATCATCATCCAACGAGAAGACTACCCAGCCTTCATGCAGAACGTCCATAAGGACCTATGGTCAATTGGACGCAAATCTCACCATCTTATGTCCGCTGATCCTTTATACTCTCTTAATACTACTTGTGGCGGTGCCATAGCCGATGAGGTTTAACCGAGGCGTGGTCACCGCTACAGCTATCTGTATTAATAAAATAAATCAGGACTTTACTGGTTTCGTACTGCCTCCGGGCATTGCCTCCAGTATTGTTCCCACCATATTTGTATTTACAAATGTCCCATATGTGTCTGATTCAGACCAAGAGGACGTAAAACACCATTTTCGCTCGCGCGTCCGCTGATCCAGTTTAAAAATTTGTTCCGCGACAGGATTTCGAGAACCGGAAGAGATTTTCTTCAGTTTGTACTACTGGTCCTGTCATTGTCGACATTGTACGTGACACTGACAATTAAGTATGCAATCACTGCTCATAAATATATGTGGACATTTTTTTTCGAGCAGCGCTCAGCCGTCGGCACTAGTAGAATCCTCCGACTTCATAAAAACGCTGTGCTCAAAACTGAAGCGTAAGACTGACTCAGTGATACGGCACTGCTGAGACAGCTGCACTGGCTCCCTGTTGACGCGAGAGTCGACTATAAAGTGGCCACACTTGCCTATCGTTACTTCTAAAGTCACTTTATAGTAATTGTGGCAGTGCCATAGCCGATGAGGTTTATCCGAGGCGTGGTTACTGCTGCACATATCTGTATTAACTTTGAAAAAAAGATCGGGACTTTACTGGTTAAGCACTGCCTCCGGGTATTGCCTCCAGTATTGTTGCCACCATCTTTATATTTACAAATGGCCGAAGAGGGCGCAAAACCCTATTTTCTCATCGTTACTTCGAAGACACTCGATCTTCCTGACTACCCCTCTTCTCTGATCCTCTCTGCCTACATACCAGAACGCAACCTCAGATCAAGCAACCTAAAACTTCTCTGCAAACCTGTCACCAAGTACAGTCGACGACGGATAAGCGATAGTGCCAGGGGAGATAAATTTTGACTTTCGCTTATCTGAATTTCGCTTATCCGTTGCAACGCTTTAGCGAAATGATTTAGACTTCACTTTCGCTTAACCGATGTTACCGTGTGTTCAAAAAGTTCTTGGCCTAACTATGAAGGGGTTTAGCTACATAAACAAAATTTGGCGCACTTGTGCAACTACACTGTGATTGATGACATGCAAATTTTGGAAGATGACGTCATCATATTTATGACGTCATTGAATTTTGTACGTTTTCCTTCCAATCGGGCTCCACAGCACTGGTAATATAATTGCCAATGGGAAAACGTTAATTGATCAAATATATCTTGACATTGGGATATCTGAGGGAGTCAGTTAGACAGAGAGGGTTATCAACAATCTATAAGTTACATTGATAAACTGTAAACATGGCAACAGCAGACTTGTGATTGAAGGCATGGTCTTGGTGGATACAGTCGACGACGGATAAGCGAAAGTGCCAGGGGAGATAGATTTTGACTTTCGCTTATCCGAATTTCGCTTATCCGTTGCAATGCTTTAGCGCTTTTAGACTCCACTTTCACTTAACCGATGTTACCGTGTGTTCAAAAAGTTCTTGGCCTAACTATGAAGGGGTAAGCAACATAAACAAAATTTAGTCGACGACGGATAAGCGAAAGTGCCAGGGGAGATAGATTTTGACTTTCGCTTATCCGAATTTCGCTTATCCGTTGCAATGCTTTAGCGAAATCTTTTAGACTCCACTTTCGCTTAACCGATGTTACCGTGTGTTCAAAAAGTTCTTGGCCTAACTATGAAGGGGTTAAGCAACATAAACAAAATTTAGCACACTTGACGACGGATAAGCGAAAGTGCCAGGGGAGATAGATTTTGACTTTCGCTTATCCGAATTTCGCTTATCCGTTGCAATGCTTTAGCGAAATCTTTTAGACTCCACTTTCGCTTAACCGATGTTACCATGTGTTCAAAAAGTTATTGGCCTAACTATGAAGGGGTTAAGCAACATAAACAAAATTTAGCACACTTGTGCAACTACACTACCATTCATGACATGCAAATTTTGGAAGATGACGTCATATTTATGACGTCATTGAATATTGTACTTTTCCCTTCCAATCCTCCACAGCACTGGTAATTTAATTGCCAATGGGAAAATGTTAATTGATCAAATATGTGACCCAATTTCATGAACCGGGTCTTAACTCGCAAGCAGCGATTGTGGTAGAGGCCCGAAAAAGGTTCAGTGGGTCAAAAGTATGGATTTTGAGTTTTCACTTACAATGGATTCTGCCACCATTAATCTTCAACTTTATGCATTGGACTAAGTGAAATTCAAATTGTAAATGCATTAAAACACATTGTAAATGACATACCCCATGGCAATTATCCTATTTTAATCGCCCGTAAAGACTAAATTTTTGATTGAAAACTGTAAACTGAAACCCTGAATGGGCCCCATCATGTTATATATCTATGGAAAGCTTGTGACCTTAACCTGCTTCTGCTCGCGTGCTTGTTTTGAAATCTAACCAATCAGAAGCATGGTACTGCAAAAGTTAGGCGTAAACACAGAGTAAGAAAGTTGAAAACTTCGACCAATGAGAGGTTAGGATAGACTCTGTCTCTAGTTACCGAAAGGCAACGCGCAACGGGATTGGTCGAGAGGGAAACAACTTGCTGCTTGCAGTTTCGAAGCAACATGGATATGATGCAGACGATCTCTTTCGAAAGATTGACTTTTTTGCTCAATTCTCGGCCATTTACAACCCTACCAGCTGCAGATCAAGGAGAACTTGGAACATTGTTAGCAAAATATTTTAACTCGACCGATTCCGACAATGAAAACGAAACTGACCATGATGATGACTGCCTCAAAACTGACTCGGCGACTGCTACACTAGTCAGTGACTAGCGCTAGGCCTAGAATGGGTCAAAAATCTTTGAACCCCATTTTCTCGAAATGGCCATCTGCTGGGTTACCCTCTTTAACACCCCATAACTTCCTCCTTTTTTTTAATAGAGCAATAAATCATATATCAAAAGAAAGGTAAGTGTCTGCAGATGATGTAAATGCTAATATATCAAAATCTGCCATTTTCACCTTAAGACCCACTTTGTAGTGATGGGTCAC
>CM065700.1:32294037-32339037 GCA_017654935.2 Phymorhynchus buccinoides | reverse complement strand
AAAACAGGTATCAATGTACTGCAATAGAATATTTTATGAAACTATCATTTAGGATCCGATAAGAATGTGTTGGGAATTATTTTCTGTTTTTTTTATAGGAACAAAAATGTGTCTATTGGAGAAGATGCCTTGATGCAGTTGTAATGTTATGGACTAGTGGCTGGGAGGTCCCGGGTTCGAGATCCATCAGAGGCAATGTTTTTTTCGGTTCTTGCCAGAGTGAGTCTGGTATTGGAATAATGAAACAACACAGTCCAGCTTCATCAACTTGGTGGATGCGATACTGAGAGAGATGCTCTACTTTGTTTATTAACTCTGCAGGTATTAAGGGCATGGTTAACGTCGGGGTATCATTATGAAAGGAAGCATAGAATAATGGCCCTGTCATGTAGTCTCAGACTAATAAGGAACTTCATTTTCTTTGGTCTCGCATGCCCTGCTGTTATGGTAACCAGTTTTGATTTCACATTTGGTCCGTCAAAGTCATGGGAGTCAGTCGATGGACAGACGTGTTGGGGCTCACGGTAGTTCTGCGACTAAGACATTATTGTCGTCAGTAGGGGGCTTAGTGGGTGGTTTCCTGTGTATGTTAGCTCAAAACAGGCTCCACTGAACTCCACCGAAGTGACTCAGCAGCAGTGCAATGTCTCCTCTGGTGGTCGCCTCCTGACAGCCTAACATAGATTTTCTCCCTTTGGACTGCTGATTTCGGATTCTGCGACCTGACAAACCAGGGTGTGGTTGTGAGTTGGGACTTGGAATGAACGGCGTTGGAGCAACACCACTGTATGGCCCAGAAGTGGCCAGAACAGTAGATCGGACAGCAAAAAAAGTGTCTACAGAACATGCGTACAACATTAAATTATGTCCCTTTGTACTTCTTTTTAACATTTTATGATTTTGCTATTTTTGTATCTCTGTTTGCTTATTATTATAATAAATTATTCACACGCAAAAAGATTAAAGACCTGTCAATGCTGTCACTAAACCGACTTAAATTAGCATCATAAAAAAATATTTTTTATATGTTTGAAAAATATTCTGTTGTGACTGGTGCTGATTTGCTTGCTTTGCTGGAACCTCTCCGGCATCATTTGCACCCTTTCTTTGTGGTCCACTGCAGTCTGTTGCTAGGTCCATGTCTTGGAATTTGTAGCCTCACTCAAAGAGGAATACACCCACTCTGCCTCTGAACACACACACACACACACACACACACACACCACACACACACACTCACACAATCAGCAACAATTTTGTAAGTGTTCATAGGTCATACCACACTAACACTAAAATCTTACTACATCCACATTCAAGTTACACGAACTACAATAGAAAAGATCTGCATAAACCTAGTCAATGCATAAACTCTCTACCAAAATAAATAAACAAACTACCCGGTAAATGAACAGTCCAGTAAAGTGTGTGGATTAGTAATGTCAGTGTATGTGTTGTTATGAGCAATGACAGTAAAGTGTGTGGATTAGTAATGTCAGTGTCTGTGTTGTTATGAACAATGACAGTATACTGTATATAAAGTGTGTGGATTAGTAATGTCGGTGTCTGTGTTGTTATGAACAATGACAGTAAAGTGTGTGGATTAGTATTGTCAAAAAATAAAAATAAAGTCCATTAAAGTAAAGCATAGTTAATATTTCATGCCCTGCATTTTAAAATTCAAAGATTTACTGCCATAGTCTGGTTGAGTAAACAAAATGTACATAACCAAAGTAAATGTACATAACAATGATCTAAGACACACATTAAAAAACCACGTTCCTTTGTGGGTATGAGCTGCAAACGCTGACTTAACAACACAATGCATAGTCCCCACCTGTGAAAGTCTCCTGTTAATCCTGTGTGGTGGAGCTTAAAGTTTGCCACATCACCTGTTATTATAAAGAACAGAGATTTGTTAATTCCAAATATGTAAAGTACATTTTAGTAAACCATAAGAAAACCAGTAAGTCATTTACGACAGGCACCTGCCTATTACAGGACTTTGAAGAAATATTTGATTGATAAATTGTAAAATCTTAATTTATTTTGATGTATCATGTAATCAAAATGTGTAAATAATGTTATTCTTCCTTCAATTGTCTTTTCCTTTCCTTCTTTTCTCTCAATTATTGTGTGTGCGTGTGTGTTGTGTGTGTGTGTGTGTGTGTGTGTGTGTGTGTGTGTTGACGGGGTTCCTGGCAGCAGACTTGGGAAAAGGGGGTAGGTGCTACACGTGCGAAGAGTTGCAGTGTCTGGGTGGCAGATCGAGTTGACAGGGTTCCTGGCAGCAGACTTGGGAAAAGGGGGTAGGTGCTGCATGTGTGAAGGGTACGTTGCAATGTCTGGGTGGCAGGAGTTGACAGGGTTCCTGGCAGCAGAATTGGTGCAAGAGCAGTGAGGGGCGGGGACAGCGGGGGAGTGACTACTCACGAGCGGTAGTGACGTGGGGCTGTGGTCTTGGAGGAGGGGGGTCCTGGGTTTTCCTGTGGGTAGTGTAGGAAGGATAAATGGGCGTCATACCATGTTTCGCAATGATGATGGTGCGGGTGGGAGGAGGATCAATCACAGGGACATACTTCTGGAAACATTTTCTGTTCCGGATTGTGACCCTGCCTAAGCGCTATCAACCTTCACGACGTAGGCCTACTGGTCAAATTGCCAGACCTCTATGACGACTCCAGTTTTGTCCCACTTTTAGCGGGTATATGGACCACTTTGATTCTGGATGCGGACATGGTCCCCAACTGTAAGGAATGGTAGACAGTTGGTGTCCTCTGACTAGCGTTCCCAGTCTCTCGAATGTCAATTTCGCAGAGCCATTTCTCTAGAGGCCAGTTCCTCCTGCCAAGTGTTATGGGACTGGTATCTTATTTAAGGAAATTTATATAGCGCTTTACCTTTAAGCTCTAAGCTCACCGGGGTGAATGGGAATAAAACCATGTATGGGATGACCAAAGATGCACATGGCTGGGGAGTTTTGTGTATCGGTCAGGTGTGTTCCTGTATTGCAGCATGGCTCGTTGGAAGAAAGCGTCAGTGTCTAGCTCACCGTTGTTTCCTGTGTTGTCTATGGTGAGCCGCTTTACAGTATTGACGCCCACTTCCGCTCGGCAGTTGCTATATGACATGATTGTGGGAATGCCGAGGAAGATGGGCGATGGTGTACGCCCCAATTTTTGAGGAATTGGCCCATTGTTGAGAATGTCAATTCTGGGCCGCCATCAGATGTTAGTTCCTCAGGGATTCCATCTGTCACAAACGTGCGACGTACGTAGGCATGTGACAAGGCCATTGGCACCGTCTTGTGATTTTTCGACTATGGGCCAATTAGTTGGAGTAGCGATCGACGTCTGGTGATTGGTTCCCTTAATGGTAATGGAAGAAGTCGGCACATAATGTACTGGAAGGGGTATTCAGGGGTGCATGGTTAGAGGTGTAGGTAGGGAACTGGAGTTGGATGGTGCATCAAAATTGCATTGTAGACATGAAGCCCGTGAACCATGAATGGTTACAGGGTTGATGCCTGGCCAGAACACAGACAATTCCGCCCTGGGGTTCATGGAGGTATAACCCCTTGATGTGCAGAGTGCAGTAGTGAATCGACTGCCAACCAGGGTCACTTTCCACCCAGTTTTGCAGCAAAAGGGTTCTCCTTTTGGCGGAGTAACCATGCAGAAACCGATGCTCGTCTTGGACCAGTCTGTGGCGAGGCATGTGGGGCGTTGCACATCAACGATCTGGACACATTGTTCAATTTGATTGATGATGACAGTTTTTGACTCTTCAAAGAGCGTGTTGAGGTGTTCGTCCCATAGGAAATGTACTCCTGGCTTTAGTAGCTCACAGAAGGGGAGCATCCTGTCAGCCATGCTGAAGGCCGGCGTAGGAGACTTGGTTGACGAGGCCGAACCATGAGCGGATGTCAGTGAGATTTTGGGGAGTGGGGAAGTCACGAATAGCTTGAGAGTGTTGCTGGCTTGGTCGCACACTGTCAAGAGCGATTTCAAAGCCGGCAAAGTCCACTGTGTCTTGGCCAAAGACGAACTTGTCAGGATTGAGGGTGATTTCATGGCGACCACAGATGTCAAGCCTTTGATTGACCTGTCTGAAAGAAACTCTTCCAGGGCGTCAGCCCAAAGTAAGGCATTGTCAACAGATTTGGTTTTGTTTGGAATGTCGGTGACAATCTCATGATACCGCCTGCTGTAGCCGTCACCCGAAGCAATGTATCCCTGAGGGGTTGCTTTGTAGCGGTACCTGCCCCAAGGTGTAATAAAGGTCGTGAGGTGGCGATCTTCGTATCCCTGAGGGCTTGTTTTGTAGCGGTACCTGCCCCAAGGTGTAATGAAGGTCGTGAGGTGGCGATCTTCGTATCCCTGAGGGGTTGCTTTGTAGCGGTACCTGCCCCAAGGTGTAATGAAGGTCGTGAGGTGGCGATCTTCGTATCCCCGAGGGCTTGTTTTGTAGTGGTACCTGCCCCAAGGTGTAATAAAGGTGGTGAGGTGGCGATCTTCGTATCCCTGAGGGCTTGTTTTGTAGTGGTACCTGCCCCAAGGTGTAATAAAGGTGGTGAGGTGGCGATCTTCGTATCCCTGAGGGCTTGTTTTGTAGTGGTACCTGCCCCAAGGTGTAATAAAGGTGGTGAGGTGGCGATCTTCGTATCCCTGAGGGGTTGCTTTGTAGCGGTACCTGCCCCAAGGTGTAATGAAGGTCGTGAGGTGGTGATCTTCGTATCCCTGAGGGGTTGTTTTGTAGCGGTACCTGCCCCAAGGTGTAATGAAGGTCGTGAGGTGGCGATCTTCGTATCCCTGAGGGGTTGCTTTGTAGCGGTACCTGCCCCAAGGTGTAATGAAGGTCGTGAGGTGGCGATCTTCGTATCCCTGAGGGGTTGCTTTGTAGCGGTACCTGCCCCAAGATGTAATGAAGGTCGTGAGGTGGCGATCTTCGTTCTCTGATTGGAACGCTGTGGTAGCCATTCCACGCATCGAGGAGCGTGCTCTTCTTGCCTTGAGGTACAGATCTCGCTTGATGGAAGGGAGAGGGAGAGTGGTGGGTTTCTCTGGTTGTATAATTAATTGTTCAGGGGCTGGAAGTCAACCGTACGGCGTGGTTTACCGTTTTTCTTTGCACAGGCAACCATTCAGGTGTACGTGTGAAAAACCACGGGCTTTGCGTTTGGGTCGATCATGATTTGAAGAGGCGGGCCTTTCATGAGGGGTATAGGTATTAGGTACTTTATAGTCACAGAGACGTCTCTGTGAAATTCGGGTTGCTACCACCTGGAGACCGCGTCGAGGCCAAAGGCGTGCGATTTTTGTGTGACAAAATGACAACTTTTTCGTTGCCACTGGGTTTAACGTATGTTAAGTGCATGGGCACACAGGACCTCGGTTTATCGCCTCATCGGAAAGACTCCACGTTCAGACTGTAAGGCCTAGTGCAAAGTGAGAGGAAAAATCCCCTGTAGCCAGGTTCGAACTCGGGTTTACTTGACACGAGGCGAATGCGATACCCCTGTGCCACTCTACACCACTGTTGGTCACACGTATTGAACGTGCTGGACTGATAGTAGTCCAGGAGGTACTGTCGCAGTTTCTCTCGATTCTCCTCCGTGGCTGGGAATGGCAGCCACGTTGGTGGAGGAGGGGCTGGGTTTCTGACGACGGGGGCCTGTCACAAGGGTTGGTGTGCAGTGCAGCGCAGTGTTGTGAGATTCCGCCAACGGTGGGGAAGTCGGTGGGAATTATGTGCAGGCTCGCACAGACTTCTCTGCTTAGAAATAGTTTATCGGAGTAGTCAGTGATGTGTGTCATCTGCCTAGTTTCAAGAGCCTGGTCATTGATGCCTTTGGCTGACATGTGTAGGATTGTAGACGAAGAAGAAGATAACAAACACACACACGTTTGAGAATAAGACCTAAGAAATGGAAAGAGATAATGAACTTTAATGACGGGGAAACAGGTGGGGTTTGAGGTTTGATTTGAAAGCAGAGATGTCAGTCGCTGACAGAGGGAGAGAGGAAGCTTATTCCAGGAGGTTGGGCCTGAAACAGCAAAAGAGCGCCGACCAACAGTTGAAAGCTTATACCTTGGGATCTGGAGAGATAGAGGGTCGGAAACTGAACGTAATGTGCGAGCTGGCGTATAAATGGAAATATTGTCGCCGAGGTAAGATGGAGTAGCTTGATGAATATATTTATGGCAAAGGGTGTTTAGCTTATACTCAATTCTGTCTGCAACAGGTAGCCAGTTCAAAGAACGGAGAAGAGGGCTAACATGATCACACACACACACACACACACACACACCAATTAAGGTTTGGGGGGTGAACAAAAAGATTTCTCAAATAAAAGAAAGCAAAATTATGCAGATATATAATAAAATAAACCACTAAACAGCATTTTTAAAGCTCTTCCATCCCCAACAGAACTCAGTATTATGGGTTGTTAGCAACCCGTTGACATCATACTTCATGCGTACCCAAACTCTCCTGCAAAACGTTTGCAACCTTTGCATTTTGATCTCACACACAAACACACTGGTTCACGCAAGAAATACACAAATTAGGCTTCTTTTTTTTAAAAGAAAAGCCATCACCATTTATTCAACCAACAAAATAAACAGCTGACAGCAAAACATCATCAAATCATACACAATCATGCACCCTCAGACACGCACACCCACGCGACACTTCAAAACTACCAATGTATATATATATACATTCCAATAATCACATCAGAGAAGCTTCCCGTATCTGTTTTTGTTTTTTTGTTTACAAATCTGCAACAAAATAAAACAACAATAACAACACACATACACCAGGCATATAAATGAACATTTCAAAAAGCAACAAGGTTCCCCCCAACACACTAATATTGTACGCAAAACCATCCAGTAAGACACATTCAAGCATACCATTGGCATAACTTAAACTTACTTTTTTTCTTCTCTCTCTCAAATAAACAGCATCCCTCTTGAGCCTACGCATATCATCATCAATCGTAATCAACGTCAAGTTCCGTCGCAATTTTTCTGTCTGCGATGTATCCAGACAGAAACAGAAACGGTCTCAACCATACCATTTGTGGAAAGTAAATAAAACCAAAAACATACACACACACACACAAAAGCTTGTCTTTAATAATTAATACGCACATCCCATTATTCTGTACTTCATTTACTACACGTTCCCACACATGTAGAAACACACACACACACACACGCACACACACCGGAACAAAAGGTTTGCCGACATGCTGTTATGGTAAGTACATCATCAGACTCATTTGCCTGATCATCTTCTTTCGTTAAAAACATCTAAAAGCTTTCTTCTAAACTTGGTGGAGACGGGCTTTTGATTCCAGGGATATGCACAACGGTGCCTTGTTCTTCGTTAAAGGGACACCCGGACGTCATGACGGATGAGGTTTTTTTTTGCAAGAAACACGTCAAGATCACCAGAAAAACACAGCCTTTTCAAGGATCGGAACACTCACTTTGCTCTGGTTTCCTAGAAATCAAACTGTCAAAACGGCGATACCTCCTTGGCGGAGTTGCCGGAGAGAGAAGCCATTTTGGATGGGGTGGGTGGAGACCACTTGAGTGGTGGAAGCTTTTTTTCTTTGTAGTGCAGTAAAAAAAATAAAAAAATGGAGCTATTTCCTTTGTTGTGAGCGAAACTCTTTTTTGGTAAACTGTAAATAAAAAGACTTGTATTATGGAAATTTCGTGATTTGGTCTAAGCGACTCAGGCAGCCGTTAGAATCTGACTTTCAGCACCTCCGTTAAAAAGGCATCGCCGAGTTGACGGTTTGATTTCTAAGAAACCAGAGCAAAGTGAGTGTTGCGATCTCTGCAAGGGGTGCTTTCCTGGTGATCTCGACGTGTTTCTTGCAAAAAAACCTCATCCGTCAGGGTGCCCCTTTAACAAAGAAATAAGAAATAAATATGAAGACACACACACACACATACACATCTTTAAAAAAAATGTCCCAACTAATTTTCTCTTTGACTTTGACACACACAGAGGGAGACATTGGGAAAGGGAGAGACAGAGACAGAGAGAGAAACAACATAATAGCATAAGACATTACAGAAGAGAAAGCAAGTACCCCGGGTATTCATTCTGGACAGCGTGTACACATTTTTTGCCCCTTTTTCCACAGACTACCACTCGTCGCATAAACATGACCCCAAAAAACAACCAACAGTCGGCAAGTCATAA
The DNA here is from genome assembly GCA_017654935.2 of Phymorhynchus buccinoides. Taxonomy (NCBI): domain Eukaryota; kingdom Metazoa; phylum Mollusca; class Gastropoda; order Neogastropoda; family Raphitomidae; genus Phymorhynchus; species Phymorhynchus buccinoides. Next base: position 32,330,814 of record CM065700.1, on the reverse strand, counting down.
GTAGTGTAAGTAGTGACAAGGAAAAAGAATATCGTCAGTGACATTCACAAACCTCGTATCTCGATTTAGGGGGGGGGGGGGGGGGGGGTTGAGTTAGATACATAGTCAGTTCTTTTCATTTTTCCCGCCACCTTTCACCAAAAGCTCGTATCTCTAATGACTTTCTATCTGGGTTAGACGAGATTGTGAACATAGAAGAAAAACTTGTAAGTCCCAAATTAAGGACAAAACCTCGTATCTTCGTTCTTTTCAAGTCTAAAAAAACCGTTTTCAGTTATTTTAACAGAATGCAGGACTTAACTCGCAATATCTCAAACAACATATTCATCATAGTTAATCAATTGTGGCCAGCGCAGTTACTTTTTAAAACAGTTAAACTTAAATTCGTTTTTCTCAAAACTACCAACATTGAGATATGAGGTTTGTGAATGTCACCGACGATATGCTAAAAGCTTCTTTTTTTCCCTCCAGTTTATCATACGCATAATGTGGAGAGAAAAAGAGAGAGAGTATGTGTGTGAGAGAGAGAGAGAGAGAGAGAGAGAGAGAGAGAGAGAGAGAGAGAGAGAAAGAGAACAATGAACAATGAACAAAAGTTTAATTTCTACAGACCACCGGCCCTTAGAAAGGCCAGTCATATAACATAAGCATATCAAATATTGATCAAGTTCTAGAACCAAATTCTTTTAGTTAATTAGGTCAACGTAATAATACTAATATTGAGAGCTGTCAGAAGACACAATAAGCAAGAGAGAGAGAGAGAGTGAGGGGGGGGGGGGGGGAGAGATAATTTTGTGAATTGGTATTGGTGCACATTATTCCTTGCATGTGCATAGTCCTCTAGACTGCAGCAGTCCATAAGATGAAGCTTTGATAGTAAGATAAAGAAAGACAAAACAGAACACACACACAACAAAATACCCAACAGAATACAACAACAACATACTGTATTTATATGGCGCTGAATCTAGCGCACACACACGTTAGCATCCATAACGCATTCAAACAAAAATGCAATACAAAGCGAACACACACGTTTGACATAAATGGTATACAGCAGAAACAGACCTAAAGGCAAGGGAGAGAAGAAGAGAAAGAGAGTGGAGCCTCAATGACGGGGGAACAGGTGTGTTTTGAGGTTAGATTTGAAGGCTGAGAGGGTCGGTCGCTGACGGAGGGAAAGAGGAAGTTTGTTCCAAGATGTCGGTCCTGAGACAGCAAAAGAGCGCCGACCAACAGTTGAAAGCTTATACCTATAGGGGATCTGGAGAGAAAGAGGGTCAGAAACTGAACGTAAAGTGCGAGCTGGCGTATAGATGGAAATATTGTCGCAGAGGTAAGATGGAGCAGCTTTGTTTAAACCAGACATAACAAAAGCTGAGGAATATTTACTTTTTAATGAAAAGAACACAGCAAAACAAACAGGCTGGATTTTGGCCCTTTCATGAACGAATGAATGGAAAATGGTGTTTTACGTCCTTCCTCTCGGTCTGGAACAGACACATATGGGACATTTGTAGATACAAAGATGGTGGGAACAATACTGGAGGCAATGCCCGGAGGCAGTGCAACACCAGTAAAGTCCCGATTTTTTTTTTACAATACAGATAGGTGTAGCAGTAACCACGCCTCGGTTAAACCAAAGACTGCATAGGGGAAGATAAGCATCCGGTCTCTTTTCCCTATATGAGTAGAGAGGACAGAAACACTGGTTATGTCCCTTTGAAACAGTACACATTTTGCACGTCGATAGGCCAGTTGAATTCTCCGTTCAAGTTCCAGTCTGAGTTTTTGGATAGCCTCCACTGTGAAAAGTGTACTGGCCCCACTAACGATAACTCTATCAGCCCGGTTCGCCGAGCTCTTTAAGTAATCCATCTTACCCTTTTAGAATATCTTTGGTTAAACCTCATCGGCTATGGTACCGCCACAATAATTAGCATAATATATATATGGCCGTTTTCTTGTTCTTGCTCTACAATAAAAGGGCCAAAATCCAACCTGTTTGTTTGCAATGTTATTTTCTGAACGACTGGTTCTAGTGGTCATTTAGGTTTTTCCAAGTATTACTTCTTAGTGTCTCACCTTTTTTTTTCTCCAATCACAAATCTACTACTGAACTTTGCAGCTTTAGCTTGCATAATTACGAGTATTTGTGTGTGTGTGTGTGTGTGTGTGTGTGTGTGTGTGTGTGTGTGTGTGTGTGTGTGTGTGTGTGTGTGTGTGTGTCAAGTCAAGTCAAAATCATCTTTATTGAGGGTTAAAGAATAAGCTGACAAAGCTTTTTTTCATCCTGCCTCTCTGTGTGTGTGTGTGTTGTGTGTGTGTGTGTGTGTGTGTGTGTGTGTGTGTGTGTGTGAGTGTGCATGCGTGCGTGCGTGTATGTATGTAGAACGTAGAATACACTGTACAAGATTTTCAATCCATAATTTCAAAAACATTCTCCCCCCCCCCCTCCCTCCCTCTCTCCTATCCTCAAAAGGGAGCAAACAAAGGTAAAACCTCGCTAATTTTGATATGGCAATCATTTAAAGTTAATACCCCGCCCCACCCCACCTCCTCTCACCAGCAGTTATTTTGCAGCATATTGACACGAATGACAGACCATAACCAAGGAGCAGTTGAGCTACACTAGCGAACAAAAGTTAAGGCCCAGAAAGACAATCATCTCGGAAAACTCACAAACTCAATAAAACGCACCCAGCTCATTAACAAAACTGAATTTATTCTTTTAACATTAAGTTCATTCCAAAAAAATCATTAATCAGAACGAGTTCAGTCAACAAAATGCCCCTTTCAACAACTTCCCCCTCCTCTTGAAAAGTCACACATTCAGAATCAATGCACTTTGGAACAGTCAGTAATATGGGTTTTTGTGTGTGGGTTTTCTGTCTGTCCCAAGGATATCTCCCGAACCGCTTAACCGAATCGCTTCAAATTTTGTGTGGTGATGTGTCACCATGAGAGGAAGGCATCTGCGCAAAAACAATTCAGTAATGTGTACTCACTGTTCCAAAGTGCATTGATACTGAGTGAGACTTTTCAAGAGAAGGGGGAACTTGTTGAAAGGGGCATTTTGTTGACTGAACTCGTTCTGATTAATGATTTTTGGGAATGAACTTAATGTTAAAAGAATAAATTCAGTTTTGTTATGAGCTGGGTGCGTTTTATTGAGTTTGTGAGTTTTCGGAGATGATTGTCTTTCTGGGCCTTAACTTTTGGTCGCTAGTGTATAAGCCTCAGAAAAAAAGAATAAAGAAAATCCTTCAGACATGCCTAAGCAGGGTAACAAAGAAGCAAAGTAACAAAAACTTCCAAAATCGGTTGTAACAATTAGGGTTGCAGTAAACTCCAATGCGTACATTTCCTGGTTCTTTTCATGAAGTGCTTTTTCAAGCACTGAATTTTCACAGTTGAAAACTTTATTACGCAAGGATTGAGATTTTGGGCCAAGCCTATTCTTACAATCTGTCCTTGGGACAAAAACAACACTACCCCGGTCATACAAAACGATAAGGCAAACGGATAATTTTATGGACATGCATAATGATACAAGACATCAAAGTAAACAAAATTAAAGCAGCATTGAAGAAACATTGAGGACATTTTATGACCCAGCACCACAAAAGGGACATTAAGTCGCTGGGCTAGTTTCTCACAACAGGCTTGCAAAGTCAAAACATCTCATTTTTTGTCAATTTTGAGCTATGGGTATTTTTGTGTTCTCTAACATATTATCTTTCATATTTATAATCTTTCATATTTATAAAGGATAACCTTTAATATTGTCTCTAAATGGTCTGACAAGTGCTTTAAAACGAGTAGGTGAATGCATTTTCTTCAGCTAGGCTAGACTTTAGACTGTGATTTCTCAAAATGGCCGATGCTTACCTTTAAACGCTCAAAACTCTGGAACGGGAAAAGACACAAGAATGGTTCTTATATCATTAGAAAGAGAATTGTCTGAAGTTTTCAAATGTGTAATGTTCTAAGAATGGTCAGTTTGACACTTAATGTCCCTCCTGTGGTGCTGGGTCACATTTAGTTACTACCTCTTTGCATGTTTCTCTTAAAACCCCTTGACTGCCAGGAAGAAGAAAAAAACATTAAAAATTGTCAAATGTAAAAGAGAACTGTTAGAGTCAATCTGGCAAAATGGTGCAGGGAGATAACCCTCCGGACTGGTTAAAAGCAACAAAAAAATATTCCAGTTATTCCCCTTCACCTGATGACGTCATCAGTGACATCAAATCTGTACGTGATACGTTATATGGCAGTTAAGGGGTTAATATTAAACTAAACACATCAAACAATACTCTTTTGCGGTATGCTCGACTACGAACCATCAGACTTTTTGATTATTATCGTTATTATTCAACGACAAAATCAAGGTACCCGGGGCCCAGTTTTTGTTTCTGCTACTCAACTCATTCCGCTCTGCGCCCGACAATTTTTCGGGGGCGCCCTGGTGCTACTATCAATGCCTGCGACCTGACAAATTGTCGGGCAGAGACCTCCATTTGTTTTCCTGAACAATCTTGAAACTATCAACGACTAAATTACGTTTATTCTGAAGCCGTTTGCGTCGGAATGATCGCTAAACTCGTTGCGCGGTTTCAAATTATTTACAAGCACTTCATTGTCGTGGGTTTTTTTTTCCCTCGTGTGCTTTGTAATAAAACTAGCGCCTCTCTCTTAGAACCTGCAGGCTGGGAGAGCAGCCCACAGGGCAAATGGGGCAGTGCGCAAAGGGTTAACTCATTCCAGGCAAATTCTGAGCATACTCGTAACAGCAGATCGTCTGTCAGCACCGAACTACGAGCATACTCCCTATCATCGTGTGAGTGTGTATGTTGGGGGAATTCAGTGATGTCCTGAGGCCTCGGTCATAGGCCATTGACCTATTGAAATTGTACTATTATGTTCTCCCCTGTCAGGACAAATGTCTGATTACATTTTTTAACACTGGCACTCTTCGTCTTATTGATTTCTGCAAGAGCCAGGACATTGTCCTATTGATCTCTCTTGTCTTGGGACAGTTTGTCCAATTTCTTTTCGATCCTTGGTACATCATTGTCGGAATTATGATAATGAGATGGATGTGGGGTGAAGGGTATGTAACTCGCTCTGACAGGCAGCGCTGATTTTTCATTCTCTACGATGAGCAACGACACGCCTTCACTACGACTAGGAAAAGAGAGCAAAGTTGTAGCTTGACACCCCTATCAAATTCTCGCATTGAACGTTTTCGCCGAGCAGCAACACTCTGCTGTTCAGGGGAAAGGTTAGGATCAGCCTTGGTTTATTTTCCTGTGGGGGGTCTTTAGTACAAGTAGTTCCCCCACATTCTGGGAGTTCTGTGCTAGCAACTTCCTCTAATCTATCACTCTCTTTGACTCTGCCTTTTCCTCTTCTTACTGTCATCTAGTGTTTTTCCGACTTATAGGCCCATTCTCCTGACTTTTTTCCTCCAAAAAAATCTCCCAAATAATTTTCTGCTTTGAACTCCTCCGAAATCAGAATGTGTTTGGCTGAATGCAGCGGGGAGACCAGTGAAAACTGAAAAACGGACACATACGTACCTTACCCATTATGGCCATATGTCCCGGGAACGCAGAAGAAGAAGAAGAAGACAGGCAGTGCTGATTTTTCATTCTGTACGATGAGCAATGACACACGCCTTCACTACGACTAGGAAAAGAGAGCAGAGTTGTATTTTAGACACCCCCCATCAAATTTTCGCATTGAACATTTTCACTGAGAAGCAACACTCTGTCGTTCTCTGGAAAGGGATAGGGTTAGGATCAGCCTTGGTCTATTGTCATGAAACTGAGGACAAAAAACAGACTTTGAGATTGATAGTCGTAAACATGGTGGTGGGGGGGGTGGGGGGGGGCGTCTAAAATCTAAAATGCAACATTGCGGAAAAGTGTCCATTTATCATGGACTTCACTCTGTCATACTATTCACTCATCTCATCAGTACTAAAACGTATACAAGTACACCATCAGCGCCAATAAACCCAAAACAGGGTGGATCTAGTAAGATAACAGGGAGAAAAAAACCTAACCGAAAGTGATACAAGCTAGCGATAAATTAAGAGAAAAGAGAAAAAAAAAGAGAAGGAAAAAAGTCAACAACAAAACTTTAAAAAGCACACGCCAGCAGAAGGCAACGTGGGACAAGTATATTGACACAATTTGTGAATGGGAGAATTAACAGTAACACCCACCACCCACCCACCCACCCAAAAAAAAAAAAAAAAATCATAGGAGAGCTGCAGCAGACGAGAGAAGATAAGAGATGCAGCATATAAGAAATGTGAAAAACATTTCAGCTTTTCATGCACTTGATTTTAAGCGCTTTTTTTTTTTTTTTTTTTAAATTTTGGAATACGGAATTTTTTAATTTAAATCGGAAAAGCGGAATCACGGCAAGAAAACGGAAAAATTCTGGGGAAAAAAAGGAATGGTTGGCAGCTATAGAGAGTGACAGATTAGAGGAAGTTACAAGCACAGAACTTCCAGAAGGTGGGGGAACTATTTGTACGAAAGACCCCCCCCCCCGGTATCCATCCCCACAGGTTGAGACTCGTGGAGGGGGCGGGGTCGTCCAGCTCCCCGTATGGAGGCACAGGGCATCCACCCACAAGGCATACCAAGATCCCCCCAGACATTCGGATAACACTAGGAAAACACCAAACTCTCTCAAGCTGTACTTGCATCACGTTTGTTCTTGTACAGTCGACCCCCTCACGAACGGCCCTCTGATTTACGACCTCCCCTCTTTTAAGACCGAAATATGAAAGACGGATCGTTTTTCTTCAAAACTTGCCTCCTCATTTACGACTCCCCCTCTTAACGCGTTTTACGACCGTAAATCTTGTTGATTTTACGACCGATGCAACACATTCTGACAATTATCAGTCGCAAAAACGTATGATATCTATCCTTCTCGGCCTCAGTTCGAGCCGACGCACAGCTGGGGTACCACTGCTGTTAGCCAATGTCAATCTCGCGAGGGTCCGATCTCGCGTGGGTCCGATCTCGCGAGATTTCTCTGCGCTAATTCAAGCTGCGCTAGGGCCTACTCCGGATGTTTCATTCAAGAATGGCGGAGAAAGCACAGTGTAGCGATGTGGGCAAAAAAAGGAAACGTGTGACGCTCACTCTTGAGCAAAGGGTGAAAGTAGTGAGGAGACATATGCTTGTGCTGTGCGTCATATACGGTGTAGTGAGTGCATTGTTTTGGTCACCCCTGATTTAAGACCCCCCTCTTTTACGAGCGATTTTTCAAGATTTTTTGAAGGTATTAAAAGAGGGGGTCGACTGTACTACATTCTCAACTGCTTTCATCTTTTTCTCCAAGGCAGCCTCTCAAAATCATATGAGAAAACAAAAACAAAAACCACCACTTTTGTTTTACATCGCATAAAATCTATCCAACAAAACAGAAGAAAAAGAGAATACTGCAACACTTAACCCTTTCAACGCCAGCCATTCGTCAGCCAAAATTTACCATTAAACTTACCCAGGTAGAGAATAGATTTTGTCTGCATAATTAAGAACATAAGGTCACTGGATACCAGACCCTCATTTGATGCCTTTTAGTAACATGGGTGTTAAATCATTGTGGTGCCAAGAGGCGACAGTGGTGATGAAAGGGTTTTATTAAATAAATCGGTGGTGAAATTCAAAAACCTCAGATCTCGATTTTTGGGTTTTTTGAGTTAGATACATAGTCAGCTCTCTAATTTTTCCTGCCACCTTCCACCAAAAGCTCGTATCTCTAACGACTTTCTATCTGCTGTAAATGAGGTTATGAAAATAGAAGAAAAACTTTTAAGTCCCAAATTCAGATCTAGTTAAAGACAAAAACCTCGTATCTTCGTTCTTTTCAAGTCTAAAATTTTTTTTTTTAAAAGTAATTTTAACAAAATGCAGGACTAAACTCGCAATGTCTTGAACAACATATTCATCATAGTTAATCAATTGTGGTCAACGCGGTTAATTTTTTTAATTTTTTAAAAACATTTCTCAAAACTACCGAAAATGAGATACGAGGTTTATGAACTTCACCAACGAAATGTAGTATGTGTACACTACAAAAATATTTTTTACCATGGTTAGTAATAGGAATTGTTCAGAAATAATTAAGGGGAGTAATTTCATGGTGTGTGGGAGTGATCTTGCCTAATTCAATCGGTCAAGCAGGGGAAGTTACTCTACCATCAGGTAGATCCCCAGCCCTCGCTTCGTGTGTTTGAGGAGACACACAGCATGTAGAACGCAGTGCGTCATTCTAAAATTGATGTCATTTATATTTTTACGTCACATTTTGCAAGTTCTCTCAGTTTGTGGATACTGGCCACCCCTCATTTTTCTAAAAAAAAATGTTTGCAGGTCGCTGACTGGCATCCTGCAGTTTCTAACTTCGACACCATGATTTTGAACGAGTAAGTCGAGGTAATCAACTCTAATTTTCACGAAGTGCTCTCCCCTAGTTTTTCTTCCCAAAACTGTCAACTCCAGATTACTTAACCCTTTCGCCGCCAGCCATTTTTCAGCAAAAAAAATTCCCATTAAACTTAAATGGGTAGAGAAAATAAATCTGTCTGTAATATCGGGGATTCCTCTGTGACATAATCTAAAGCAAAGCCTATCCTTACCTCCCAAAATTAAGAGAACAGGGTCTTTGGATAACAGACCCTGATTTGAAGCCTTTTAGTGACATGGGTGTTAGATCATTGTGGTGCGAAAATGCGACGTTTGGCGGTGAAAGGGTTAAAGCATTCACTGTGGCACATTGTCTGCATCCCCCAAAAGGAATAACTTCATAAGGTCAGACCTGTTTACCCTAATAATGAAAAACCTGGAATTTGCCACACAAAACCCCGGAATTTGAGAAAAAAAAACCAGAATTCACATCGGTACACGACTCGCGATAAAACACCGATTCAACTCGGCGCCATCGCGATCAATTTTCACTTCATTTTCTATTGAAAAGTTCAAAATTCTCACATCATTGTATTTTCCAGTGATAATATAATCTAAATGGACTCATTTCAAGCCCTAATTCCAATCTCTACCATTAAAAAACTGCCCGGAAAGCTCTTCGAATTGACAGTAAAAGCCTGGCCGCCATTTGCATTCGGTTTCGGTCAACCCTTGCGTCTTTTCATACGAACGGAAACAAAATAATAGACGTTTTTTCGAAATCCCTGAATTTTCAGCGTTCACCCGGAATTTACTATTTTACCCAGAATTTCAGCAAAATTTCCGGAATAATTCCAGCAAAACCGGAAGGGTAAACAGGTCCTGTATTCACGTTGAGATAGCATGAGACTTAGCATCGTGCTAACTTAGAAGCTCTTCCAAAAGTCCTATTCAATCCTATAGGACATTGGAAGAGCTTCTAAGTTAGCATCATGCTAAGTCTCATGCTATCTCAACGTGAATACAGGCCCTGGGACGGTATTCATGTCGAGATAGCATGAGACTTAGCATGATGCTAACTTAGAAGCTCTTCCAATGTCCTATAGGATTTAATAGGACTTTTGGAAGAGCTTCTAAGTTAGCATCATGCTAAGTCTCATGCTATCTCAACGTGAATACCGTCCCTGGTCTGTAAGGTAAGATCATTTTTCAGAGAAAGACGACAAACAGGCAAAAATTGTTACTCCGGTGGATTAAAAGAAGCACATAGAATCAGAACTAGACACAAACACTGACGAGGACAAAAAGAGGAAGCCGAGCGCACTGACCAGAGGGAGACAAAACGTCTTTAAAAAAATTAAAAAAAAATTTAACATAAAATAAAAAATTTTAAAAGCAGCTTGTTTATCGGCATAAAACAATGACCGTAACCCGAAGTTTCTGTCATCTTCTTCTTCTTCTGCGTTTCCCAGGCCATATGGCCATAATGGGTAAGGTACGTATATGTGTCCGGTTTTCAGTTTTCACTGGTCTCCCCACTGCGTACAGCTGACACATTCCGATTTCGGAGGAGCTCAAAGGAGAAAAATTATTTGGAAGATGTTTTTTTTTTTTAAAGGCAGGAGAATGGGCCAATACGTCAGAAAGATAGTAGATGACAGAAAGCAAAGAAAAAAAGGCAGAGTCAAAGAGAGAGTGGCAGATTAGAGGAAGTTGCAAGCACAGAAACTTCCAGAAGGTGGGGGAACTATTTTTATACGAAAGACCCCCGGTATCCCCACGGGGAGTTTCTGTCATCAATCCCGTGCCTCCATCTTCCTACCCACCCAGGCTCTGCGAATTGTCGACATACGGCGTGCGACACGCACACACCAGCACTAAGAAGACGCAGGGGGCCTAAAAGGTGCTGGTGACAGGCAGTTCCCCACTTTCTGACCTCCTCTTGAACCCAAAACATTCGTTTTTGTTCAGCCCCAACAGCACAAAATGACAACCAAACAAAAAAGCATACAGGGCTCCCAATTGTCCTGCAAAACAAAGGGTCCCAGGGACTCCTTCACTTACAAAGTAGAGGGTCCTAAAGGCGGGATACAGGGTCCCAGTGGCATTGCGAATGCTAAAAATAATTTTTTCTAGTGCATCCCTGGGACCCCCTGCACATTCTTTTAGAGGGTCCTTTAGAATTTTAGTACTTCATAGACCCCCAAATGGGGGTCCCTGGGAGCCCTGACATACCTCGTCACGTGGAACCATTGTTGGTCGACATGCTTCCGCCCACATCACAACATCAAGACCTCCACCCCACCCCCCGACACCTCCCTCCTAGACAACTGCAGCAGCAACAGAAGCTGACACAATTTTCCACCATCGTCACCACCGCATTCCCCTACACAGACCTGCCTACCCCCGAATGGGGGTCCCTGGGAGCCCCGACATACCTCATCACGTGGAACCATTGTTGGTCGACATGCTTCCGCCCACATCACAACATCAAGACCTCCACCCCACCCCCCGACACCTCCCTCCTAGACAACTGCAGCAGCAACAGAAGCTGACACAATTTTCCACCATCGTCACCACCACATTCCCCTACACAGACCTGCCTACCCCCTATTTCGTTTTTAGGTACTCCACAAAATAAAATTCCGTACTTTTTCTCAAAATTCTGTATTTTGCAAGGAGACCCAAAAACGGAACATTACAGAACATTAAACCGCCATGCAAAATGACGAAAAACACTCGATTTTGACCGATCTTAGAAGACCTTAAGTTCAAATTTTAGCCGTATTAATTTTCCATTTACTGTACTGCAGTACTGGGGCTCAAAATCGTGTACAAAATACGGAAAAATCGTATGGGTAGGCAGGTCTGCAGCTACAGCTTACATTCTCCCCCTTCCCAGAACCCACCCCCCACCCCAACTTTCTGAAGATGTTGTGGACAGCGTTCGCCACCACAGAAGTCTGTACATGTAAGCACGATCACAATGCCAATGGTAGATTATTTCATTTAGTTTCTCTCTCTCTCTCTCTCTTCCTTTTTTGTTTTTGTTTTGGACACTTCCAATGGCAGGGGAGACGATAAAAGGATGCCTTAGGGAAAGTTTTTCTTCCCGAAACAGAACATGAAGTACTTGCTGTTGTAGGTAGGATAGTGAATTCAACTAAATTTGTAGACAATATGAAGACGTGCTTGCGAAAGTTTTTCTTCCCGAAACAGAACACGAAGTACTTGCTGTTGTAGGTAGGATAGTGAATTCAACTAAATTTGTAGACAATATGAAGATGCGTTTGCGAATGTTTTTATTCCCGAAACAGAACATGAAGGACTTGTAGTTGCTGTTGTAGGATCTTGAAGTAACTAGTACACAGACAAGATTTTTTAAAAACATGTTTGGGATTAATGGGAATGTCTTTTTTCCCCCGAAACAAGTACCTGTTGTTTCTATTCATATATTTTGCAGACGGCTATAATAAAAATTTTTTAAATAGAAACATTTTTTCCCGAATCAGGAAGCTGACGTGAAACGCTCGGCGTGGATGTTCTCAAAACGACAATAACAAAAATGATTCCTTTGCAAATGTTCTTTTTTTTTCTTTCTTCTTCTTCTCCGAACTCAGGACGTGGCGAAGTATTTGGTGAAGAAAAAAAAGACGCCTTTTTGCAAAAATGTTCTAATTTTAATTTTTTCTTCTTCTTCACCAAAATCAGGACGCAGCCACCACCAGGACGCAGTGAAGTGTTTGGTGAGGATGTTCTCGAGGCAACAATAAAAAAAGAATCCTTTGCAAATGTTTAAATTTTCTTCTTTCAAAATCAAGACACAGCCATCGCCTTGGTGGTGAAGTGCTTGGTGAGGATGTTCTCGAGGCGACAATGTTTTTTTTTTTAAAGACCCTTTTTGCAAAAACTTTATTTTCGTTTTTTTTCCTTCTGAATCAGGACGCTGGCACCAGTGCGTGATGGAGGATATTCTCGAGGCGACAAAATAAAAATTAAATAAAAAGACGTTTTTTTCACACTTCTATTTTTCGGGGTTTTTCTTCTTCTCACCAAAATGAGGCCACAGCCACCACCGTGGTGGCGATGAATTGATAGTTCTCCGAGAGAAACAATAAATTTTGTTATTTAAAAGAACGCCTTTTTGCAAACACAGTTCTAAATTATTCGCTTTTTCTTCTTCTTCTTCTTCAACCAAATCAGTACACTGGCACACTGGTTGAAGTGCTTGATGAGATGTTCTCGAGGCAGACAATAAAATAATAATCCTTTCGCAATGATCTTTTTTTTTCCTGTCTTTGTCAATCAGGACGCTGACACCACCGCTGTGGTGAATATTTGGTGAGTGGTATATTCTCGACAATAAAAAAAAGTTCTAAGTTTCTCTTCAAAATAGATGTGACGGCGGCCACCATGGTTGTGGTGAAGCTTGATGAGGAATATTCTCGATTGCGACATTATAAAATAAAAAAAAAAAAATGCCTTTTTGCAAAAACTTCTAATTTTCTGTTTCTTTTTTCTCTTCTTCACCCATATGACGCAGCCCATGAAGTGCTGGTGAGGATGTTCTCTGAGGCGACAAGATTTTTGTTTTAAAGACGCCTTTTTGCAAAACTCTAATTTCTTCTTCTTCAACCAGAATCTGACGCAGCACGGCGGCGGTGTCGGCAGCGAAGTGCCTTTGGGGAGATGTTCTCGAGGCAGTCGTTGACGTCAAAGTCGGGGGCTGGGTCTGTGGGGCGTCGTTCTTGGCCCGCAGGGTGCTCAGTCGTGGCATGACTTGCTGTCTGCAGGGCCAGGGCGTGTCCCTGTGTCTGTTTAGCACCGCACAGGGCCCGGTATCGTCTCCAGCCCGCTGTACGCCTCCCCAACAGTGCTCTTACCTTGCAACAAGCCGGGCCGTCAGATTTTCTGATTTTGTTTTTGAATTTTACATAAAATCACAATAAATAAACTTCCCTCTTTTAATGAACATTGTCACGCCTATAGTTCAGCTTCCCTTCATGATACTCTGAGAGCACACACCTAAGATTTACCCCCTTTTGTGAACATTATGAAACATACGCTCGTTCCTCTCTTTAGATGAACATGGTGATCCTACAAGTGATACACCCACCTGGACCGATGCTGATGAAAATCATCGCCTGTAGAGCTGCTTCGCCTCCTTAATTGCCCATGTCATATAGCTGATACAGATAGACAGATTTAATAAACTTCCCTTTTGATGAACCATACACTTTCTTTCTTTTGATGAACAGTTACAAACCATACACTTTCCACTTCCGATGACATTGTGAGCCATACCGATTGATGGAGCGCAGTAGAATTCTCGCGCCTCCTGGTACTATGGCCCATGTCGCAGAGATGCTACTGGAAATACACACACTTCCCCTCTTTTGCATGAACATTACAAGCCATACACTTTCCACCTTCGATGACATTGTGAGCCATACCGATGTTGAAATTGGACGCGCATGTAGAGCTGCTCGCCCTCCTGGTACTTGCCCATAGATCGGCATAGATGCTACTGAATACACACACTTCCCTCTTTTGATGAGACGTTACGAACCATCACTTTCCACCTTCCGATTACATTGTGAGCCATACCGATGTTGATGGAGCGCATGTTTAAAGCTGCTCTGGGCCTCTGGTACTTGCCATGCCGTATAGATCCTACATATACACAAACTTTCCATCTTTTGATGAACGTTACAAACCATACACTTTCCACCTTTTGATGAACATCTGTGAGCCATCGATGGGCGCATGTAGCATCTGCGCGGCCTCACGTACTAAGCATGGCGCAGAGAACCAGAGACCTGTCAGGAAATCCCAGAACGTCCCTCGTTTGATGAACATTGTGAGCAACACCCCACACGGATGAATCCTAGGTGGAGCTGCTTGTCCCTCCCGTACTTGCCCATGTCGCGAGATGCTACATAAATACCCACTTCCCTCTTTTGAGGAACATTGTGAACCATACCGCTAGCAATTGGTCCTGACCGTGTTTGATAGGCGCATTAGAGCTGCTCGGCCTCCTGTTACTTGGCCACGTCGTAGAGCTGATAAGAAATACAAATTTTAATAACACTTCACTTTTTGAGAACATTTCAAAACATCACTTTTCCCTCTTTTGATGAACATTGTGAAACCTACAGCTACATTGGGTCACATACGATGTTGATGAGCCTATGTAGAGCTGCTCCGGCCTCGTGGTACTGGCCATGTCGTAGTTGTAGAGGGAGCCATGTGGCCCACGGACAGCGCCACCTCGTATCGTCCAGCCCGAGCACTTCTCCGTGTCTCATCGCCTTCATGTGCATCGTCTCCTGCTTCCTGGTGGAAGAAAACGCAAAACCAATCCCAGTCGCTTTATTGACTTTAGGCCGGCCCCACATAATAGCTGATATTCTGCGGAAACCCGTGCGCAACCCTAAATTAAGTGAAACAAGAAGGGAAAGATTTGCGCCGTGTCGCGATTTCCCCATTATGCGAGACCTGTATCCTTCTTTCAGTGACACACTTATTTGGTGTCTTTCCCGTACTGAACTTACTCGTCTAATGTGACCCTGCCTAAAATCGTATACGTGCCCAATAGGTCTACAGCGCATGGGCGCACCTCCAAACATTTAGATAAAATTGGTGATGTAGAGTTGGCACAGACTTCCACGTTCGGTTTCGTGCGCGATAAAACCTGAGTTCGAACCTGGTACATGGGGAAATTTTTTCCTTTCCTCCCACTCTGCACAGGCCCTTATGGTCTGAACGTGGAGTTTTTTCGGATGAGACGATAACCTAGTCCCGTGTGCCATGCAACTTACACACTTTAAACCTAAGTGCATACGAAAAAGTCCGTCAATTGTCACAACTACACTCCCCTTTCCTTGCCTCATCAGTCCACAAAAATTACTATTAAAATAATAATATAATTAATATAGTACATTTAATATAGCGCTTCCCTCAGATGAGCCCAAGTGCTTTACACAATCAAATTTTTCATCACAGACAATCAAAAACAGCATTCAGAGTGACCCACCCAAACAGCGCATATACAAAGCAACTCTCTCTCTAACCACACACCACACATACACATGAACACACACACACCCTAAAACACACCGACATTATCGACGCCAACTCGTTCATCAACCCATTCGGTAAGGCCACAGGCAACCGAGCCGCATGACAAAATTGCATGACAATATTTTTTTTTAAATTACCATGGGGATCAATATGTTCATGGGAGCTGTCGATAGACAGACAATGGTGGAGCCCTCGGAGGAGAACCTCACTCACACTAGCTCCCCTACTAAAACATTACAGTCATCAGTAGGTGGTGTCCTGTGTAAGTTAGCTCAGAACAGGCTCCACTGAACTCGACCGAAGCGACTCAGAAGCAGTGCAGTGTCTCCTCAGCTGGTTGCCTCCTCACGACCTAACATACGAGCTAACATACCGTCAGTGAAATATTCAAAAACCTCGTATCATTCTCGATTTTTTTTGGGCGTTGTGAGTTGATCATAGTCAGCGTTCAGCTTTCCTAATTTTTTCCCTTTTCCGCCTGCCACCTTCCACCCAAACTAAAGCTTGTATCTCTAACGACTTTCTTTCTGGGTTAAATGAGGTTGTGAAAATAGAAAAAAACTCGTAGGTCCCAAATTCTGATCTAGTTAAGGACAAAAACCTCGTATCTTTTAGCCTAAAATTATTTTTTTTAAAGTAATTTTAATGAAATGCAGGACTAAGCTCGCAATGTCTTGACAACATATTCATCATAGTTAATCAATTTTGGTCAACGCGGTTAATTTTTAAAAGTTTTTTTTTTTTCATTTTTCTCAAAACTACCAAAGTTGAGATACGAGGTTTCTGAATTTCACTGATGATAAATTATCTCCCAATGGAATGATGATTTCAGATTGTGCTTGGCTGCCAGTTGGGACGAAAAATGAGCGGCATGGGAGCGACGCCATTGTATGGGTCCAGAAGATGGACAGCAACAAAAAAGGAAAAAAAAGAAAAAAAGCGGACTGACCTTGAACCTGTGCATGGACTGGTAGAGTCTGCCCAGGTTGCCGTAGTGTTTGGCGGTCTGCACGTTGCTCTCCCCGAAGGCCTTCTGGGCCATGGACAGGGAGAACAGGTGAAGCTCCTGGGCCTCACCCAGAAGCTTGTCCTCCACCTCCTTGTCATGGCTGTCGATGGCGCTCTCCTCCATCATCAGAGGCTGAAATCAATCATCATCATCAGGATTGTTCGTTTGTGTCACCATCCTCGTTATCTATCATCATCATCATCATCATTATCATCACCATCATCATCATCCACCTCCTTAACGTGGCTGTCGATGGCGATCTCCTCCTACCAGATATCAGATAGCTGAAATCATCATCATCATCGTCGTCGTCATCTTCGCAATCCTTATCATTGTCATCGGGCGCCATCAACATCATCATCATCATCATTATCATCACCATCATCAATCATCCACCTCCCTTAACGTGGCTAGTCGATGGCGATCTCCTCCAGAATCAGGGGGGCTGAAATCCTTCATCATCATCATCATCATGTTCATCGTCATCATCCTGTTCATCATCGTTATCATCATCAGTGCGCATTTTCAAGCCTCCACCTCTTTGTCGTGGCTGTCGATGGCTATCTCCTCCACTGGAATCAGGGCTGAAATCGTCATCATCATCATCATCATGTTCATAGGTGCGTCATCATCTTGTTCATCATCGTTATCATCATCATCATGCTCATCCTCCACCTCAGAAAAAAAAAAAAAAAAGGGGCGTGGCTGTCGATGTCCAGAATCAGGGCTGAAATCATCATCACATCATCGTCATCCGTCATCGTCATCATGTTCATCATCATCATCATCAACATCAAAAACATGCTCATCCTCCCCCATCCTTTGTCGTGGCTGTCAATGTCTCATATTAGGGCTGAACATCATCATCATCATCATCATCATCGTCATCATCATCATGTTCATCATCAGCATCATGTTCATTCCTCAACCTTCCTGTCGTTGCTGTCGATGTCCAGAATCAGGGCTTAAACTCATCATCATCATTGTCGTCGTGCATCATCATCATCCTCCACCTCCTTTGTAGTGGCTGTCGATGTCCAGAATCAGGGCTGAAATCATTCATCACATCATCGTCGCCGTCATCATCATCATCATGTTCATTATCGTCATCATCCACCTCCCTGTAGTGGCGTATCACAATTGCAATCTCTTCCAGAACCAGAACTACACTACTTGTACTAGTCTACTGCTACTGCTACTACTACATGTCAGTCTGTCATTTTAGATTAAGCGCACGCACACATAACTCAATGCTTCCGTACGGAAACGTCGTAAATGAGTCAAAGAAAGAAGGCAAAAATAAGTGGAAAAATAAGCGCTCTCACCTTTCACTCTCTTTGACGATGATAAGAGGAGGTGATCGGGGGGCAGGATGTGACACAGAATCTCTATGGCTTTCTGGGCGTGGTCCCTGGTTAGAGAAGAAGACAATGACAAAACTTGCATCATTGTCGGTGAAATTCAAAAACTTTGTATCTTAATTTTGGTAGTTTTCGAGAAAAATGAAGGAAAAAAAGTTTTAAAAATTAAACCACGTTTACCACAATTTATTAACTATGATGAATATCTTGTTTTTAGGTGTGAATTCAAAAACCTCGTATCTAAATTTTTGTAGTTTTGAGAAAAATGGAAAAAACTGTTTTAAAAATTAACCGCATTTACAACAATCGATTAACTATGATGAATTATATGTTGTTCAATACATTGCGAGTTTTGTCCTGTATTTTGTTAAAATTACTTTAAAAAAAATATTTTAGACTTGGAATTGTTAACGTACCCTGGGCTAAAAAGGACCTCCGGGGATCATCCCAACAGCCGAACACCTAACGGTACAAAATCCACCAGCTAGGGATGGAAAACATTACGTGCGTGACAGTTTTTTTTATTACCCCGCCACATGCGCAGCCACACTCGCGACTTCGGAAAAAAAAAAAAAAATTAGTTGTGGTTACGGTATCCCGACCTACCCTATTTTGGGGGGACGACCCTAATATTTTTTTTTCTGCCGCGTCCAAAAAAAAGGAAAAAAGAGAGAGAGACGCAATTTCATAACAGGGAATGGCCCATCAGGGGACATAACTCAAACGTGCTGTTACGTCCACGGTGTCCGTTGCAAAATGTCGTCCTCTTGCCTTTTCAATGGAGCAGAGTTGATTCTAGGGCGCGGGATTGGTGCAACCCCCCCCCCCCCCCCAAAATCTGTTCCTTCCAGCAATAATTGGGTCTAAACGCGGGCCGACGCCCACATATTTGCAGAACTGCCCGCACTTTTTACCGATCGCTGCGGGAATTCCTTCGTCGTCTGCTACATCCGTCGTCTGCACAAACCAAAAGCATCGAGCAGGAATTAATGATTTCATTGGTTCCTTTACAATGTTGGTGTGAATCAACCAATCGCGTTCATCTCTTTTTTACCGACAAGAAGTTGCGAGAGTCCTACCCGCCATGTTGAATTTTTTTCAAAATGAAGCGGCCAATGACGCTCTTCGATTTCGATTTTTTTGTGGCGGCAAAGTAAAAAAAAAAAAGAAATCCTCTGCCAAACGAGTGTGCAGAAGATGTTGCAGAAACAGCTACTGCATCAACAGTCTCAGAGAAGCAGCCCGAAGATAACGGCACTAGTGCGAGGGAACACCGGTTCCAAGACATGTGGCAAGACCATGGCTGAAGATTGAATAGGCCGTCTCCCCCCCCCCCCCTTCATCCCCTCGTATCCATTGGACCTGCCCCCCTTTTTTTCATTCTTAGGGGGGGGGGGGGAACGCCCCCACTTTTTCAAAATCCTAGAATCAGCTCTGATGGAGCCATGCGCTCATATTTCTGAAAATACGAGGGTGCTTTTGAACTGGACTTTTCAACACCACTCAGCGATCTCAACAACAAAAATTTTAAAAAAAGAAAAAAGTTACCTACCCCATTTTTGTTTGGCCATGTTACCGTAACCACACCTATTATTTTTTTTGCCTAATAAATAAGAAGGGAAGAGACCGAGTAAAACTGTCCGGATCACCAGGGCACGGGCGCAACTACGCAAAATGAAAAAACCCTGAAAAGCCGGGGTCCAGGGGTAATGTGCAGCTGAAGCAAAAATTGATTTATTAAAGTATTTTAGTTTTGCTTTTCCCACAATTTATACAAATGATTATTCTAAAGTGTTTCGAAAATAGACACACAAAGATCTTGTTTGACAATGTTTTTTATAAAAAAATTCTAGAAATGATATCTACTCAGTCTTCCGTTAATATCTTATTTTCAACTCAGTCTTCTCTTTCTATTTTGAACTCTTACTATTTGCTTGCTGTCTGTCAGTCTTTCTTTTTACATTGATAATGTATGTATCATACGAAATGTCTGTATGTCTGTAAAAGGACCAAATACCACCTGAATGTCTTGTGTTTCATGTGTCTACGATTGGTCCTAGTGGTCATCTAAATTTTTTTTTCTTAAAGTTGGAAATTCCTTTTCTGGTAAAATTCAAAAAAACAGGAAATCCTTGTATACCAGGAAAAGCTGCACCCATACCAGGGTGTCCGCGATACTGAGCGGCGCGGCGGGGTTCGACTGTATTATTTTTAAATGGCTGTCAAAGAGCGGTACGAATCATGCGGTTGCTGTTGGTCCGCGATACTGAGCTGCCCCGTTAGGCGCGGCGGGGTTCGACTGTATTTTATAAAATGGCTGTCAAAGAGCGCTGGTGCGTTACCTGGCGTCCTTGAACTTGCCGGTGCTGTACTCAAAGACGTAGGTGGCGTAGGCGAGGTCCTCGTGGGCGATGGCCACGTGCAGGTTGTTGCCCCCGAACACCTTCATCCGGATGGACAGCGCCAGCTGGGGGACAAACACACAGAGCTTTAACCCCTTGACTGACCACGACACCACAGAGGTTGGAGGATGATGCATTGTGGTGACTATGATGATGATGATGATGATTTCAGTCTTGATTCTGGAGGAGATAGGCAAGGTCCTCGTGCATTCATCCGAATGGACTGCGCCAGCTGGGAGACAAAACACGCAGAGCTTAACCCCTCGACTGCTTGCCACCAACGTATCACGCACAGGCCTCTCGCGACATCACTGATGACGTCATCCGATGAAGAGGAATAACCCTGATATGCCGGCTTTTGCTCTAAGGTAGGGGATGTTGAGAAGTTGTCAGTATTGCATGCCTATTGATGTTTCTGTCCGTCTCCAATGCAAGCAGACGATTTTGATTTTGTAAGACTACTGTGATGAGGTGGGATGTTGGTGGGAAGGGTGGAGGGTTATAAGTTAAAAACTTGTATGAAAGTGAGTGTGCAAGTGGGCGTGCAGTTGTTAAACTTAAAGTGAGCAGGGCGTGTGAAGTGTGAAAGAATACTTTTAAAGCATGTAATTACAATTTATTTTGTTCTTTTATAAATTGTTTGGTTTCTACTATTCTAGTGTGTATATTGGACGTGTCCACAAGAATATTATCCTTGTTTTTATGAGGACAAAGCAAAGGTTGAGTTGAGCCGAGTTGTTGAGGTGAATGACCGAGAAAGCAAAACTCCCGAATTTCAGGGCAGGGAGGTTCTGGAAATCCCTTGCCAATCTTGTTTGACTGTTGCTGGTGAATGTTGATTTTACCTGTCTGAACACGATGTCGCATTCTTACGACACGACCAGTTTAGAGTTGAAACAACACAGTTTACGCCAGGAATCCAACGCTCTTTCGGTCAAAGTCACGGGGATCAGTGATGTTCTGGTGAGCTGTCGATGGACGGCACGTGTGGCGCCCTCGGAGTATGACGCTCACCCAATGCTGGCTCCAGACTAGGCATTGTTATCGGGGCCGTTGGTGGATCCTCTTTGGCTCCATATGGACTGGATTGACCCCTCCCCTCCACGAGTCTCTCCCTCATGGGGGTACCGGGAGGTCTTTCTTAAAAATAGTTCCCCCACCTTCTGGAAGTTCTGTGCTATGTAACTTCCTCTAATCTGCCACTCTCTTTGACTCTGCCGCTTTTTCCTTGCTTACTGTCATCGATTATCTTTCTGATCTTAGTGCCCATTCTCCTGCCTTTTTTACCAAAAAATCTTCCAAATAACTTTTCTCCTTTGAGCTCCTCCGAATCGGAATGCGTCGGCTGTACCAGCGGGGAGACGCAGTGAAACTGAACGGGACACATACGAACTTTACCCATCTGGCATTTTGGTCTGTGACACGAAGAATAAGAAGACGAAGGAAGACAAGAAGAGAAGAAGAAGAGAAGAAAATTGTCATCAGTAGGGAGGGGGTGGGGGGGTGTTAGTAATTGTTGTCCTGTTATGTTGCGTCAGAACACGGCTCCACTGAACTCCACCGTATGCTTCAGCAGCATATACTGGGTTCTCCTCTGGTGTTGCCCTCCTGACGGCCTAACCTTCGATTCGTTTCCCTTGGACTGCTGATTCGGATTCTGCGCCTGAATAAACCAGGGTGTGGCTGCGAGTTGGACTCGGAACAGCGCCAGAGAGCACGCCATTGTTGGACTCAGAAGATAGGACAGCTAAAAAATTTTTTTTAAGCACAACAGCGCTCGACTCATGCTCCTATATCTTTGTTCCAGCCCTTTTAGAGACCCACGAAAAACATTTCCCCCCAAATTTTATCGCACGTAATTTAACTCAGATTATTTTCTTGTGGTGTTACCAAAGACGTGAAAAGAAAAGACAACAGTCCCGGTCCTTTTCCTAAGGAGTATGAGGCGAACACTGGTTATGTCCCTTTTAACTGACACATTTAGGGTTACTTAACTCTTTTTTCAAACGAAGGTTATCTTTTCACTGAGTCAGTTTTATACTTTGGATAACTACCCCACTACGATAACTCTATCGCAGGCTCGCCGTACCTCTTAAGTAGTCCATCTTACCTTGTTAGAGTCTTTGGTGGTACTAGCAATGAGAGGCTTACCGAGCTTGGTTACTGGCTACCAAATCTGTATTATTAAAAAATCAGGACTTTACTGGTTTCGCACTGCTCCGGTTATTGCCTCATAATTGTTCCCACCATCTTTTGTATTTCAAATCCCTCACGATGGCCCGAAAGGCCAAAAAACCATATTATTCACGTCATTCCCTCTCAAAAAATTTCCATTTTAATTTTCGCTGAAATCCGCAAAATCAGCTAAAAAAAATCTCTATGAAGAGCTATTTTTCTTTGCTCTAATTTCATTACTATGTATGAATATTCTTTACATCTGTATGAATATTGCTGTGTATACAATGATAGTGGAATCCGCTTAATCTGCCACTTTTGGACCAGGAAATATATGCCGATAAAGCGAATCGGCCGATAACACGAACCTCGAGATACGATGACTGCAATTATGCAAGTCAAAGCAATGACGTCAAATTAGAAATGTTTGCGGTTCAAATTCAAATTCTTTCCCGTTTTGTGATGTGTGTGTGTGTGGTGTGGTTGTTTATTAATCCTGACAACTTGACAGCAGCACGAGTAAAAAACAATGATTTTGTTTTCTTGATTGGTTTTAACGCCATGGCAGATTCTTCTTTCAATTGACAACACGCCCTTCCAAATTCCACTAACACATGAAAGTAAAGCGTGTTGTTCATTTTTTCTGCCTCTGTTGTTCTCCCTCTCAAAAAGGGGTAAGAGGAAAAATAGTGAGAAAAATTGGCCATAGTCTAAATTGAAGATTTCAGCTTTGGCGTAAACGACAAAATACACACATTCCTTAAGAAAAAAAATTCCGTTCAGAGGATTGCCGATTAAGCGGCTTTGGCCGTTTTCCGATGGCCGATTAAACGATTCCACGGTATGTATATTGCTGTTGATGGGCTGAAAGGTGAGTGAAAACATGAATTGTGGGATGTATGAAGAGAAGGAATAAAAAATTGTTGAATAAAATTTAAGAATCGGAGCCCTGAGCTGTGACAAGCCGAACGGCTGAGAACGAAAAACTGGGAGTGACTGTTACCTGGTAAGACAGTGACGGCAGAATTGGATGGCATCCACATTCAGCAGAAAGAAGCCTGTTAGTCCAACAGGGCGTCCGCTGTACTTGGGTCTCTATACCAACTCTCCCTGACAACAACAACAACAGTAGTTCACAAATGTGACTAACAAACACAGACAGTAGCACAAAGTGGTGTGACACAACAACAGTAGGCACAAAGTGTGACCACAACACAGTAGCACACAGTGTGCAACAACAACAACAGTAGCACCAAGTGTGACACAACACACAGTACACAAGTGGATACAACACAACAGTACCCAAAGTGTGACAAAAACCACACAACCTAGCACAAAGTGTGAATGACAACAACACAGTAGCACAAAGTGTGACGACAACATACAGTAGCACAAAGTGTGATGACAACAACAGTAGTACACAAAGTTTTGACAACACCAGCAACAGTAGCACAAGTGTGATGACAACAACCAGTAGCACAAGTGTGACGACAACACAACAACATTAGGCACCAAGTGTGAATGACAACACAACAGTAGCCAAAATGTGACAAGAAACCAATAACAACAGTAGCACAAAGTGCAACACACAACATAGCAAAGTGTGACAACAAACACACAAAACAACAGTAGCACTAAAGTGTGACAAACAACACAACAACAACAGAGCACAAGTGTGTGACAAACAACACAGTATCACAACGTTGATGACAACAACAACAACATAGCACAAAGTGTACCACAACATACAACACCATAGCACAAAGTGTGATTACCACACAACAACATTAGCACAAAGTGTGACAACAACAACAACATAGCGCAAAGTTGCGCAACAAACATAGTCACAAAGTGTGACAACAACAACACCAACAACTTACAGAACAAAAGTGTGATGACAACAACACAACACACAGTACACAAGTGTGACACAACAGTAGCCCAAATGTGACAACAACAACAACAACACCAACACCAACTAGTACACAAAGTGTGACACAACACAACATAGCATACAAAGTGTGACAACAACAACACAACAGTAGCCAAAGTGCGACCACAACATACACAAATGTGCAACAACAACAACACACACAACGTAGCACAAAGTGTGATGACAACAGCAACAGTAGCACAAAGGGTGACAACACACAACATAGCACAGTGTGACAAAACAACCAACAGTAGAAACAAAGTGAGACAACACGTAAGCAACAAGTGTGACAACAGACAACAACAACACAGTATCACAAAGTTTGATGACAACAACATCAACCATAGCACAAGTGTGATAACACAACACCAACAACAGTAGCAACAAAGTTCTTAACAACACAACAGTAGCACAAAGTGTGACAACACAACAACACCATAGCACAAGTGTGATACAACAACAACAACAACTAGTAGCACAAAGTGTCACAACAACAACACAACAGGCACAAAGGTGATGACAACAACAACAACGTAGCACAAGTGTAACAACACAACAACAACATTAGCACAAAGGTGTATAACAACACAACAACAAGTAGCAGCAAAGTGTGCTAACAGACAACCCATAGCACAAGTGTGAGAACCACACAAAACAGTAGGCACAAATTGTGTAACCAACACAGTAGCACAAGTGCGACAACAACAGTGCACAAGTGTAATGCAACACAAACAACAGTAGCACAAAGTGTGACAACAACTAGTACACAAAGTGTGCCAACAACACAACAAAACAACAACATAGCACAAATTTGATAACAACAACAAAACAGTCAACAAAGGGTATGAACAACACAACACATAGCACAAGTGTGATTAAACCACAACACAGTAGCACGAATGTGATAACAACAACAACACATTATCGAACAAGTGTGTACAACACAACAAACAGTACCAAAGTGTGTATCACACAACACACAGTAGCACAAAGGGTGACAACAACAACAACAACACATAGCACAAGTGGACACACCAACCACAACAGTACACAAAGTGTGACAGCAACAACAAGTAACAACCGTGCACCAAGTGTGACAAAACAACACACAACAGTAGCACAAAGTGTGACAACAACAACAAGAAACAACACAACAGTAGCACAAGTGTTGACAACCCAACAACCAGTAGCACAAAGTGTGAGACAACAGTAGCAGCAAAGTGTGACAAAAACAACACATAGCAAAAGTGTGACAACCACAACACCGAGTACAACAAAGTGCGACAACAACAGTAAGCACAGTGTTACAACACAACAACAGTAGCACAAAGTTTACAACACAGCAGGTAGCCAAAGTTGATGCCAACAACAACATTGCACAAAGGTGTGATGATCACAACAACAGTACACAAAGTGCGACAACAACAGTAGCCATCTGTGACAACAACAACAACACAGTAGCACAAAGTGTGATTGACAACAACAACACAACAGTAGCAGCAAAAGTGTGACAAAAACACAACACCGAGTAGCACAAATGTGGTTACAACAACAACAACACAGTAGCCCAAAGTGTTGCAACAACAGCATCACAAATGTGACAGACACAGTAGCAAAAATTGTGACAACAAACAGCATCACAACGTGTGACCACACAGCGATAGCACATAAGTTGACAAACACAGCTGCTACAAAGTGTGCAACAACAACAGTCGCGCAAAGTGTGCACAACAACAGTAGCACAAGTGTGTGACAACACAGTAAGCACAAAAGTGTGATAACACAACAGTAGCGCGAAAGTGTGCACAACAACAGTATTCCAAAGCTTGACAACAAACACAGTAGCGCAAAGGTGACAACAACAGTAGCACAACGTGTGACAACACAACAGTAGCATCAAAGTGTGACAACAACAACATAAGCACCAAGTGACACCACAGTAGCACAAAGTGTGATCAACACGTAGCGCAAAGTGTGACAACACACACAGTAGCACAAAGTGTGACAACAACAAACAACAGTAGCATAAAGTTGTTGACAACAACACATGTAGGCACAAAAGTGTGACACACGTACACAAAGTGTGCACAACAACGTACCATAAAGGACAACAACAACGTAGCCAAAGTGTGACACAACAGTAGCACAAGTTGTGACAACAACAGTAGCACAAAAGTGTGACAACACAACAGTAGCTAGTGTGCCAACCAACAGTATTCACAAAGTGTGACAACAGTACACAAAGTGTGACAACACACCACAGTAGCACAAGTGTGCACACAGTAGCCAAAGTGGACAATAACACAGTAGCACAAAGTGTGACAACAACAGTAGCACAAGTGTGACAACAACAGTATCACAAAGTGTGACAACAACAACTAGCTAAAGTTTGACAACAACAGTAGCACAACTTGTGACAACAACACAGTAGCACAAGTGTTCAACACAGTAGCAGTATCACAAATGTGTCAACAACAACAGTACCCAAGTGGACAACAACAGTAGCACAAAGTGTGACACAACAGTAGCACAAAGTGTGACAACACAGTAGCACAAATTGTGACAACACAGTAGCACAAAGTGTTACACAACCACACGGTACACTCAAGTGTGACCACAACAACACAACAGTAGCACAAAGTGTAATAAAATTTTCCAGTACCGTAAATCCTGGCCTATAAGACGCCCCTGCTATAGCTGCACCCCTTAACCCTTTCATCGCCACTGTCGCCTCTTGTCACCACAATGATTTCACACCCATCGTCGCTAAAGGCCATTAAATGAGGGTCTGGTATCCAGTGACCTTATTTGTAAGGACAGGCCCCATGTTATGCACGTCACAGAGGAATCCCGATATGTAGATGAATATTTTCTTGTACCCGGGTAAGACTTAATGGTAATTTTGGCTGAGGAATGTCTAGCGTTGAAATGTGTTAAATGACAAAATTTTACGTATTTATTGACTTATGTTATAACCACAACCAAGTTTACGAAGCCACAGAGGAAATTATATGCACACAAACCAACACAAATATAAGATTCTCCTATCAGAAACATGAGTATTTATGCTCTCAGATACTTAAGCATGAATTTGAATCTTATTGATACCCAAACCAGTTTTCGATTCTAAAGAGCTCAATTAGGCTGAAGAACTGTGGCTAGAAACGATTTAATCATACTGATAAAAAATCCACGATAGCTCTTATGATAACATGCCGACAATGATGATAGATGCATTATGACGACGATGATAATGATGATGATTACATGATGATATGATATGAAAACATTGAGATGATAATGATGATGATGAAAACGTGACGACGATGATGAGACGACAACGATGATGATGGCCGCCGCACGAAGAACTACCTGGCTGATGGACGGCTAGTTATTAGCACCTCTGCCTTTCTTAACTCTCTCTTTCACAACACAGGCCTGCAAAACCACACACACAGAATCATCTCACTGGTTCTCGCCCTTTCACACTCCCCTCCCCCCCCCCCACCCAACCCTCCTCCCCTCTTAAGTCTCTCTTTACAACACAGGCCTCAAAAATACACACACATACAATCATCTCACTGTCTCTTGCCCTTCACAGCTCCCCTCCCCCCCAACCCTCCTCCCCTGTCTTAAACCTCTCTCTTTACAACACAGGCCTGCAAAATGCACACACACACACAGAATCATCTCACTGGTTCTGCCCTTCACACTAGCTAAACCTCCCCCCCCCCCCCCTCACCTCGCCTCCACCTTCTTAAAGTTAAACCCAGGGAAGTGAGAGGACCCAAAATAAAAAAGCTTACTGGACATTGGGGGCCGCCTCGTGCCCCCGGTTGTGGACTGCACGGTAGGAGTGTAGAGCATAAAATGTGGTGGTACGTGTTTGTGTAAATACATATAAACATGTGTGTGTGTGTGTGTATGTCTATGGGTATGTGATCTAAGTGTAAACACTAGATGGTGTGGGTGTGACTATAAGTATGTGACAAAGATTAAAAACTATACATGTACACTGTGTTGTTGTGACTCGGTGTGTGTCACTGTGTGTGTGAGAGAGAGACATATACTTGTATGTGAGCAAGTTTAAAGACTATAACAGTATTCATAGGCCTGGATGTGTGTGTATGAGTGTGTGTGTGTGTGTGTGTGTGTGTGAAGAGAGAGAGAGAGAGAGAGAGAGAGAGAGAGAGAGAGAGAGAGAGAGAGAGAGATAGAAGAGAGAGAGTATGGAGGGAGAGTAGACTGAAAAGGTGAGAAAAGATAAAGTGTGTGTGTGTGTGTGTGTGTGTGTGTGTGTTGTGTGTTTCTCACACAGTTGACTAAACTAGTCTTTGGATGTTAAGATGAGTTGACTTGAAGAAGCACCTTTGAAATATTTTAGAAGATAACGCGTAATTCATTCTTCGAATCTTGCATTGTCAAGGTGCTTTTTTTTTTTACTATTCAAGCACGGAGCCTTCCCCCTGTTTGCATAGCTTGGGGGATGTCCACAACAACCACTCACCCAAAACTTGCCTTCCACCTTACATCAACTTATTCCCGATTTTCCGATTCAACTTTCCGGATGAATCGCCCGGCACGTATCTTAAATGCTTATGTCCTCTGATGCGTTTCAATCCAACCAGCCAACCAGTCAAAATTTGCATCGGCATCCTCTGTCTCCTCGTATTCACATCGACAACAGTGGCGCTGATAATTCTTATTGTTGCGGATAAAACAATCGCTCAATATTACTCGCTCATTCCACGAAAAACGCCAAGGCGTATTGAAATCATGCGTCATTGGGAGGGCGAAATTGACCATCACAAAGCTTCTTACGATTTTCGCAGTCAAGGGCTAGTACGACGGCGCTAACTTTGCTTGCAAAGCGTGCAGAACCTCGGCAAATCGACCGTCAATTACGTTTTTTTTGCTTTCATAGTTCTTTAGGGGGTTTTGACGATATAAAAAGCGCATTTTACCGCGCAACTCTCACATCCCGATAAGCCTCGCTTTACAACATATGCCTCAAAAACGCACACACGACAGAATCATCTTACTGTTCTGTCCTCACATCCATCTCCACCCCCCCTCCCCCCCCTCCACCTTCTTAAACTCTCCTCTTTACAACAATAGGCCTGCGAACACACACACCAGATCATCTACGTGTTCTGCCTTCACAACCAGTCTCCCCCCCCCCCCCACCCCCCAAACCCTCCTCTCCACCTTCTAAACTCTCTCTTTACAACCAGGCCTGCAAAACGCACAGCAAGCACAGAATCTCTCTCACTGGTGCTGCCCTTGCACAACCATCCCCCCCCCCCCCCCACCTCCACCTTCTTAAACTCTCTTTACAACACAGGTCATGCAAAACGCACACACACAGAATCATCTCACCTGGTTCTCTGCCTCTTCATCCAACCATCCTCCCATAATCCTCCACACCCACTCCCCACACACACACACACTATGCAAAAAATTGGGGGGGGTTAAAAAAAAAAAAAAAAAAAAAATTTAAACCGCCCACACACACTCTCTATGCCCACAATCCACACACATATGCACGCAAACCTCACATGCACACTCACTACCACATTCATATGCAGCAAAACTTCACGACACACACACACAACAAATATTCACGGAAACACACACAACACACGCACACACTCATTGCCATGCAAACCGTACCAACACATCACACTCATATGCACGCAAAACCGCAAACGAACATATAATAGTATATTTATTACGCTCTTTCCGTCAAATTAGCCCAAAGTGCTTTACAATCCATTAATCCATCAACAAGTAGACACAGAAATACAAAGCACTCTCTCTCGTCTCTCTCTCACACACCACACAAACATAAGTACACACACACAAATTTATCGACCTCTGACCCTCATTATTCATCTTTCATTCCGTACGCATAGCAAATGAGTTGCACTTACTGACCACATCCACACACACACATACACAAACGTCAGAGGATACACATACAAGTACACTCACTATACAACCGTAGGCACTCAGACCACACACCCAATCATATACATTCAAAATCACACAACTCCCACACACACACCAAACACACCGCACGCAACAACCCTAGTTCACCCACTACTCAGTTATGCACACAAAACACCAAAAAAACCGCACAGACCCACACTCACACTCATCAAATGCATGCAAATCACACTCTCACAACACCCACAGAACCACACACACATGCGTACACACACACACACATACAATATCCTGAATAACGTTTCCAAAGTGAAAACGTCACAAACCCATGAGTAAAAAAAACCACACTGTGTTTTCTATGTAACTGTTCAATAAACACAAAAGACTGTGTGTGTTGTGTGTGTGTGGTGTGTGTGTTTTTTTGTGTGTGGTGTGCGTGTGCGTGCCGTGTGGCGTGTGCGTGTGAGGGTGGTGTTTTTTAGACTGCATTTGTAAAAACTTAATTCTTATGATGTTTTTATATAATATACGTGTGCATGTCTTATCCTTTCTATGTTTTTGATGTTGTTTTATGTGCATGGGCCAGACCAAGAAAAAAAAAAATTTTTTTTGTCTGTATAGTGTTAAAGACAATAAATGTTGCTTTGATTGATTGATTGACGGGAAGTATTTTGTACACTTACCTTAGCACACTGCCTTAAATTACATCCCACCACCGTCGGTAGAAAACAAAAACAGTAAATAAAACAAAACAAAAACAAATGGCCGAGCAAAAATTAAAACATATTAAGTAAGGTAAATGATGGCTCCCCCCCCCCGCCATCCTTCCATTTCTCGTTGTTTCCATTTTTCCGTTCTTGCCTTTCTTATACTGCAGATTGAGGTATCTTCATCCTCTATTGTTTGCTCAATATTAAACACTAATTTTCATCCAATTTACATACTTTAAACACATGCATTCAATAATAGTAAAATATAATGCAAGACGGAAAAAACGCAATTGACCAGGAACTTGTGACAACATGCTCCGCGGCTGTTGTTTTGCACTGCAACTACATAAGGGGGGGGTCTATTAGATAATGGCCTTTTCTCATGACTGCAATTAATTATTTAACAGATAATCAGCTTGTAAAAAGGTTTTAATAAAATACAGCTTAATGTTTGGTACGAGGCAAGTGTTAAAATGCGGTGGCAGAAGCTGAGAAATGTGGGGGGGGGGGGGTGTGTCACATCTTTGACCTTTACCGAATTTAATTATAGAAACTCACAAGTTTCTGCCACATACATACATATATAAACTTTTTTCTGGCAATAACCTCCACCAATTTAACATATTGCGGCTCACGATCGTTCAAAGTAAGAAGTCTCAAAATTATACTGATGGTAATCTGTTACTACTAACTCGGTACATCTTGGCCCCCCCCCAAAAATTGTTTGAAATTGATTTGCATTTGAGTTTTTGGTGATTTTTAGACAATTATAATGGCGATCTGAGGGAGACCCTACGTCCATTTTTGTATGTAAGTCCAATGGGTTAAACATGTACGCTGGCAGTTTTTTAAGTTTTTTTCCAATCATATTGTTTGCTTGTTCTGATTCTAGAACAAATTACACTGCTGCTGCTGCTAACCTTCAGTACAGTGGAACCTCCTTCTCAGACCTCCCATTATAAAATCCCCCCACCATTAAGAACCTACTTCTCTGAGACATTGCCCTATTTTGTAACTTTAAAATACCTCCCTTATAAGACCCCTCCCTTATCAGACCTCATTTTGGATATTTTTGTAAAGTGTCCTATAAGGGAGGTTCCACTGTAAGTTAGTCTTCAGGTACCGGCCTACCACCCAAGTTCTTTTTTAGGTACTCCACGAAATAAAATTTCCCGTTTACCTTTTTTCTCAATAATTTCCGTATTTTACAAGGAGCCCAAAAACGGAACATTACCGAACATTAAACCTCATGCGAAATGGGAAATCACTTCGATTTTGGACCGATTTAAGAACTCTTTAAGTTCCAAAACTTCCGTATTAATTTTTCCATTTACCGTACTGCAGACTGGGGCTCAAAATCGTATGTAGTAGCATGGTATGAGTAGTTATGCATACAAATGGAATTATACTTACTAATAACATTATATAAATATTTTAAAGGAACTGCACAACTGTTGTCCTCCGAACAAATCATCAAATGATTCTTTCAGGAAGCAAAACAATCACATGTGGTATCCTGAACATTATCTTCTTGTTGTTGTTGTCAATCGGCCCACTTCAATCAGGTTGAAGATAATCGGACGATATATGACTACAAAAGAATACAACAGAAAAATGTGACCCAATGAAAGGCCTGGGTGGGGCATTGGTTTGGATGCCTTCGTGCCTCCATACGGGGTCCTCCCTGTGGTTGATAACCGGGGTTCTTTCGTAAAATAGTTTTCCCCCACCCCTCTGGGACGTTCCTGCTTTGACTTCCTCTAATTCTGCCACTCTCCCTTGACCTCTGCCTTTTTCCTATCTTTCTGACTTGTTGGCCCATTCTCCTGCCTTTCCCAAAAAGAATCTTCCAATATTGTTCTCCTTTAGCTCATCCAAAATCGGATCTATGTCCGGCTGTACGCATCGGGGAGAACCACTCCTGAAACTGAACAACCCGGACACATACGTACCTTAGCCATATGGCCATACGGGCCTGGGACCACAGAAGAAGAAGAAGAGGACTACGAATAAAGGCCTGAAATTCCGTTAACAAAACCCAACAATGTCTAGACTATTCCGGTATTCTAGATTGGATGCGTTTCAAACCTCAGTCCCCTCTCCCCCCCCCCCTTCCGAGGCAAACCCGTGCTGTTTTTTACACAATGTTACCTACCTTTTGGTGTAGAGGTGGCACAGTGGTAGCGTTCGCTTTTCTGTCAAGTAAACAGTGATTTTGAACCTGGATACAGGGGGATTTTTTTCCTCCTCAATTTTCGCAACTAGGCTTACAGTCTGAATGTGGAGTCTTTCGTATTGAAAGAACGAATAACCTGAGGTCCCGTGTGCCCATGCATTAGCACACGTTTAAAGTTAGAACCCGTGTCAATGAAAAAAAGTCATCATTTGGTCAAAAATGTACCCCCGCCCTCCCGTCCCTTTCTTTCCTTCCTCATAAAATCACAGCCACAAAAAATCCGCATGCAAAAAAACACACCAAAAAAGGGTGGCGCACCTCTGGCTGCGACGCGCTCAATCCCAGGTGGGAGCACCCGAATTTTCACGAGATGCCTCCGTGACTATAAAAGTACCTAATCCTAAAAAAATAATACCATCCTGTTACCTGATGCTGACGAGCTTGTTTTCAGGTTTCCCTGCAGGCGCTTGAAACATGTCCTTTGAACCGCCTGTCCACGAAAAAGAAGAATAGACCCATTCAAATCTAAACCTTCCCCTCCTCAAGCGCCTTGTATTTTTATTTTACGTTTTAGGGCGTTGTCCGTATGCAATCTTCAACAGACAAGAGGGGGATTAACCTTTGTTTCCCCGTAACCCGAGAGTGGCTGCTTGCCTTAACCTTTTTTAACTCTGATCATGCTTTACTACCACAGAACACGATGGCGGGGGGTCTTCCATCCACTACCCCCTACTCAGCAAGAGCAAATTCCAAGGTGTTTATCCCTGTCTGGTGGCGGGGGGTCTCCCAGAACCCCTACTCAATCACTACAAGTTGCTCTTTAAAGTAGGGGTAGTGGAGACCCCCTTCATCCGGACGTAGGTATAAATCAAATTCCGCTCATAATTAAACGTCATTTTTATACACAATTATATAATTTAACACACTTAAAGCCATTTACGTTTTGACAAAGTTGCATGAAATTTTCATGACGACTTGCTTAAGAGTTGTAGAAGCTATAACATGTTTTGTGTGTCAAGGGGTTCGTGCTGCGACCCCCAGAATCCGGTAAGGTTAAGAGAAAGTAAACAATGAACGTAGCTCTAAAGATAGACAAACACATGGCGGGTGCTCCAGCAGTGAATGTCTTTGCAGTTGGTGGGAGTGTATAGTGATGTCTGGGGCGAGTTACTGACAGTTTAAATATGAAACAGGAAAGAAACTGATGAAAAAAGTGAGGGAGGGGTGGGGGCAGAATGGGGTGGGAGGTGGGGCCAGAAGTGGGGGGGGGGTGGGGGGGGGAGGGCAAACACAAAGAGAGAAAGCGAGGACAACAAAGGGAGAATTAGAGAGACAGACAGAGACGAAAACAAAAAGACAGACACCGTGACACAGGTTCATAGAATAAGGGTCATGGTCACATTCAGTAGAGTTGATGTATTTATTATACAGAGACTGCTTGCCCCTACTTTTTCACCTTTCAGGAACCAAGACTTTAAAACTCTCCGGAATTTACCACAATGGGGTTTTTTAAACATTGCAAGAAAATGTAGCTTGCTAATTAGTAATTTTTTTGTGTTGATTTTTGCCGATGTGGCTTGCTTTCCTCTTGCTACGATTGCTACGCGCACGTACGCCGATTCACAAGAGACAAGTCCACAAAATGTAACGAAAGTTTGTTCTTGTTGTTACTTCCCTATCACGATGAACGGACCATTTTGCATATTTTGGGTAAGTAGAAAAAATCCCACAATATCCCAGTCCTAACTTTAAACTAGCCTTTTGGTTCACTAATTTCACTATTTGGCGCCATCTTTTGCAGACAGGAAGTGCAATCGCGACACAATATCATCAAAAGTCTGCAATATCATAAAGATCGGCTGCAATATATCGCAAATA
Organism: Phymorhynchus buccinoides; assembly: GCA_017654935.2. NCBI lineage: Eukaryota > Metazoa > Mollusca > Gastropoda > Neogastropoda > Raphitomidae > Phymorhynchus > Phymorhynchus buccinoides. The sequence continues at coordinate 32,295,703 of CM065700.1, read as the reverse complement.
TCGCTGCTATATATGCTGCAATATCGGCTGCACCATTTCGGCAGCTTCCAAATTTCACATTTCAACACCACTTTCCCTACCCTTCAATTCTCCCGGGAAACAGGCAGCAAGAATTGTATTTTTTTTTCCGGAACTCTATCCAACCGCCCGTTTTCCATAGGTCACGGCCACACATACGAACCTGTGAAGATTAGGCCACTCCGATCCTATCAGATTAAATATCAAGGGGCTTCTTAAGTGAAGGGGTCTAACGAACCTGTGACGATAGGCCATCTCCGTCATATCAGATAAATATCAAGGCTTTCATGATCTTTCTTCCACTTCCCCCTTCTAAGTGGGGTCCGCTCACCCCCTGCTTGACATTTAACGGGTAATTTTTCCATTCAATTTTCACCCCCAGTTGCAAATGTTTATGGGGTAAAGGCGAAAAAACATGTGAGAAGCTCCATACGATCTGCAAATCCCCCACCCCACACCCATGAGTTTTCAAACCAATTGTGGCTTCTTTCTCTTTTCCCTTTATCCTTTCTTTGGCTTTCCTGCGCGACCCAGGTAGAACTATTTTTAGGATCTATCCCCAGACAGTTGTGGTGGCAGGAATGCCCCTATCATACGATTGAAATATTTAGAAATATTCTTAACCTACTGATAAGTACGGTTGTTGTTCACATGCAATCGGTCCATCATCATCATTTAATGCTCATCCTCGTGACTTAAGTGCCCCCGCCGACCACCTCTTTCCGTATCATACCAACTACCGCTAAATCTAACTACCTAAACCCCCCCCACCCGCTACTATCTAATCTAACTAACTAACCCCTACCCCCCCACAACCCCCCCCCCCCCCTAATCTACCCCCCCCTAACCTACCCCTCCCCCCGCCCCCCCCCCACCCCACCCACTACCCCCCCTCCCCCTCTACCTCTAACCCTACCTACCCCCCCCCCCCTACCCCTACTACCACCCCCCTCCCCCCCCCTTCCTCTTTACTCGGGAGGCCGCCGACTTTAATTGCCATCCCACCATCAAACCGACGCCGATTAAGGCAGTTTATATCTCTCTTTGAAAAAAGGCCCGATCTACCTCCCCATCACGAGAAAGTTGACAACCACGGTCGGCTCTCCCGTTGAAAGACGAACCCGTCCTTTCCTCCTATCACGAGCAATGATAGGGAATGTTAAGCATGTGATAAGGATGTAAACCGGCGCGTGATTTTCGGTACTAGTATGCATAAAATTATAAGCGATATCATCTTAGTGGCGTGTCAAATTTCTATAAAAAACCAACCACAAAAGGCTTTTTCATATTGTTTTAAATGAAGGCTATAATTGGGTAGTGAGAAAAAAGTTTGTCCACACAAGACGCTGAAAACCCCTAGCTAAAGCAACAATGTTGCAGTACTCAAACCTCAACCTCTCCCATAGGCCGTCATAATAATCCCAACTAGTGAGTATTTATTGAGGCTGGTGATTGAGATTTTTTGTTTTGTTTGCTCCGAGTTGTGATCTAAGATCCTAGTGGGTTCCAATGATGAATACGAAGGATAGCTGAGATGTTTATTGAAGAGAAGGGGTAAACTTCTGTTCTATTTTATGTGCACATGATATTTTGTGTGTGTGTGTTTATTTTTATATGCTTACAAAAACTTTAAAACACTGGAAAAAAG
>CM065700.1:32277974-32293537 GCA_017654935.2 Phymorhynchus buccinoides | reverse complement strand
CCTTGCCCACCCTCCTTAAAAAAAAAAAGTTTAACTTAATCCGAAGAAGAATGTAATTTCATACAATGTAACAATGTACATCTTTTTATGTTTGTTTTATTAGTTCCATATTATAGTTTGGTGTGTTTTTTAACGCAAGTACTCAGAAAAATAAAAAAAAACTCAACCTTTCTCATCAACCTCTGATCAGCAACGGTGATCTAGACTTTGCGGTAATACTGTTTGTGTGCTATGCTCTGTGAGTCTGTGTTTGAGAGAGGGACAGGGGCATAATGCTGCGGTCTCTTTGATGTGGCTAGAGGATAGTGGAGGGGGAGCGGGCAGGAGAGAGGGTGGGGGTGGAGGGGAGGATTAACGGCAACTAAAAGGAAAGTTATCCTTCCAAGTAGGTGCGTCAAAGCAAAGCTTTGCGTAATCAGAAAAGTAGAATTAGTTGGTTGAGTGGAGGTTTTACGTCCTCATGGCGGAAAGCCCTTAGGGACAAGTTCTGGTGCTGGGTCGATGGTAGAATTAGTACATGGCACCAGTCTAGTACTCAGTTAGAGTAGTAGTATGCTTGTGTTGGTGACGCTCTGCTCTGGTTTTCTTATGCATAATTTTTTTGTTTTTTGGTGTTTTTTTTGGGGGGCCATAGACTATAAATGATTGACATGGAAGGGGAGGGGAAGGAGACGCCTCTTTGATGTTTCGTGTTTGTTGTTGTTTATAGGACTCCCCTCTTATACAGGATAATTCTATTGTCCGTTTAATTTTTTTAAATTTTATACGCATGTGTTTTCATTTAACACAACCGTCGGACGGGTTTGCACTGCAGAAAAAATAGTTTAATATAAAAAAAAGTCAGTCAAGGGAAGGCTAGTTCACTAATATTTTTTTGTATTTTTAATTTTTTTAATTTTTATTTTTAATTTTTTTAAATTTAAAATGCTTTCATTGGAACCCAAAAAAAATAGGAGTTAATATGTTCTTGATCTGGATTGTGATCAGGCTTATAATTTTAGGCCAATGCACTCAGATTGAAGATTGACTATCATAGATCGTTTTGTTTTGTATGAGAGAGAGAGAGAGAGAGAGAGAGAGAGAGAGAGAGAGAGAGAGAGAGAGAGAGAGAGAGAGAGTTCAAACTTCAAATACTTTATTTTACAAGGATAAGAATTTAGGCTGTGGGCCTAGTCTTCCATTCTGTCCTTGATTCGAAGCATGCAACATGTAACTAATACTATAAACGAACATTGAGACACAGAACAATCGTCAACAGAAAACAGAGAGAGAGAGAGAGAGAGAGAGAGAGACGGCAGTTTTTGTTTTGTTTTTCCATGTTGTTTTTTAACAAAAGTTATCGGTTCATTATAAATGCAAGACAGTACTATTAGACCTTGTTTGTACAGTGTGTCAGAATGGTAACATAATGGTAAGGTACGTTGCACTTCATGCTCAAACAAAAACTTGCACCTGATACTAACAAATTAAAAAACCTCCTGGACAAAGACCCAAACCTTAGTAAATTAAAATACCAGTGTGACTGATAGTCTACAAAAAACCGTCACAGCTGTGCCAACTGAATTACAAAAAAAAATCCCAATCAAGAGAAAGGACGCTTGAGAGGCCGCGAGGCCTAGTCGTCCTACCTGACCTGACCTTGTAAAACGGGGGGCACAGAGCAGATCGGCTTGTGTGAACTTGTGAATGAAAAATGGTGTTTTACGTCCTCTCGGTCTGGAACAGACACATATGGGACATTTGTAGATACAAAGATGGTGGGAAAAATACTGGAGGCAATGCCCGGAGGCAGTGCAGCACCAGTAAAGTCCCGATTTTTTAAGCAAGACAGATAGGTGTAGCAGTAACCACGCCTCGGTTAAGCCTCATCGGCTATGGTACCGCCACAATAATATAATCTGAACTTGTGTGAACTTGTGTGCCAAGTGAAGGAACGTGTAGGCCTACAAGTAAAGGGCACTGACCGGTGTGGTCTGTGTCTGACCCACATCACAGACACTATGCGTGTTATAGTGTCTGTGCCCACATTGATTCGCTTTGAAAATTGAGAACCAATAACACTCTGCCATTCTCTGGAAAGGGATAGGGTTAGGACCAGCCCGTGGCTATTGTCATGAAACTGACAGAAGCAGACTTTTGAGATCGAGGGTAAAAAATGTAGTAGGCCCGGCCCGACTGTGCGAGACGGGTCAGATCAAAACGTCTCAATGGTCAGATCCAAAAAGTGCATGTGTATGTCACACTGTGTGTGTGTGTGTGTGTGTGTGTGTGTGTGTGTGTGTGTGTGTGTTGTGTGTGTGTGTATGTCACACTCTGTGTGTGTGTGTGTTGTGTATGTGTATGTCACACTGTGTGTGTGTGTTGTGTATGTGTATGTCACACTCTGTGTGTGTGTGTGTGTGTGTGTGTTGTTGTGTATGTGTATGTCACACTGTGTGGGTACGGGGTGAGTGGCTTCGCAAAGGTGTTTGGTCAGATGGTAGGCCTATGGTAGATGAATGAATGAGCTCACACGCTACCGTTGAAAGAAAGGGGAAGGGGGTAGTAGAGGGAAATGTTCGCGGGGAAAAGTCGGAGAATGTAATGGTGGTGGTGGCCGGAGGGGGAATGGGGGGGAGGGGGAGGGGGAGGGGGGGTGCTGTCTGGAAACCATCGACTTTAGTTCATCGCTGGAAACCAATTTGGGCTGGTCCGTCACCCCTCCCCCTCCCTCTCCCCCTTTCTTTTTATCTCCATAACCGCTTTGACTTACAACAAGTTGCCTATCTTTCCTCTTTCAATACAACCGAGGCAACCGACTTCAAAGCAAAGGTCATCAGAATGTTGTCCCCATCGTGAATAGAGTATATATTATGTATAGTATGCAGAGGGCAGTTAGGTCACAATAATATCTGTATTGTTAAAAAATCGGGACTTTCATGGTGTTGCACTGCCTTTGGGCATTGCAGACCTGTTTACTCTACTCTTTTCGGGTAGTATTCTACTCAATTTGGACCTCTGCTACAGTAACTCTTCAAAACTGTCAAAACTGAAAATAATGCTCTTTACTTCTTGATTGCTACTCGTTTTCAGTGAACATTATCTGATAGTTTGATGAACAAAACTACACATTTTGCACCAAAACTACTCGTTTCAGCTATCCAGACAACTCAAGACTTGTGTAGGGGGTAAACAGGTCTGGCATTGCCTCCAGGATCGTTCCCACCATCTTTATATCTACTCAGTAATGTCCCATATGTGTCTGTTTCAGACCGGAGGACGTTAAACAGATTTGTCTTTCTAGAGGGCAGTGATCACAATGCACAGTACACACATTTCTTACGACGTTGGCGTATTGGCAACATATTGTTGCCCGGGTCATTGTGTGTTGATGCCAGCGTTTGACCGAACAAACAATAAGTTGAATTATTTAATCCCGCGAGTAGCAAACTCTTTCCACCCCCGCCCCCATATTTTTGTGTACCCTTCCACCCTTCATCGTGCTGCCCCCATCCTCTATTACTTCCTTCCCTCAGCTTTAACCCTTTCACCGCCAGCCACATTTGAGCCAAACATTTCCATTAAATTTACCTGGGTAGAGAACAAAATCCATGTGTAGTATTGGGGATTCTTCTGTGGCATATATAATTTAATAAGGTCTATCCTTACTTCCCAAAACCAAGACAATAGGGACTTTGGATAATAGACCCCAATTTGATGCCTTTTTGTGACATAGAAGTTAAATCATTGTGGTGCTAAAATGCGACTTTGGCGGTGAAAGTGTTAACTGGCTTTATTCAAATGCCGTGTATCAGTAGAAATCTCAGCCTCCGTTATGTACATTCTTTAGCTTTTACCGCCCCCCCCTTCTGTACACTACTGAACATTTATTACGCTGGAACCTCCCTATTAAGACTTCCCTTCTATTGGCTATGCATTTAACCCTTTCACTGCCAAAGTCGCATTTCAGCACCACAGTGATTTAACACTGATGTCACTAAAAGGCATCAAAATGGGGTCTATTATCCAAAGACCCTATTGTCTTAGTTTTGGGAAGTAAGGATAAACCTCATTATGTATACGTCACAGAAGAATCACCAATACTGCAGATGGATTGTGTTCTCTACCCAGGTAAATTTGATGGAATTTTTGGCTGAAATATGGCTGGCAGTGAAAGGGTTAATAACCTTAGATGAGGAAAAAACACCCACCCAACAACAAAGAAAATATATTGACATAATTAATTAAAGTAAGATTTTAAAGAATAAAATCAACCCCCACCCCCCAAAAAACCCAACCAAACAAACAAAAAACAAAGGGATGACGGCATGCAAAAACTTTTTTCTTCCAGTTTTGAATCAAGTTTTGATAAAAGAGAATTTTAAAAAAGTGTATGTAGTTGTACAACAGCAAAAACGAAACAAAACAGAAGCCCAAACAACCAATTCAAACCAAAAAAGCCGCTGTGTCAAGGAAAGCAGCTGTCTGTCTGTCTGTCATGGCAAGGAATTTTTCTTTTGTTTTTCTTTTATAAAATTAATATGCCACACTTTGTTGGAAGGTTTGAAAATGTATACATTGTGTTATGTGGAAAATATTAAAAGTGGAAAAATATTGTGGAAAATATCAAAGTGACTTGGAAAAAAAACAACTAACTGAAATATTGTACACAATTGAGTTAATTATCTTAAACAGTGAGTCTATAAAAAAAAAAAAAACCCCACAAAAAACAACTCACAGGGACATTAGAAGCACAAAACGAGAGAGGTAGGGTGGTGGTAGTGGATAATATAAATAAGTAGGTAAGAAGTTAGCCTGTGACTTGGTTGAAAAGCGCGACGTGCCCAGAAAGAAAGAAGCGACTATTATATTTCCTCTACTCTGTCACATTCTCTCTTTGACTCTGACTTTTCCCTTTGCTTACTGTCATCTACTCTCTTTCTGCCTTACCGGTCCATTCTCCTGACTTTTTTCATGAAACGCTTTCAGAAAGATTTCCTCCAGCCGAAGTCGGACTTCCTGGGCCCAACTGTTTCTTAGTTAGGCGCATAACGGCAGCATGACGCATCTGCGCTCATAATTGACAGGAAACTGTCTGAGCGATCGAAGACTGATATTTACGCAGACTTTCAAGGTCGTCGGGATAGAGGCCAAGAGGGAGAAAGTCCGTTTAACGTCACTCCTCCGACCTGGCACAGGCATAACTATAAAGATGGTGTGACGATCCTGGAGGTACTGCAATACTATACCAGGAAGAGTTTATGAAGTTTTAGAAGAGGGAAGGAGGGGTGGGGGTGGGGGCGGGAGTGGGGGTTGTCAATCCCACATCTTGCCGACTCCGTGACTGTGCAGGAGAAACTAGGCATGTTGAGTGTTTGCACAAATGGAGTGTTGGTTACTGTTTACTGCTGCACTGTATGAGGTATAAGAAATATCCCAGGTAGATATTTGACCCCCTCCTCCCTTCACACACACGCACACGCGCACGCACGTATATACACACACACACACACACACACACACACACACACATATAATTTTTATTTTTTTAGTCATTTGAAGTTTGGCATTCAAAGATGCGTAATTTTTATTTTTTTTATTTTTATTTTTTTAGTCATTTGAAGTTTGGCATTCAAAGATGCGCCATCCTGCAGAAAATTAGAAGAGTTTTGAGTTGTCAATAGAATTGGGTACAACAACAAAAATCAAACTTAGAAACCACTGGCAATTACAACGTCGGTTCTTTGTCTTGAGCGTACCTCTAATAGAGCTTTGTACAACCGAAATCAAATACTAATGATCATAGATCATTTTCAGGATTGTAGATCATTTTGTTGACAATTCCGTGGCCTCTGCTTACTGTGCGACTTAACACCAGGTTTCCCTAGGCATAGTCACTCAGCAAATTTCTGGGGGAGAGGGGTGAGGGGGCTAGGCTGCTGACACACAAGTTCAAGCAGTAGCCACAGTGCTCGAGCTGTTATTGTTCAAGTAGCATCTTTGAATCTGAATCTGATTGTCGACGCTGAACTGTCCTGTCCCTTCGGGCAATTTTACAGCGTTGTGCGTTGCAGCAGGAAGAACAAAAAATATAAAAAGAACTAAGAACAAGTGCAACGCCGGCGGCTGCAAAGTCCCCTCGCAGCATCGCCGAGGTAATCCGAAATCGGAATGTGTCGGCTGTACACATACATAAAAGCGCATTAAAACAGCACGTAGCTACATAAAAAGGCATCAAAACAGCACGTAACTGAATAGTTTTTGTATATATAGCCTTGGGGTTCGGACCCGTGATTTGAGCGCGCGCAATCATGCGCACACGCGCGCACAGAAAATTCATGACAACTGTGTTATAGACCATTCATCAAGAAATGTGAAAAAAAACTGCATTAAAATACATGCAAAACTTCGCGAGATATTAAGCGATTATGTGTTTCGGGGTTTGAACCCCGTAACTGGCGCGACCTTGACCTTAATGTAAAACTAAATACATCAGTGGATAGATAGCTTGCATCTTGGCAAACTAGTATACCAAATTTGATGATGATAGACTGAATAGTTTTTGAGAAAAACGGACGAATAGCCGGACGGACGGAGGCACGCCGGACGGACGGACCAGACAAAAACAATAGCTCCCCGAACCTTCGGCTCGGGGACTAATCAACAGAAACCAAAAGAACTATAAAAAAAATTGGTCTCCCTAGCGTTTCATGACTTGTGTAGTTGTTTGAAAGTTATACTAGCAAATTTGTTTTAGATAATAAAAGCGTACATTTTGAGCCCTAAGATTATATTAGTATAGGCCTAATTTTAGCTTCAATTTGTTCAAATGAAGTTGTTTTAGTTTAAGGTTAAGGTTGATGTTTTTAAAAAAAAATCGTTTGCTCTTCGATCTTCTTTTTCTTTCTTCTTTTCTTTCTTCTTCTTTTCTTTCTTCTTCTTCATCCAGATATAGAATTAATTTAAAAAAATGCTGATTTAAAAAAAAATACAATGTTACAATGTAGACATACACGGTCACGGCAACACAAGAGACTGAGAGAGAGAGAGAGAGAGAGAGAGAGAGAGAGAGAGAGAGAGAGAGAGAGAGAGAGAGAGAGAGAGAGAGATGGGGGGGGGGGGGGGGCTGACAAGGCAGGTAGTGATCTCAAAGAGGTTTGTGGGTGGGGGTGGGAGGGCAGACGAGGGAAGGATGAAAATAGTTCGTCTGTGCTATTATTATATAGGCAGACACATAACATAATAGCATCTCGCTGGTACAGTAGCAGCGAAGAGATTTTACCCGTTGCGGTCCCTGGTACAGTGGAACCTCCCTTATAAGACCTCCCATTATAAGACTCCCTCCCACATAAGACCTACTTCTCTGAGACATTGCTCTTCTTTGTAAGTATTAAAATTACCTCCCTTATAAGACCCTTCCCTTATAAGACCTCATTTTGGATGATTTTTGAAGGTCTTATAAGGGAGGTTCCACTGTAGTAGTAAAATCGGGCGGTAAGGAAGGTGAACCTCAACAAGGTGAAGGTCTCGCTGCCAGCGTTGACCCGTGTGGGGGGAAAAATGACAGCCATACAAACGTTCTCCCATTTCAAACTTTTTAACATTTTATTCTCACTTTATTTATTTAACCCTTTCACCGCCAAAGTCGCATTTTAGCACCACAGTGATTTAACGCCTATGTCACTAAAAGGCATCAAATTGGGGTCTATTATCCAAAGACCCTATTGTCTTAGTTTTGGAAAGTAAAGATAGACCTTATTTTATATATATCACAGAAGAATCCACAATACTGCAGATGGATTTTGTTCTCTACCCAGGTAAATGTAATGGAAATTTTGGCTGAAAACATGGCTGGCGGTGAAAGGGATTAACATTATTAGCCCCCTCAAGCTTTCCGGGCAAACATGTAGATTCTCTCCCCCCCCCCCTCCCCCACCACCACCCTCATGTTTTTTGACCCTCAATTTCAAAGTTTTGTTTTCAGTTTTAATGAGTCTAGGTTGATATTAACGCAATCCCTCCCACCCACCCCCAAAAAAAAAGAAAAAATGAAGAACAAAAGTTGCTTGTCATAGAAAGTTTTAAATGCGAAAATCTCCCCGTGGGGATACCGGGGGGTCTTTCGTAAAAATAGTTCCCCCACCTTCTGGAAGTTCTGTGCTTGAAACTTCCCCTAATCTGCCACTCTCTGTGACTCTGCCTTTTCCCTTTGCTTTCTATCATCTACTCTGTACTATCTTTCTGACTTATTGGCCCATTCTCCTGCCTTTTTTTCCAAAAAAAAGTCTTCCAAATATTTTTTCTCCTTTGAGCTCCTCCGAAATCGGAATGTGTCGACTGTACGCAGCGGGAAGACCAGTGAAAACTTGAAAACCGGACACATACGTGGCTTACCCATTATGGCCATATGGCCTGGGAACGAAGAAGAAGAAGTGCGAAACTTTAACTGGGAGGGGGGGGGGGGGGGGGGGGGGGGGGCGAATCTACACGTTTGCCGCTTTCTTCTTATTACCACCATCGAACACTAGGCGTTCAAGACTGCACTTGGTCATCTCCAAACATGGAACACTCCAATTTTTAGTAAAGTTTTATTTTTTGTGTATTTGACGGTTTAAGGTTTTGGTTAGGGTTAAGGATAGGGTTAGTATCTACATGTTTGCTGCTTTCTGTCTTATTACCACCATCAGCGAGACACTAGGCGTTCAAGACTGCACTTGGTCATCTCCAAACGTGGAACACTCGATTTTTTAGTAAAGTTTTATTTTTTGTGTATTTGACGGTTTAAGGTTTTGGTTAGGGTTAAGGATAGGGTTAGTATCTACACGTTTGCCGTTTTCTGTCTTATTACCACCATCAGCGAGACACTAGGCGTTCAAGACTGCACTTGGTCATCTCCAAACGTGGAACACTCCATTTTTAGTAAAGTTTTATTTTTTGTGTATTTGACGGTTTAAGGTTTTGGTTAGGGTTAAGGATAGGGTTAGTATCTACACGTTTGCCGTTTTCTGTCTTATTACCACCATCAGCGAGACACTAGGCGTTCAAGACTGCACTTGGTCATCTCCAAACGTGGAACACTCGATTTTTAGTAAAGTTTTATTTTTGTGTGTATTTGACGGTTTAAGGTTTTGGTTAGGGTTAAGGGTAGGGTTAGGTCTAGAGTCAGTTTAATTTCAGATTGAATGGTTAAAAGATACGCATTCTAAAGTTTCGCTGAAAACCGACATTGTCGCGCGAATGGGCGTCACTTTCCATATTTGGAGACGAAGTGCAGCATTGAACGTCTTGTCAGCAAGACAAGCAAGGCCATGCAACCACGTCTCGTGTGGTCTTGATTGGTCGTTGATTGGTCTTCGTACACTATGTCACCGTCATGCACCGTGCAACATATTTGGTACTGTGCCGTAACGGCAATACCTTGATTTCAACTTCTTCAAGTGACATAGCTTTTCTAGTTGGTGTGGTTGTGATTGAGACTAGGCTCTGTGCATTCAATAGCCTCCATACGGGGAGCTGGACGACCCTTTCCCCCTCCACGAGTCTCTCCGCGTGGGGATACCATGGAGTCTTTCGTAAATAAAAAAAAGTTCCCCCACCTTCTATTCTTGAAGTTCTGTGCGTGTAGCTTCCTCTAATCTGCCACTCTCTTTGACTTTGTCTTTGGTCCCTTTGCTTTCTATCATCTACGATCTTTCTGACTTATTCTCCTGCCTTAAAAAAAAATCTTCCATTTTTTTCTGTTCTCCTTTGAGCTCCTCCTTGAGTGTCACACAGCACAATAAAGAGCGCGTACCAAAATGAAAGTTCTTGCTCTATTTAGCAAACTGAGAGAGAGTGGGGAGACAGAAATACGAAATACGAGTTTTATTGAGGGTAAAAAGGGTAAGCTACAATTAGCTTCTTTGCACCTGGCCCTCTCACTCACACACTCACACCATGCATCAAGCAAAGAAAAATGGACATGAAAACAGTTTGGAACAATTTTGTTTGAGCTTTGGCCCCAGGGGAGCTTTTAAGCTAATACATAGATAACAACAAACACAATGGCAGACACTGGTGAGTCAAAAAAGAAAATAGGAAAACATACATTCAAATATGAATAACAACAAAAAGACTTAATGATCTAGGAAATAAAATTCACAACAAAAAGACTTAATAATCTAAGAAATAAAATTCAAACTAAAAGTATCCCATACAAACTACCTACTATTTTTCAAAGCAAAGCAAAACAGAAAAAGAATAACAAAGACATAGGTTACAGAGCAGTGGCTTAAACTAAAAAAACAACAAGCAAGTAGGTTTCACAAGGTTTTTTTTTTCTCCGCATTTATGTGTTTCTTAAAGTTTTAGAAAACAAAGTTACTAGTATATGGATAAACTTTGGGAGTTTGACAAGTTTAGATTTCCTGCGGGTATTCATTAAAATACTAAATTTAATAACATTGGGGTGACGCTGAAAATATGTGGGTAATAGCTCTGACCTATGGTTTTTTATCAAAGGAAAAGAACAAGTAAACAAATAGTGAAATTCATCACCAATTTCATTTAGTTCACACAGGGTACATTTTCTTTCTTGCCTAGGGATATCCAAAAATATACCCTGCTGTACGGGAAACTTATTATTGCAAATTCTAAACTTAATCATTGACTGACGCAAGGAATATGGCAAAACTAGCAAATAATGCTCAAGACTAGGGCTTTCTTTAATTAAACGATAGTTATAACACGCGCTACTACCATAAACATCACTTCTCCATGTCTGTAGGACTTGATCCTTTAATCTTTGTTTGACGACACATTTAAACTGATTTAAAGAAAACATGGGATTTCTTCACAAATAAGACAATCCAAGTTCGTTCAACAGTGTCAAAACCTGCAGTAACCATGGGAGTCTAAACTGGCCAGAATCGAACATAAAGTTACATAGCTTAAAAAGTAAAACTGAGGCATTGTCTAGATCTTTCGTGGTTTTCAAAGTGAGGCTATACCAATAGCATAGCATTCTTGTTTTTATTTCAGTCTCTATGGGAAGACAACCTAGTTCACCCAAGATCATGCAAGTTGGGGTTGAGGTTTTCACACCAAGCACTATTTTCAAAAAACGCAACTGTAACCGGCTACATCATATAGTAAAAAGCCAAGTGTCCCGTGTGTGTGTGTGTGTGTGTGTGTCTGTGTCTGTGTGTGTGTCTGAAACACGAAACGGGCCTTATAACTCCGCCGTTTTTCGACCGAATCGCTTCAGATTTGCTGTGAGCCCTCACGGGGCGATGGCAACGGCAACCGAGGCGGCCGTATCATTTGCGCGGTTTCGCAAATGCGCGAAACGCGCATCCGCCGGCCTCTCGGCGCCCGTATCTCCGGCGTTTCTGGGCCGATTGCCTTCGAATTTGGCAGGAAGATGACCGGGGCCGGGGACTATCCGTGTTCCAAAGCGGAAGCGAATCGGTTCAGAAACGCGCGCGCTAGACGCCGCTTCACCTTTTCACGAATAACTCCGCCGTTTCTTAACCGAATCGCCTCAAATTTGCTGTCAGGCTTGCTATGACCCGGGCAAAGCATGGCAGTAAATTTGAACAGCATCCGTTCATAAATGCGCGTGATGTGCACCAATTTACAGTTTCGCTCACTAGGCGAAACGACATATGTCCAAACGTGCTGTTATTAAAGGGGGGGGGGGGGACTGCTGTGGGCATGAGACCATGGTTCACAGGTGCTGGGGTGAGGAGTAGGTCAGCCAGCTGGTTATGGGTGGGGTAGGGGGTGGGTGGGTGGGCGGAGGGATGGTGGGGGGGGGGGGCAGTGGAGATTACAAGGGGATGACACTACACGTATCTGTATTATTAAAAAAATCGGGACTTCACTGGTTTAGCACTGCCTCCGGGCATTGCCTCCAGTATTGTTCCCACAATCTTTGTATTTACAAATGCCCCACATGCCGAAAGGCCGAACTAAGTTGGCTTTCAGTTCTTTTTTCTGTTTTTGTCCTTTGCCAATCTACGATCGCAAAGGAGTAAGTTTTCGTTCAGGTTTGTTTCCTTTTTTTGTTTGTTTGTTGTTCTTTTCTGTCTGTCCTAAGGATCTCCCGAACCGCTTGACCGAATCACTTCAAATTTTGTGTGATGCTGTGTCCCTATGAGAGGAAGGCATCCGCACAAAACTTTTTGCCGCTCTGACCTTGACCTTGGCGTATGACCTTGAAAACCCAAAATCGTTAAGGGGCCATAACTTCCACACCGCAGGTCCTGGAGTCATGAAACTTGGCATGGAGGTACTTTCGCTTATGGCTGTTCTGATGATGGTGTACCGATGAAGGTCAACGTCAAGGTCAGGGAGATCGGTATGCCTTGAAAGTGGTATGGGTCTAATAATTGGGGTTTTCTGCCCCACGCATATCTTCCGAACCGCTTCACCGAATCGTTTCCAATTTTGTGTGGTGGCGTGTCACCATGAGAGGAAGGCGTCCGCGCATAAATTATCGCCGTCATGACCTTCACCTTGGCGTATGACCTTCACAACCGAAAATCTTTAAGGGGCTGTAACGTCCACACCGTTGGTCTTAGGGACTTCAATCTTGGCATGTAGGTACTTTGGCATATGTTCTGATCATTGCATACTGATCAAGGTCAAGGTCAAGGTCATGGAGATCGGTAGGCCTTGAAAGTGGTAGGGGTCTAAAAATTGGGTTTTCAGCCACAAAATGATTATGAAACACTCTTTCTGTGATAGGTCAAGATGTGCCCCCCCCCCTGAAATGAAAGACCTTACACATTTGTGATCCCTTTTCTTGGAAGGTGAAATGCTGCCTTCTTCTTGGAAATGTAAAACCGAAAGTTTCACTTTCGTGTGTTTGAGACTGGCTGTCTGTTGAAAGCCACAATAGCAAACAAGTGTGTCGCCGAGTGGCAGATAAGTCCCCGAGCAAGTAAATGTGGGGAGGGGGGAGGTGTAGGGAGGAGATAGCTGCCACGGGGTTAAAACTGCCATGGGGTTAAAACTGCCACGGGACTTAACTGCCACGGGGCGATTGCTAGTGTTATAATATTTTCAAAGCCCCATAACTCGCATCCATACAACAACACGGGGTGTACAAACTTTTCAAACAGTTCTATCTGAACATCCAAAGGGAAATGAATTGTTCTTATCTTTTTTAGAATGGCAAACATGGCACTTTTGGCAAGTTTTCAGCGTTCTTTGATTGCTAAAGTGAATGAGTTATATAAAAAGGCAAGTGTGTGTGTGCGTGTGTGTGTATCTGAAACACAAAACAGGCCTTATAACTCCGCCGTTTTTGGACCGAATCGCTTCAAATTTGCTGTGAGCCCTAACGGGGTGATGGCAACGGCAACCGAGGCGGCCGTGGCATTTGCGCGGTTGGGCAAATGCGCGAAACGCGTATCTACCGGCCTCTCGGCGCCCGTATCTCCGCTATTTCTTGACAGATTGCCTTCAAATTTGGAAAGTAGATGACCGGGGACAGTGACTATCCGTGTGCCAAACCGGAAGCGAAGCGATTAATAAACGCGCGCGATATACGCCGCTTAACCTTTTCACACACCGCGGCGTAACCAGACCCGACATTGATTCGAAATTTGGAACGTGCATGACCAGGAACAGTGACTATCTTGGTGTACAATTTCAACAGCATCCGTTCATAAACGCGTGCGATAGGACCCGATTTACATTTGTGGCGACCCAAAAACAGACGTTAAGTTCAATCAACACTTTAGCCACACACAGCTCGTTGCTGCGAGCGAGCCGTCAACAAGACAAGTGAACAGCGGAGATTACTTTACCAACGTACCAACATCGCGCTATACAACGTGTCAGAGCGTGCAGGACCAGGGATACCGGGCGGCGAGCGTTAGCAGTTATTTTTTTACACAGTGTGGTGAGAGAGAGAGAGAGAGAGAGAGAGAGAGAGAGAGAGAGAGAGAGAGAGAGCTCATTGAGGTGCGTGTGTGTGTGTGCGTGTGTGTATGGGGTGGGGGTCAGAAGTAGGGGGGCGGGTTGGGGATGGGTGGGGGAGGGGGGAGGGGGATGGTTGGGGGCACATGATAGGAAATCTTTCAGGTCGTTCAGATACAATGAGAACAAAATTGGTGATAAATTTTCCCCTTGTCTAAGACCGACTGTCGACAAAAAGAAGCTAGACAACCCAGAACTTGTTCTGACACATGATTTTGCGTTGTCATACATTCCCTTAATAACGTCCAGGATATTTCCGTTCACACCATATTGAAAGATTTTTTCCCAAAAAAGTCTCCTTTGTATAGAATCGAACACCTTCTGATAATCCACGAAAGTGCAATAAAGTCGTTTCCTTTTGAGTAAATAGAGGCTAATCAAACAATGTAGAGAAAACATATGATCAGTGGTTGAGGTTTTTTTACGGAAACCAGCTTGCTTTTTACCTAGTATATGGTTAACTTCTAGGTACATATTGATTCTCTCATTAATGTCACTTGTAAACAATTTTCCCAAACAACTTAGTGCTGTTATCCCCCTATTATTATTAGGATCCTTTTTATTTCTCTTTCCTTTATATATCAGTGTTATACATCCAACTGACCATGACAAAGGAGTTTTCTTACATTTTAGAATCAGGTTAAAAAAACAATGTAATACAACGAGTCATTTTACTAGAGCTTGTTTTCAGGAACTCATTTAGAATGTTATCGTTTCCACTTGATTTGTTATTCTGAAGTCTTTTTACACATTTAGACACCTCATTAGTACTAAAATCCATATTAAGAACATAATTAGCTACATGACCATTGGGTGGTTGAAACTCGTTAGAATTTGCATCAGAAGCACCGGACAATTCTGCAAAGTACTCTGCAAAGTACTCGGGGAACTGTTCGGGTGTTATAATTTGGTCACTTTTCCCCCCCTTGTCGTTTATCAGCTTCCAGTAGCCACTTGGGTCAGAAGTTCTCATTGATCGTAATTTACAGTGCATTCTTTTAACTTAGGATTTATATTCTTTATTAACATTTTTTTAATATTCATTATATGTTTTTGCTTTGTTAGCTTTTGACGAAGCGTCGTTCATAAATTTGTGCACACGTTTTGCATTACGAAAACGTGCTCTTTGACGTCTGCAATGGGCGTTAAGCCATGTATGATTTCTTTTCTTTCGGTTACACTGTTGTGATCTCCCTTGGCTCCCTCCTTCCCCGTTACCGACATTGTTTACAATGTTATTGTACAAATCACAACGCTCAGCAGCACTAGTCATTACTCTGCAAATGCGATCATTTATATTATCGATCTGAGCCTGGTCCACCCGCTCAGCATGATCCATGATATTCTGGATATGCTGGACAACTGAACCAATTTCAGTATTGTCAATCTCTTGGAAAAAACATGTCGGCTGTGTCGCTCTTCCATACAGGGCGTTTAGGTCTATATAGCAGTAAAGGTAGTTTCAGGTGTATTTCTTGTGGGCGGATCTTGGGTGACAAACACATTATTTGATAGGGTTAACCGAATAACAGAGTGCACATCTGATAAGCATTCATCGAAGTCTTCAGCTTCAAAATCATCAATAAATTCAAAAACTGACGGAGTGGCTATCATGT
>CM065700.1:32262974-32272974 GCA_017654935.2 Phymorhynchus buccinoides | reverse complement strand
TAGCGTTTTGGTTGCCTCGATCGTGAGAAAGGGGCGTATAGAGCTGATTCGCCTGAGTTCGATGTATGCAGCCTGGCAGATCTTAGTGATATGATGTTGCATGGAAAGGTCTTCATCCAAGAAAGCACCAAAACGGGCCTTATAACTCCGCCGTTTTTCGACCGAATCACTTCAAATTTGCTGTGAGCCCTAACGGGGCGATGGCAACGGCAACCGAGGCGGCCGTGTCATTTGTGCGGTTTTGCAAATGCGCGAAACGCGTATCCACCGGCCTCTCGGCGCTTGTATCTCCGGTATTTCTGGACCGATTGCCTTCAAATTTGGCAGGTAGATGACTGGGGACGGTGACTATCGATGTGCCAAACCGGAAGCGAATCGATTTAGAAACGCGCGCGATATACCCCGCTTCACCTTTTCACAAATAACTCCGCCGTTTCTTAACCGAATCGCTTCAAATTTGCTGTCAGGCTTGCTGTGGCAGGGGCAAAGCCTGGCAGCAAATTTGAAGAGAATCGGGAGAGCGCGTCACTCTCAGAGCAGTGCCAACAGGAAACGGGGCCTTATAACTCCGCCGTTTCTTAACCGAATCGCTTCAAATTTGCTGTACTCGGCGTTACCAGTACTTGGCGTTACCGTTACTAGGCGTTACCATTACTAGGGAGAGCGCGTCACTCTCAGAGCAGCGCCAACGGCAAACGGGGCCTTATAACTCCGCCGTTTCTTAACCGAATCGCTTCAAATTTGCTGTACTCAGCGTTACCAGTACTTGGCGTTACCGTTACTAGGCGTTACCGGTACTCGGCGTTGCGCTAGTAATAATTATATCTCATCTGTCACAAATCCGAGTTTCACGCTACTATTTCTTTTAGAATTGAAAAAAAAAGAAGTTAGGTGTGGGTATGGTGGTCTGAGTCTCCACCCCCCCCCCCCCCCCCCAACCCCACCCCTCTGTCTGTCTGACTGTTGTCTCGTTTTCTGTCTCTCTGTCTGTCTTTCTCTCTGTGTTGTGGGTGTGACAGAGAGAAACGTGGGACGGGGACTCCTTCCTCCTACCCTCCTAGTCCTACCTTCTTCTGACTGTCTGTGTCTGTCTGTCGATGAGAGAGAGAGAGAGAGAGAGAGAGAGAGAGAGAGAGAGAGAGAGAGAGAGAGAGAGAGAGAGAGAGAGATATTCTCATGTTTATCACACCCACAATGCAGAGACAGACAGAGAGAGCAAGACATCAGACAGATAATGTGTGTGTGGGGTGTGTGTGTGTGAAGACCTAGAGAGAGACAGACAGAGGTAGACACAGAGAGAGTGTGTATGTGTGTGTGTGTGTGTGCGTGTGCGTGTGCGTGTGCGTGTGCGCACTCTTCT
The DNA here is from genome assembly GCA_017654935.2 of Phymorhynchus buccinoides. Classification (NCBI taxonomy): domain Eukaryota; kingdom Metazoa; phylum Mollusca; class Gastropoda; order Neogastropoda; family Raphitomidae; genus Phymorhynchus; species Phymorhynchus buccinoides. The sequence goes on along the minus strand of CM065700.1, from coordinate 32,271,614 downwards.
TCTTCTTCTTCTTCTTCTTTTTCTTCTTCTTTTTGTGTGTGTGTGTTGTGTGTGAGTGTGTGCGTGCGTGTATGTGTGCGTGTGCGTGCGTGCGTGTGTGTGTGTGTGTGTGTGTGTGTGTGTGTGTGTGTGTGTGCGTGTGCGTGCGTGCGTGTGTGCGTGCGTGTGTGTGTCTCACTGTCTGTTGATATATCGTTTTATGCTACATTTATATAGAGAAAACAAACATGTATCGCCTTTCATATTATGTGTCAACACTCTATTAAATAACCTTGGACTGAGTGGTTTGTGGTCCCAACAACCCCACTATAATATTTCGAATAATTGGTTTAAATCCAAAGTCTTGTTTGCCTTAAAAGATCAGTTTATTCAACAATGGTTCTCGCAGCTGGAAGAAAAACAAGTGTTTAGTAACTATAAATTGTATAAAGAAACATTCTCTTGCGAAGATTATTTTAAAACCCTACCCGAACACTTAGCAGTGATATTTGTCAAATTTTATACAGAACCCTAAATCACATGTTACCCATTCAAACTGGGAGAATCCAAAACATTCCACACAATGAGAGACTCTGTTGTAAGTGCAATTATCACGTGCTTGGAGACGAATTTCATTATAATCTTTGAATGTGAGGCATTCAAGGATGCAAGAAAGACGTACTTGACAAACTATTACTTGAAAAGACCAAACGTAATCAAGTTTAAATCTTTATTTCAGAATAAAAATAAACGAACCCTTACCCGCTTAGTTTGTTTTATAAAGGTTATTTTAAAAGAATTTTGAGCATTATTTAACAATGTGACCCATACTGCTTTAGTTTCACAGACTATTAGCCAAACCTGGTACGCAAAGTGTTGGGCTTACTGGCAACGTCTGTTTTGTTTTGTTTTTGTTTTTTATTTATCTTTCTGAAGATTCAATAATTTGGAGTGTTTGTGTGTATGGGCGCGTGTACGCGCCTTTGTAGATGGTTATTGCAAGTTTATAAATGTTTGAAATTGTGCATTGGTATGTTGTTTAAAACCAGTGTGTGTGAGGTGTTGTTCAGCTGCCGCAACATAATTGTGATTGTTTTCTTGTGCCCCTAGGTTTTTTTGGAAAATAATAAACTTAACTTGAACTTAAACTGTGACTCTCTTGAACTTTGGCTTTTGGGGGGGATGAATCTTTCTTTCTCTATAGTCTTTTCCCTTCTTGTGACTTCGCACACGTACTCTCTCTCTCTCTCCTCTCTCTCTCGTCTCTCTCTCTCTCTCTCCTCTCCCTCTCCTCTCTCCTCTCTCTCTCTCTCTTCTCTCTTCTTCTGCTCTCTCTCGCACACTCACACTCGTCTCTCTCTCTCTCTCTCTCTCTCTCTCTCTCTCTCTCTCTCTCTCTCTCTCTCTCTCTCTCTCTCTCTCTCTCTCTCTCTCTCTCTCTCTCTCTCTCTCTCTCTCTCTCTCGTGTGTTATGTGTGTGTTCATGTGCGTGTGCTCATAATAAGGACCAGAAATCAATGTAAATTACGTCTTGTGTGTGTGCGTGTGCGTGCGTGCGCGTACGTGCATGTGCGTGTGTTCATAATAAGGACCAGGAATCAATGTAAATTACGTCTTGTGTAGGTAGGAGTGTTGTTGCCATCTGTTCAATGTTCTTTTTGTTCGGAGATCTGTTGTGTTAGCACTTGCCAAGTGACTGCATGGTAACTGTCAAAGTTAACACACGATGCATGCACGCACACACACGCATTTGTGTGTGTGTGTGTGTGTGTGTGTGTGCGTGCGTGCGTGCGTGTGTGTGTGTGTGTGTGTGTGTGTGTGTGTGTGTGTGTGTGTGTGTTTCTCTTTATGTCGTGCTACAAAACAAAACAAAATTCGATTCTCTTTATCCAAACATTGGACTCTCTCTCAAAGCCTGTCTGTCTGTCTGTCTGTGTTTACGTTTCTGTCTCTGTCTCACTGTGTGTGTGTGTGTGTGTGTGTGTGTGTGTGTGTGTGTGTGTGTGTGTGTGTGTGTGTGTGTGTGTACATGGTGTGTGTGTACGAGCATGTTCAAACTCTCTCTTTCATACACTCAGTCAACAGCTGTCTCTCCCCAAGTGAGATGTATAGGTAGGGTAAATCTCTTTCAGAGAGTCCTAAGCTGAAAATTAGAATTAAGGGTCTGCTACACCACATACGATTCGTTGTCAATGCGATGCGATTGTGACGATGTGATTCATGATTCACATGACATTCGTGTATTAGGTCTACTTGAGTATATATATAGAGAGAGCGAAAGTAGTAGAATTATTTTTAGACGGAAGTATGTCACGTGAATCATGACTCCATCGTCACAATCGCATCGCATTGACAGCGAATCGCATGCAGTGTAGCAGTCCCTTTAGTGGTAGATAGGAATGAGGATTTTCTACATGTACCAGTATAGTATTATTTTGTCTTTTTTTTTTTTCCTCCATCAAGTACCTTGTACTAGTTCGTAGTTGTAGTACTCTCTTCTACCTTGCTTGAACCATTCCTCACACTATTTTTTTCAAGGTCACCATTGCTATTCTTTCTGTCTGTCTGTCTGTCTGTCTCTGTCTCTGTCTCTGTCTCTCTCTCTGTCTCTCTCTCTCTCTCTCTCTCTCTCTCTCTCTCTCTCTCTCTCTCTCTCTCTCTCTCTCTCTCTCTCTCTCTCTCTCTCTCACTGTATTATCATTTATGCCCACCAGCGACATACACACGGCTATTCTTAGATTTCTGTGATGCCCACAGAGGTTTTTATTTCCCACATACACACGGCTATTCTTAGATTTCTGCGATGCCCACAGAGGTTTTTATTTCCCACATACACACGGCTATTCTTAGATTTCTGCGATGCCCACAGAGGTTTTTATTTCCCCCCCCCCCCCCCCCCCCCCCCCCCCCCCCCCCCCCCCCCAAAGGAGACCTTGGCCTTATGGGATAAAAATGCTTCCTCTCTCTCTCTCTCTCTCTCTCTCTCTCTCTCTCGCTCAGTTGTTTTTTGTGTAGAGCATTCCTTTACTTCTGTCTTCTGCTCCTCAGACTTGTGTTTTTTTCACCTTTCAGTTTTACCTGAACTTTTTCAACTCACATATGATCTGCTCCCTGCGGCTATTGCAAGCCGCATTTAGCTCCTCTTTGTTAGGATACTTCAGGATACTTCAGTATGAAAACGAGAGACGTATTGACGCAGTGTAAAAATGAGAGAGAGAGAGAGAGAGAGAGAGAGAGAGAGAGAGAGAGAGAGAGAGAGAGAGAGAGAGAGAGAGAGATGATGCCATTAGAGAAAAGAAAGCCATTTGAAGTGTGTGTGTGTGAGTGCGCATGCGCGTGTCATGGTGTGTGTATATGTTTGTGTGTGTCTGTGTGCCTGTTGGATTGTGTGTGTGTCAAGTGAAGTCAAGTCAAAATTTTATTTAAAGATGGACATTGAGTAAGCAAACATACATGCTTTTTTATGCTTGTGTGTGTGTGTGTGTGTGTGTGTGTGTGTGTGTGTGTGTGTGTTCGTGTGCGTGTGTGTACATGTGTGTGCATCACTGCATATGATGTACATGCCTAGCACCTGTGTGTGTTTACATCAATTCATATGTATTTGTGTGTATGCGCATGTATTTGCATGCATCTGCCTACACACATGCATTTGTGTGTGTGTGTTTGTGTGTACAGCGCGCCAAGGAGCATGTGTGCATATGACATACATGCCTGTGTGTGTTTACATCAATTCATATGTGTTTATGTATGCGCATATATTTGCATGCATCTGCCTACACACGTGCATTTGTGTGTGCGTGTGTTTGTACAGCGTGCCAAGGAGCATGTGTGCATATGACATACATGCCTGTGTCAGTGTGTGTGTTTACATCAATTCATAATTGTGTATTTGTGTGTATGCGCATATACTTGTCTGCATGTGCCTATCTGCATGCATTTGTGTGTGTGTGCTGTGGAGTGCGCCAAGGAGCGCAAATGCTACACAGGACATGGACATAGACGAGGATGACATTGTGTGTATGTATATGTGTTTATGCATGTGTGCATATTATGTGTCTGTGCATGCATGCATACAGGCATAATCGCACGTGTGCATTTTTATTTGCGATGCACGCCAAGGAGCACAAGCACTAACTCGTACATGGACATAGGTGAAGATGACATTGTGTGTGTACACATGTATTTATGCATGAGTGCGCGCACATATAATAATGCTTGTGTGTCTGTGCATGCATGCATACAAGCGTAATCGTACATGTGCATTTTTTGTTTGCGAAGCGCTCCAAGGAGCAAGCAATACAATGGACATAGACGAGGACAACATTGTGCGTGTGTGCATGTGTGTATTTATGCATGTGTGCGTGTACATTCAAGTGTGTGTGCGTATGCGGCTGTGCATGCATGCATACAGGCATAATCGCAGGTGTGTATTTTTTGTTTGCGAAGCGCGCCAAGGAGAGCAAGCACTACTCATACATGGACAAGACGAAGATGACATTGTGTATGTACATGTGTATTTATGCATGTGTGCACACACATGCATGCGCGATACAGGCATAATCGTATAATGTGTGCATCTTTTGTTTGCGCAGCGCGCCAAGGAGAGCAAGCACTACACGGATATGGACATAGACAAGGACGACATTGTGCGTGTACATGTACTTATGCATGTGTGCGCGCACATGCAGCATGCACGACACAAGCATAGTCGTATAACGTGTGTATTTTTGTTGTTTGCGCAGCGCGCCAAGGAGCGCAAGCACTACACGGATATGGACATGGATGAGGACGACATTGACGGCAAGAGGAACTACAGCATTGAGGAGAAGCTGCTGCGGAACAACTTCACCGGCAACTTCGTCCAGGAAATGAAGGGCCACGGTAGGTCTGACAACTTTATTATTATTAGCACAATAGCAGGCATGGTAGACCTCCGCGAATCGCGGAAAATCCGCGAAACAGTTTGAAACAAAATTATTAAAAAATGCATTGAAATGGCATGAAAAAGTGAAAATTTTACTCTCATTTATTGAATTTTATTGAATTTTCTTCGGCCCCCTGGACCACCGGCCATTTTCCTTGAAAACCACTTTGCCCCCACTACCATGCCTGTATTAGGTACTTTATAGTCACAGAGGCGTCTCTGTGAAATTCGGGTTGCTCCCACCTGGAGAGCGCGTCGCAGCCAGAGGCGCGCCACCCAATTTTGTTTTTTCTAAACATTTTGGGCATGCGATTTTTGTGTAACTGATGAGGAGGGAAAAGGGGTGGGTGGGTAAATTTTGACCAAGTGACAACTTTTTCGTTGCCACTGGGATTAACGTGTGCTAAGTGCATGGCACACAGGACCTCAGTTTATCGTCTCATCCGAAAGACTACCCGGGCAGACCTGTTTACTCTACTCTTTTCGAGTAGAATTCTACTCATTTTGGACCTCTACTACTCATCAAAATTGATGATAATGCTCTTTGTTGATACTCATTTTCAGTGAACAGTGTTTGAAGTCTTGATGGTTTTAATGAATACCAGACCTGTTTACTCTACTCTTTTCAAGTAGTATTCTACTCATTTTGGACCTCTACTACTCATCAAAATTGATGATAATGCTCTTTAATTCTTGATTGCTACTCTTTTTCAGTGAACAGTGTTTGATGGTTTTAATGAATAGGACTACACATTTCACACCAAAACTGCTCATTTCAGCTATCCAGACTACTCAAGACTTGTGTAGGGGGGGGGGGGGGGGGGGGTAAAGTCTACTACCATATTTTTCGAACTGCTCTATAAGCGTCTGATTATAAGGCGATTCCCCCAAATTTTACACAATATTTTTTGGTTGGGGTGGGGTCGGTGGTGTGTGTGTGTGTGTGTGTGTGTGTGTGGGGGGGGGGTGTTGAAGGGAGGTGGGTGTTAGTGTGTTGTGTTATGATTATATGCAATGCATTCTCTAATGCTATTCATTTTCATAGAGATGTATGGTGAGGATACGTGAACCAGTCTGTTAGAAATGTTTGTACGAATGATGAGTGAAAAGCGCATTGAGTTGCTTAGCAAGATTATGCGCTATATAAGCATTATTAATTATTAAGTAAAGAGAGAGATGGACATGGTGTTGTTCAGTGAAAGGCCGCAGAGTGATATGTAGGCTTAAGCACATGGTATTGTTGTTGTTGTTGTTGTTGTCGTACGCTGGCTTAAAGACTCCAGGGATCATCCCAAAAGCAAAAGCCCTTGAACACTATGGCACAAATGCACCAGCTAGGGATGAGAACATTACGTCTGTGACTGTTTTTGATTACCCCGCCACGCGTGCAGCCACACTCCGACTTCAGAGGATGCATGGTATTGAGTATTGAGTTAGTGTTTATATCACTGAAAGTTGAAAGAGATAGAGAGAGAGTGTTTGTGTGTTTTTGTGTATGAGAGAGAGAGAGAGAGTGTGTGTGTGTGTGTGTGTGTGTATGAGAGAGATAAAGAGAGAGAGAGAGAGAGAGAGAGAGAGAGAGAGAGAGAGAGAGAGAGAGAGTGAGAGTGAGTTTTTTGAGAGAGAGAGAGAGAGAGAGTGTGTGTGTGGGGTGTGTGTGTGTATGAGAGAGAGAGAGAGAGAGAGAGAGAGAGAGAGAGTGTTTTGTGTGTTTTTGTGTAGAGAGAGAGAGAGTGTGTGTGTGTGTGTGTGTGCGTGTATGAGAGAGAGAGAGAGAGAGAGAGAGAGAGAGAGAGAGAGAGAGAGAGAGAGAGAGAGAGAGAGAGAGAGAGAGAGTGTGTGTGTGTGTGGTTGTGTATGGTGTGTGCGTGTATGAGAGAGAGATAAAGAGAGAGAGAGAGAGAGAGAGAGAGAGAGAGAGAGAGAGAGAGAGAGAGAGAGAGAGAGTGTGTGTTTGTGTATGTGTTGTGTGTGTATGAGAGAGAGATAAAGAGAGAGAGAGAGAGAGTGTGTGCAGAGAGATGAGAGAGAGATAAAGTGAGAGAGAGAGAGAGTGTTTGTGTGTGTGCATCTATGCCTGTGCCTGTGTGTGTGCAAACAGGCTTGTTTGCTTGCTGAAGCCTCCACGTTTTTCGTCTTGGTTTCTTTGCAGAATTCAACATGAAGTTTATTCAGGAGAAGGGCCTTCAAACCCCCATCGTTTTCTACGACAAGACAGGTCTGGGAATGAGGTAATGTGCATCTTTTGTTTTCCACATTGCCATTGTGAGATATCTAGTACCATCATTTTCGTGTCAGACTAGCTTTAAGTCCCCATCCGAAGGACTCGACGACGTTCAGTTCGATTTTCCTGTCAAACTAGAAAGAAAGGGCGAGGCCGGGATTTGAACCCGGGTCACTCACGCTGCAGTCACGCATTACATTTGTCAGGCGAACGTCTTAACCACTCTGCCGCCACCTTTCTCCCCTGTGGTGACAGTCCTGAGAAGACCATTGCTGTTGACGGGGACTATAAACAATGTAAAAATAAATATAAAATAAATTTTATCCCCTCAGGTTAGGGCTAATGTTGGGGCTAAGTATAGAATTAGGATTAGGGGGACAGGATTAGGATTTGGGATTAGGGTTAGGGTTTGGGTTTGGTGTCGCTTAGAGATATAAGATGGACACATAGGCACAGGAATGCTTAGATATTGTGACGCATAGAGGCAGGGACATACAAAGACGGGGACACAGAGACAAAATCGGTGACACATATAGACAGGGACATATAAAGATGGGGACACAGAGACAAAATTGGTGACACATAGACAGGGACACATATTGACAGGGACACAGAGACCAAATCGGTGACACACAGAGACAGGGACACAGAGACCAAATCGGTGACACACAGTCGACAGAGATAGGGACACATATTGACAGGGACACAGAGACCAAATCGGTGACACATATTGACAGGGACACAGAGACCAAATCGGTGACACACAGAGATAGGGACACATATTGACAGGGACACAGAGACAAAATCAGTGACACACAGAGATAGGGACACATATTGACAGGGACACAGAGACCAAATCGGTGACACACAGAGATAGGGACACGTGACATATTGACAGGGACACAGAGACAAAATCGGTGACACATATAGACAGGGACACATATTGACAGGGACACAGAGACAAAATCAGTGACACAGAGATAGGGACACATATAGACAGGGACTTATATTGACAGGGACACAGAGACCAAATCAGTGACACACAGAGATAGGGACACAGAGACAAAATCGGTGACACAGAGATAGGGACACATATTGACAGACAAAATTGGTGACAGAGATAGAGACACATATTGACAGGGACACAGAGACAAAATCGGTGACACACAGAGATAGGGACACATATTGACAGGGACACAGAGACAAAATCGGTGACACACAGAGATAGGGACACATATTGACAGGGACACAGAGACAAAATCAGTGACACACAGAGATAGGACACACATTGACAGGGACACAGAGACAAAATCGGTGACACACAGAGATAGGGACACATATTGACAGGGACACAGAGACAAAATCAGTGACACACAGAGATAGGGACACATATTGACAGGGACACAGAGACAAAATCAGTGACACACAGAGATAGGGACACATATTGACAGGGACACAGAGACAAAATCGGTGACACACAGAGACAGGGACACATATTGACAGGGACACAGAG
>CM065700.1:32235474-32257974 GCA_017654935.2 Phymorhynchus buccinoides | reverse complement strand
AAAGACCGTCATCAAAGCCCTGTCCCATAAGAAATGGAAACAGCGCCATCCAAAATTTCACCCGGCTGATCCCTACCACAAGCTCAGCAGAACGGACCAGGTCATCCTGATCAGGCTGAGATCAGGGCACAACAGACATCGTGCCCACCCTTTTCAGCAACCTTAGAATTGGAGAGACCGAAGCATGCCCATGCGGAGCAGACCTCATGAATGTAGAGCATGTTCTTCAACATTGCCCACTCCACAATGTCCCCAGACAAGAAATGTGTCCAGACCCAACACCACTGAGGGAAAAGCTGCACGGAAACCTAACTAAATCTCCAGGCGACTGCTGCATCTCCATCTGATGTGATCGACGAAGAAGAAGAAGAATGGTGATATTTGAATTTAAAATGAAATTCAAAACCAGTTTTGAAGGTGACACTGAGGCTGAGAATAGAGTGGACCATGTGGCAGGCAGTAAGTAGATTCATAATAATAATAATAATAATTGTACATTTATATAGTGCTTTACCTCAGATGAGCCCAAAGCGCTTTACAATCAATGATTCATCAACAGACAACAAAAACAGCATTCAAGAGTGACACCAACCATCAACAGCGCATATACAAAGCAACTCTCTCTCTCTCTAACACACACACACGCACACGCACACGCACACACAAAAACACACACATTTATCGAAGCCAACTCGTTCATACCCCATTCGGTAAGCCATAATAAATGCTAATAAATTAATAATACTAATAAATGCAAAGAATCAATTGAAAAATAACCACAGACAAGACACATAAAATATGTGACCCATAAAAAGGGACATTAAGTGTCAAACTGACCATTCTGAGATTATTATGCATTTGAAACCATGATTTTCCATGACTGTACAAAACCATTTATTGTACAGCTCTCATGTTACTGTTGGCCCCTGCTACAGGTTAATGTCAACCAATGATAAAAGCCATTTGAGTAAAGGTTTACTCTACTCTTTTCGAGTAGTTTTCTACTCAATTTTGACCTCTACTACTCTTCAAAATTGATAATATTGCTCTTTAATTCTTGATTGCTACTCATTTTCAGTGAACAGTGTTTGATGGTTTAATGAGTAGGACTACACATTTCACACCAAAATTACTCATTTCAGCTATCCAGACTACTCAAGACTTGTGTATGGGGTAAATCAGGTCTGTACTTATGATGATGATGATGATGATAATGACGATCACAATAACAATGAACATGATGATGATGATGTTGACAGGTGCGACAAATCGACTGGGTGGACAGGGTGTGGCCTAGACACCTGAAGGAATGCCAGACCGAGTCCACCAACATCATCGACAAAATGAAGTACCCCAAAGTGCAAAAGTAAGTGTGTGCGCGTGTCAAGTCAAATCAAGTCAAGTCAAGTCAAACTGATCTTTGTCGACGATCAAGGAATAAGCTAAGAGAGGGTGTTTTTTTTAATAATCTTGTCGTCGTAGCAAAAAAAGAAGAAAGTGAAGCAAATAAAATGAAACGAACAAATATAGAAACGGGGGAAAAAAATCAACGCGCAATGACGAAATATGTGAATTATCACACATAGATCATGACAAGCAAGGTACAATATGTACAACATATAGCTGCAATGTTATCATAGCGGGAACTTGTTGTTCTTTATTGTTGTTTCTGTCGTTATTGTTGATTGTATTGTTGTTAATTGTTGTCTCTTTCTATTGTTATTGGGGTTGATTGCAGGTACTGTCTGATGAGCGTGGCCAAATGTTACACTGATTTCCACATTGATTTTGCAGGTACTGTCTGATGAGCGTGGCCAAATGTTACACTGATTTCCACATTGATTTTGCAGGTACTGTCTGATGAGCGTGGCCAAATGTTACACTGATTTCCACATTGATTTTGCAGGTACTGTTTGATGAGCATGGCCAAATGTTACACTGATTTCCACATTGATTTTGCAGGTACTGTCTGATGAACGTGGCCAAATGTTACACTGATTTCCACATTGACTTTGCAGGTACTGTCTGATGAGCGTGGCCAAATGTTACACTGATTTCCACATTGACTTTGCAGGTACTGTCTGATGAGAGTGGCCAAATGTTACACTGATTTCCACATTGATTTTGCAGGTACTGTGATGAGAGTGGCCAAATGTTACGCTGATTTCCACATTGACTTTGCAGGTACTGTCTGATGAGTGTGGCCAAATGTTACACTGATTTCCACATTGACTTTGCAGGTACTGTCTGATGAGCGTGGCCAAATGTTACACTGATTTCCACATTGACTTTGCAGGTACTGTCTGATGAGCGTGGCCAAATGTTACACTGATTTCCACATTGACTTTGCAGGTACTGTCTGATGAGCGTGGCCAAATGTTACACTGATTTCCACATTGATTTTGCAGGTACTGTCTGATGAGCGTGGCCAAATGTTACACTGATTTCCACATTGATTTTGCAGGTACTGTCTGATGAGCGTGGCCAAATGTTACACTGATTTCCACATTGACTTTGCAGGTACTGTCTGATGAGCGTGGCCAAATGTTACACTGATTTCCACATTGACTTTGCAGGTACTGTCTGATGAGCGTGGCCAAATGTTACACTGATTTCCACATTGACTTTGCAGGTACTGTCTGATGAGAGTGGCCAAATGTTACACTGATTTCCACATTGACTTTGCAGGTACTGTCTGATGAGCGTGGCCAAATGTTACACTGATTTCCACATTGACTTTGCAGGTACTGTCTGATGAGAGTGGCCAAATGTTACACTGATTTCCACATTGATTTTGCAGGTACTGTCTGACGAGCGTGGCCAAATGTTACACTGATTTCCACATTGATTTTGCAGGTACTGTCTGACGAGCGTGGCCAAATGTTACACTGATTTCCACATTGATTTTGCAGGTACTGTCTGATGAGCGTGGCCAAATGTTACACTGATTTCCACATTGATTTTGCAGGTACTGTCTGATGAGCGTGGCCAAATGTTACGCTGATTTCCACATTGATTTTGCAGGTACTGTCTGATGAGCGTGGCCAAATGTTACACTGATTTCCACATTGATTTTGCAGGTACTGTCTGATGAGCGTGGCCAAATGTTACACTGATTTCCACATTGATTTTGCAGGTACTGTCTGATGAGCGTGGCCAAATGTTACACTGATTTCCACATTGACTTTGCAGGTACTGTCTGATGAGCGTGGCCAAATGTTACACTGATTTCCACATTGATTTTGCAGGTACTGTCTGACGAGCGTGGCCAAATGTTACACTGATTTCCACATTGATTTTGCAGGTACTGTCTGATGAGCGTGGCCAAATGTTACACTGATTTCCACATTGACTTTGCAGGTACTGTCTGATGAGAGTGGCCAAATGTTACACTGATTTCCACATTGACTTTGCAGGTACTGTCTGATGAGCGTGGCCAAATGTTACACTGATTTCCACATTGATTTTGCAGGTACTGTCTGATGAGCGTGGCCAAATGTTACACTGATTTCCACATTGACTTTGCAGGTACTGTCTGATGAGAGTGGCCAAATGTTACACTGATTTCCACATTGATTTTGCAGGTACTGTGATGAGAGTGGCCAAATGTTACGCTGATTTCCACATTGACTTTGCAGGTACTGTCTGATGAGCGTGGCCAAATGTTACACTGATTTCCACATTGACTTTGCAGGTACTGTCTGATGAGAGTGGCCAAATGTTACACTGATTTCCACATTGACTTTGCAGGTACTGTCTGATGAGCGTGGCCAAATGTTACCCTGATTTCCACATTGATTTTGCTGATTTCCACATTGATTTTGCTGATTTCCACATTGATTTTGCAGGTACTGTCTGATGAGCGTGGCCAAATGTTACACTGATTTCCACATTGACTTTGCAGGTACTGTCTGACGAGCGTGGCCAAATGTTACACTGATTTCCACATTGACTTTGCAGGTACTGTCTGATGAGCGTGGCCAAATGTTACACTGATTTCCACATTGATTTTGGGGGCACGTCTGTCTGGTACCACATCCTGCATGGGGAAAAGGTCAGTCTCCTTGTGGGGATACAGGGGTGGGTGGGGGTGTTGGGGGTGTCTTTCGTAAAAAAAATAGTTCCTCCACCTTCTGGAAGTTCTGTGCTTGTAACTTTCTCTAATCAGCCACTCTCTTTGACTCTGCCTTTTCCCTTTGCTTACTGTCATCTACTATCGTTATGACTTAATGACCCATTCTCCTGCCTTTTTACATAAAAAATCTTCCCAATAATTTTTCTCCTTTGAGCTACTCCGAAATCGGAATGTGTGTGCTGTACACAGCGGGGAGACCAGTGAAAACTGAAAACTGGACACGTACGTACCTTACCCATTATGGCTATTTGGCCAGGGAACAGAGAAGAATAAGAAGATTGGATCAGGTACAAAAATGTTCAAGTTAAAATCGGTTATCTCTGTAGCTTTTCCACTTCAAAGGGCTTAGTCAGGCAAAACGTTTAACCTTATTTTCCTCGAGCATGCATGCTCTCAAAAATTGTATGTGTCGTTACAAAGACACTGGAAAGAAAAGACTAACATCCGGTCCCTTTTCCCTATATGAGTAGTGAGGACAGAAACACTGGTTATGTCCCTTTTAAACGTGACACATTTAGGTTACATAGCTCTTTTTTTCAAACCTGAGAGAGTTATCTTTTCATGAGTCAGTTATACTTTGGATAGCCGCCATTGTGAATGGTGTAACTTCCCCACTAACGATAACTCTATCAGCCCGGCTCGCCGTAACTCTTAAGTAGTCCATCTTACCCTTTCAGAGTCTTTGTTATCAAGAGAGAAAGAATGACAGTAGTCAAGTATGATAATGCCTAACGTTTTCATTTCATCTGACCCTCATTTTGGAAACTGCTTAATTGTGAGGAGGGGAAGTATTGTTGTGTTTTCTATGTATGTTTTGAAAAAGACATTTCTGTTGAAATATTACATGTTCTGTTGTGTCTCGTCAATAAAATAATGTCACTTTGCACTTGTTGTGTATTTGTTTGTGTGGTACTTTGGTCAGTGACGTTACAGTCTGTTTAATTTTTTTCTTCTTTTTTTAAATTTTAAAACCACACATATACCAATGTCAAATAGAATTAGAAAGAACAACTGAAAAAGTTGCATGTTGTATTGCCAGTCTGGGTCAGTGGGTGGATGCCTCGTGCCTCCATACGGGGAGCTGGACGACCCCGCCCCCTCCACCAGTCTCCCCGGGGGGGGGGGGGGGGGGGGGGGGGGGGGGGGGTTCATAAAAATTAGCTCCCCCACCTTCTTGAAGTTCTGTGCTTGTAATTTCCTCTAATCTGTCACTCTCTTTGACTCTGCCTTTTCCCTCTATCATCTACTATCTTTCTGACTTATTGGGCCCATTCTCCTGCCTTTTTTCAAAACAAAAATCTTTACCTTTACCGTTTTTTTATTTTCTAGGCAGCCACAGGCCAGTCATGAAGTTTACATAAGGCAGTGAAGTCCTGAAGGGGTTAAACTGTGTGTGGGGTGAACATTTGCTGCGTTTGAGTCCTGAAGGGGTTAAACTGTGTCGGGTGAAAATTTGCTGTGTTTGAGTGACGCACTGCCCTGATGGGGTTAAACTGTGTGTGGGGTGAAAATTTGCTGCGTTTGAGTGACGCACTACCCTGAAGGGGTTAAACTGTGTGTGGGGTGAACATTTGCTGCGTTTGAGTGACGCACTGTCCTGAAGGGGTTAAACTGTGTGTGGGGTGAACATTTGCTGCGTTTGAGTGACGCACTGTCCTGAAGGGGTTAAACTGTGTGTGGGGTGAACATTTGTTGCGTTTGAGTGACGCACTGTCCTTAAGGGGTTAAACTGTGTGTGGGGTGAACATTTGCTGCTTTTTTCAGTGACGCACTGTCCTGAAGGGGTTAAACTGTGTGTCGGGTGAACATTTGCTGCGTTTTTCAGTGACGCACTGTCCTGAAGGGGTTAAACTGTGTGTGGGGTGAACATTTGCTGCTTTTTTCAGTGACGCACTGTCCTGAAGGGGTTAAACTGTGTGTCGGGTGAACATTTGCTGCGTTTTTCAGTGACGCACTGTCCTGAAGGGGTTAAACTGTGTGTCGGGTGAACATTTGCTGCGTTTTTCAGTGACGCACTGTCCTGAAGGGGTTAAACTGTGTGTGGGGTGAACATTTGCTGCGTTTGAGTGACGCACTGTCCTGAAGGGGTTAAACTGTGTTTGCGGTGAACATTTGCTGCGTTTTTCAGTGATGCACTGTCCTGAAGGGGTTAAACTGTGTGTGGGGTGAACATTTGCTGCGTTTGAGTGACGCACTGTCCTGAAGGGGTTAAACTGTGTTTGCGGTGAACATTTGCTGCGTTTTTCAGTGACGCACTGTCCTGAAGGGGTTAAACTGTGTGTCGGGTGAACATTTGCTGCGTTTGAGTGACGCACTGTCCTGAAGGGGTTAAACTGTGTGTCGGGTGAACATTTGCTGCGTTTGAGTGACGCACTGTCCTGAAGGGGTTAAACTGTGTGTGGGGTGAACATTTGCTGCGTTTGAGTGATGCACTGCCCTGAAGGGGTTAAACTGTTTGTGGGGTGAACATTTGCTGCGTTTTTCAGTGATGCACTGTCCTGAAGGGGTTAAACTGTGTGTGGGGTGAACATTTGCTGCGTTTGAGTGACGCACTGCCCTGAAGGGGTTAAACTGTGTGTGGGGTGAACATTTGCTGCGTTTTTCAGTGATGCACTGCCCTGAAGGGGTTAAACTGTTTGTGGGGTGAACATTTGCTGCGTTTTTCAGTGATGCACTGTCCTGAAGGGGTTAAACTGTGTGTGGGGTGAACATTTGCTGCGTTTGAGTGACGCACTGCCCTGAAGGGGTTAAACTGTGTGTCAGGTGAACATTTGCTGCATTTGAGTGACGCACTGCCCTGAAGGGGTTAAACTGTGTGTCAGGTGAACATTTGCTGCGTTTGAGTGACGCACTGTCCTGAAGGGATTAAACTGTGTGTCAGGTGAACATTTGCTGCGTTTGAGTGACGCACTGTCCTGAAGGGGTTAAACTGTGTGTGGGGTGAACATTTGCTGCGTTTGAGTAATGCACTGTCCTGAAATCCGGTGTGTCAAATGCGAATGTTCCCCCTAAGACGGAGTGTGGCTGCCGACGTGGCGGGGTAATCAAAAACGGTCACACACGTAATGTTCTCATCCGTAGCTGATGCACTTGTACCATAGTGTTCAAGTGCTTCCGCTGTTGGGATGATCCCTGGAGTCTTTTAGCCAGGGTAAGCCAACAACGACAACAACAAACGAGAATGTAAGCATCAAGCTACACATCTGTGGGTGCGTAAAAATTGACATGTGTTGCGATGTGTTCAGGTGTTCTGGATGATCTCTCCCACCTAGGACAACGTGGAGCGCTATGTCAACTGAGTGCTAATCGGCTAAACCTACTTCCTGAGACTATCATCATTTATTATTATTACTGTATTCTACGGACTATAAGTCGATACTTTTTCTTTCCCAGACTGAGACCCCTGGCATTATAATATGACTAATCATATAGTAAGAAAATTATAATAATAAAATCTGAATTTTGTGTAAAATTTTTGGGGGTGCGCCTTATAATAAGGTGGGCCTTATAGTCAGAAAAATATGGTATTATTATCAATATGTGTTCAGGTGTTCTGGCTGATTCCTCCCACCAAGGACAACGTGGAGCGCTATGTCAACTGGGTGCTGTCAGCCAAACAGGGAGACTACTTTCTTGCCGACCACATGGACCAATGTCAGATGATCCGCCTCAAGGCAGGCTACACCTTCATCATCCCCTCAGGTAGACAATGGATGTGTGTGCCTGTGTGAGCCAAACGATGGATGCGTTTGTGTGTCTGTGTGAGCCAAACAGAGCGACTACTTCCTGTCTGACCTCATGGACCAATGTCAGATGATCCGCCTCAAGGCACACTACACCTTCATCATCCCCTCATGTAGACAATGGATGTGTGTGCCTGTGTGAGCCAAACGATGGATGTGTTTGTGTGTCTTGTGTTAGCCAAACAGAGTGACTACTTTCTGTCTGACCACACGGACCAATGTCAGATGCATCATCCCCTCATGTAGACAATGGATGTGTGTTTGTGTGTGTGTGTGAGCCAAACGATGGATGTGTTTGTGTGTCTTGTGTGAGCCAAACAGAGCGACTACTTCCTGTCTGACCACACGGACCAATGTCAGATGCATCATCCCCTCATGTAGACAATGGATGTGTGTTTGTGTGTGTGTGTGAGCCAAACGATGGATGTGTTTGTGTGTCTTGTGTGAGCCAAACAGAGCGACTACTTCCTGTCTGGCCACACGGACCAATGTCAGATGCATCATCCCCTCATGTAGACAATGGATGTGTGTTTGTGTGTGTGTGTGAGCCAAACGATGGATGTGTTTGTGTGTCTTGTGTGAGCCAAACAGAGCGACTACTTCCTGTCTGACCACACGGACCAATGTCAGATGATCCGCCTCAAGGCACGCTACACCTTCATCATCCCCTCATGTAGACAATGGATGTGTGTTTGTGTGTGTGTGTGAGCCAAACGATGGATGTGTTTGTGTGTCTTGTGTGAGCCAAACAGAGCGACTACTTCCTGTCTGGCCACATGGACCAATGTCAGATGCATCATCCCCTCATGTAGACAATGGATGTGTGTTTGTGTGTGTGTGTGAGCCAAACGATGGATGTGTTTGTGTGTCTGTGTGAGCCAAACAGAGCGACTACTTCCTGTCTGACCACATGGACCAATGTCAGATGCCCGCCTGACCCCCCCAATAGGGGCTCTGCCCCTATACCACGCTGGGGCCTAGGGGCCCCTGGACCCCTGCCCCATTTCTTTTTTTTTTTAACTGCCAGGTTTAACCCTTGTAATTATCAGTAAAATACTGATTGCAAAACCAAAATACTACTGTTTCCAGGTTGGATTCACGCGGTGTACACCCCAGTGGACTCTCTGGTGTTTGGAGGGAATTTTCTGCACAGCTTCAACATCTCAAACCAGCTGATGGTGGCTAACGTTGAAGACAGAACTCACGTGAGCCTTCGCTGTCGATTTTTCTTCTTTCTTTTTCTTCATTTGTTCTCTTGACAACGCTTAATTCATTTCACACGAGTTTAGTCAACATTTGGCCGTTTTCAAGATGGCTGTAAAGATTGCATCGTTTTAGTTTGATTGATGAGATAATTTTATTGGTCAGAGTTACTAGCCAATAGTTATCTCGTAATAGGCGAGATGACTGCAAATGTGACAGTGCATGCGAAAAACAGACATAATGCAATTTTGGCATAAATTGAGATTACAATTTTTCGTTATGGAGCAATGATTCGTTGTTAGCACATAAAAAAATGAATTGAGTTATCTTGTCTAGTTTTTATTTTATGATTATTTGAAGTTTGGCATTCGAAATACAGTGGAACCTCCCTTATTTGACCTCCCATTATAAGACTCCCTCCCATATAAGACCTACTTCTCTGAGACATTGCACTTCTTTGTAAGCATTATAATTACCTCCCTTATAAGACCCCTCCCTTTTAGACCCCTCCCTTATAAGACCCTATTTTTGATGATTTTTGAAGGTCTTATAATGGAGGTTCCACTGTAGATCAATTGCAGAAATCGGACACAGAAGACAAGAATTTTGCCTGTTTCTTTCTATTGACTTGATTTTTAAAACTATCAAACAAACAGTGAATGTGGTCTATGTTTCTTCTTAGAATGTTCATATTGTAACTATTTTACTCTTGTATAATTAATTGTGTGTGAGTGTGTGCGTGCATGTATGTGCGTGCGTGTGTGTGTGTGTTTGTGTGTGTGTGTGTGTGTGTGTGTGTGTGAGGAAGTAAGAGAACGTTACGTGCAAGCATCGTGCTTATTTCACTTTCTAATGATTAATTATTTGTTTGCCTTTAATGTTCTTGTTATCAATGTAAAGCGCACTGAGCTCATGTGAGAAAGAGCGCTATATAAATTCCCATTATTATTATTATTATAAACAAAGAAATAATTCAAAATTGTCTTTTATGTTGTGGATACTGGTAGAACACATAAAAATAGACATAAATATGCCCTAAATAGAAAATTGATATTTTGGGGGTTGTTGACTATTTTTGGCTTTTGCTCAAAACATTCTGAGCGACTTATGTAGGTTTTTCCCATGCACCATCACAAATTTTGCTTTATTAGGGCCTGATCACCCGATATTAGGTATTAGTATTAGGTACTTTATAGTCACAGAGGCGTCTCTGTGAAATTCGGGTTGCTCCCACCTGGAGAGCGCGTTGCAGCCAGAGGCGCGCCACCCAATTTAAAAATAATAAATTTGCATGCGATTTTTGTCACTGATGAGGGTGGGGGGGGGGGGGGGGGGGGGTGTAAATTTTTACCAAATGACAACTTTTTCATTGCCACTGGGTTAAACGTGTGCTAAGTGCATGGGCACACACGGGACCTCGGTTCATCGTCTCATCCGAAAGGTGGACTTCTTTAGCCAAGATCTAATAATAATGAAAGAGGCGCATGCCTATCATCTGCATTGAGGCAATCTTCAGATCAAGATTCAGATTGCGATGTAGCAAGGAAAACGCCCTGCAACCTAAGACACCACTGTAGTTGTTCTTCATTGAGACCCATCCACTGGTGCTTGACTGTAGACTGCTTTGTTTTGGTCTGGCACTGTTCTTCTTCTGTGTTCCCAGGCCATGAGGCCATAATGAGTAAGGTACGTATGTGTCTGGTTTTCAGTTTTCACTGGTCTCCCCGCTGCGTACAGCCAACACATTCCGATTTCAGAGGAGCTCAAAGGAGAAAAATTATTTGGAAGATTGATTTTTTTTTTAAAAGGCAAGAGAATGGGCCAATAATTCAGAAAGATAGTAGATGATACAAACCAAAGGCAAAGAGCAGAGTCAAAGAGAGTGACAGAGGAAGCTACAAGCACATAGCTTCCAGAATATTAGGTAGGTATTAGGTTAGGTAGGTATGGTATTAGGTACTTTATAGTCACAGAGGCGTCTCTGTGAAATTCGGGTTGCTCCCACCTGGAGAGCGCGTCACAGCCAGAGGCGCGCCACCATTTTTTTTTTGTTTTGCATGCGATTTTTGTCACTGATGGGGGGGGGGGGGGGGGGGGGGGGGGGGGTGTGGTGTGTGTAAATTTTGACCAATTGACAACTTTTTCGTTGCCACTGGGTTTAACGTGTGCTAAGTGCATGGACACACAGGACCTCGGTTTATCGTCTCATCCGAAAGACTCCACGTTCAGACCGTAAGGCCTAGTGCAGAATGAGAGGAAAAAATCCCCTGTACCCAGGTTCGAACTCGGGTTTACTTGACACGAGGCGAACGCGATGCCACTGTGCCACTCTACACCACTCTATGGGGTAACTATTTGTGCAAAAAGACCCTCTTCTGTATCCCCAGGGGGATGTCACCGTTCTGACTTCAGGCCTCCCAGAAGTTCCAGAAGGTGGGGAACTATTTGTGCAAAAGACCCCCTCTGGTATCCCCACGGGGATGTCACCGTTTTCAGGCCTCCCAGAACTTCCAGAAAACTAGTACAAAAAGACCCTCTTCTGTATCCCCAGGGGGGATGTCACCGTTCTGATAATTTCAGGTCCCCCAGAACTTCCAGAAGGTGGGGGAAACTATTTGTACAGGGGATGTCACCGTTCTGTTCTGACAATTTCAGGTCCCCCAGAACTTCCAGAAGGTGGGGGAACTATTTGTATAGGGGATGTCAACCGTTCTGACAAATTTCAGGTGCCCAGAACTTCCAGAAGGTGGGGGGAACTATTTGTACAGGGGGACATCACCGTTCTGACAAATTTCAGGTGCCCCAGAAGTTCCGCTTCCCTTTCTACAATGAGATCTCGTGGTACGTGCTGGACCGCTACCTGTGGCACCTGACGGGCAAGACCTACCTGCAGAGGCCTGACCCCAAGGACGACCCAGACGACCTGCGACCCGACTCCCCGGGCTTCATGCACATCGACAGCGACTCCCGCCCCCCGTCCAGGAACCCTGACTCCCGCCCCCCCGTCCCGCTGCTTGGACGATTCCAACCCCTCCTCCTCCTCCGACGTCAAGCCGAAGGCCGAGGCGGAGGACACGCCCAAGCTGTCCAAGTCCATCACGATCGAGCTGACGCGCATCGACGCCAAGAGCGCGTTCTCGTCTTCTTCTTCGTCGTCGGACAAACTGCTGAAGAAGTGCGCGTCGGATTCCTCGCTGCTGGAACAACAACACCATCAACAACGCGGGGTAGTAGGGGACGAAAGTGCCGGAGAGGAGAAGGTGGAGAAGGAGGGTGGTGGTGGTGGTGGGGTGGTGACGACGATGAAGGGGGAGGACAGTTCAGGGGAGGTAAGCGGTAAGGCGGCGTCGACCACGGCGACGACAACAACGAAGAGAAAGTCGGTGCTGACGTCGTGGGAGGTGGAGGGGCTGGTTCAGCTGGTGAGGTGGTTGGACGGTTTGAACTCTATGCCCGTCGGCAAGAGGGGCGTTCCCAAGGACCTGAGCGACCCGAGGGACTGCTCAATGACGTTAAGGTGGGTGAAAAGGGGGGGGGGGGGGGGTGCAGACCTGTTTGCTCTACTCTTTTTTTTTTTTTTTGCTGTCCCATCTTCTGGGTCGTACAGTGGCGTTGCTCCCATGCCGCTCATTCTGAATCCCAATTCGCAGCCACACCCCGGCTTGTTCAGGTCGCAGAATCCGAGACCAGCAGTCCAAGGGTACTCTACTCTTTTCGAGCAGTATTCTACTCAATTTGGACCTCTACTACTATTCAAAATTGAAAATAATGCTCTAATTACTCATTTTCAGTGAACAGTGTTTGATGGTTTAATGAATAAAACTACACATTTTGCACCAAAACTACTCATTTCAGCTATCCAGACTACTCAAGGCTTGTGTAGGGGGTAAACAGGTCTGGGGGGGTGGTGTGGACGGTGGGGGTGGGGTGGGGTGGGGGGGGGCTGTGAGAGAGTGTGTGTGTTTGTGTACGTGCGCGTATGCTTATAAATGTGTGTGTCAGACTATCTGTGTTTGTATGTGAATCGTGCACAAGTTTATTTGTGTGTGTGTGTGTGTATGTATGCGTGCGCATGCACAGGCATTCATATATGATTGCGTGTGTGTGTGTGCATGTGTTGTGTGTTGTTTGCATATGTGTATATGTGTATAGAATAACATCCATTTATACTTATTTAAGATGATCACCCAAAACACAACACTGTTCATTGCAAGCTTTCGTATTTATTACAATGCTTCATCAGGCTTCATGATCAATCGACTGCGCTTGTAAAAAAAAAGTAATTGTAATGTGTGGAGATACTATTATTATTGTTGATGACGAGATGTATTCCAAATTTTGTTATTTGATTGACTGCTGTAAGCTATCTCTCTCTCTCTCTCTCTGTCTCTCTCTCTCTCTCTCTCTCTCTCTCTCTCTCTCTCTCTCTCTCTCTCTCTCTCTCTCTCTCTCTCTCTCTCTCTCTGTCTCTCTCTCTCTCTCTCTCTCTCTTTTTTCTCATCTCTCTCTCTCTCTCCCTCCCTCTCTCTAATAATGTTGCCCTTACCAAAACTTGACATATTCAAAACCAGTTTAATGTATTCAGGTGGTGCTCTTTGGAATTCAATCTTAAGAAACGTTAACGTTGGCACTTGTCTCAATTCTTTCAAACAAATCTATCACAAGCATCTAATGACAGACGTTGTGAATTCCAGTTAAAAATACTTTGTCCATTTTTATCTTCCATTGGATTGATATTGCTAAGTGATTGTGTTTTCATTTGTTTTGTGAAGTGTGTGAGTGCGCATGTGAGTGCATGCATGTGTGTCTGTGTCTGTGTGTGTATGTATGGGTGTGTGTTAATAATTTGTAATTATTCATGTGTTGTGTCTTCATATATGGATAACTTTGTTATTTTGTATTTTTTCATATTTTCTTGACATTTGTTAACTGTTGGCAAGATGAAAAGAATCGTGTTTGATATGCTTATTCTTTTCCAACAATCAAAAAGATTCATTCATTCATTCTCTCTCCCTCCCTCTCTTCTTTCTCTCTCCCTCCCCCTCTCTCTCTCTCTCCCTCTCCTCCTCTCTCCCCTTCTCCCTCCCTCACTCTCTCTCTCTCACTCTCTCTCCCTCTCTCTCTCTCTCTCTGTGATTTAAATGTGCACATTTCTAAGTTGATGTAATGAATTTTAATAATTATTTGGTTGGCATAATTTTGTTTCACACGTTTGATTAATGTTCTTTCAGCTATGTTGTATCTCTGTCATGTTGTTGCACCTAACCTGAATTTCTCTTTTGGAGATATTAAAGTATACTTGAACTTGAACTTGAACTTGAAGTATCCATTTATACTTAGCTATGCATTGTATACATACGGTTTCAGGAAGCCTTAAAGGAGCACGAAGGAGACAGTCAACTTCTGGCCTGCTCCGGAGAGCCTCTGCTGGGCTGGCCTGATTCCGTCAAGGTATGTGAGCACCACATTTCTGTTAGTCCGAAGTGTGGGCAAAAAGCAAAGTGAGAGTGAGAGCTGTAAGCTTTTGCTCTGACTGTTAGTGCTGCGGCCTTGTAGAACACGGCCGTTCTGGGAGGTGCTTTTAGTTCATCTATATTTTCAGAAGCTTTTTTGTTTGTGGCACAAGCCACAAACCTATAACTCACTTTGTCGGTCGGTCCAAAATTGTCGCACATATTGTAAAAAAGAGAAAGAAAAAGCGTGCCACAAACGATTGCGAATCCGCGCTTGTTTCAAAACCAACTTTAGTTACCATAAGTAACTTTTCATAAACAAACAGTCCCCCGTGGGGATACCGGGGGGTCTTTTGTATAAATAGTTCCCCCACCTTCTGGAAGTTCTGTGCTTGTAACTTCCTCTAATCTGCCACTCTCTTTGACTCTGCCTTTTCCTTTTGCTTTCTGTCATCTGCTATCTGTCTGCCTTTTTTTACCGGTCCATTCTCCTGCCTTTTTTCAATAAACGCTTTCAAAAAGATTTCCTCCAGCCGAAGTCGGACATGCTGGGCCTAATTATTTCTTAGTTAGGCGCATAAAGGCAGCATGACGCATCTGCGCTCATAATTGACAGGAAACTGTCTGAGCGATCGAAGAAGAAGAAGAAGAAGATAAACAACAGTCAAGAATATGTTGTAATATGTAAGAAAATTAGTTATATTCAGGGGACATCGATAGATTTTCACTCATGAGCAATTTTATTCAGGTTTGCGATATTAAGTGCATTATTTAAGAGCATTTTCTACCTTTCAGGTTTTTTTTAAATTTTGTGTAGTTGCATCGATGCTTTAGCCATGCCAAGCTCCTAGCATAACATCATCAGTCTCCAAAATCCCCCGATGAAGACGGAGTGTGGCTGCCCATGTGGCGGGGTAATCAAAAACGGTCACACACGTAATGTTCTCATCCCTAGCTGATGCATTTGTACCATAGTGTTCAAGTGCTTCCGGCTGTTGGGATGATCCCTGGAATCTTTTAGCCAGGGTAAGCCAACAACAACAACAACAACTCGCAGCCTGTCAAACGAAGTCTGACCGGTATTGTTTTGTTTGCTCATGTTGTTGGATTTTTGTTTCATGTTTTTATTCCATTTCAATTCTGTGTGAAGCGCCCTGTAGCCTACATAGTAGGATGGGCGCTATATAAATTTTCCTCGTTATTATTATTATTATGTCGCTGACTGATAATCGCTTTCGCAACGCGTTCCTATCTGTCCCCAGAAGCACAAGCAGCGTATGAAAACCCCCGGAGGCGGAGGAGGCAAGGTGAAAGGTCAAGGCAAAGGGTCGTCGTCCGGCAGCGGCTCGTCCTCCACGATCAGGCGGCGTCGCACGCGCTGCAAGAGGTGCGAGCCCTGCACCCGGTCGGAGTGCGGGGAGTGCAACTTCTGCAAGGACATGAAGAAGTTCGGGGGGCCCGGCCGCATGAAGCAGACCTGTGTCAGCCGACAGTGCATGGCCGTGAGTGGGGGTTGAACTATTAACCATGAAGGGGGAGGTGGGGTACCAGGGGGAAGGGGGGGGGGGATAGTATTGATGGGGTGATGAAGCAACTTCTGCAAGGACATGAAGAAGTTCGGGGGGCCCGGCCGCATGAAGCAGACCTGTGTCAGCCGACAGTGCATGGCCGTGAGTGGGGGTTGAACTATTAACCATGAAGGGGAGGTGGGGAACCAGGGGAAGGGGGGGGGGGATAGTATTGATGGGGTGATGAAGCAACTTCTGCAAGGACATGAAGAAGTTCGGGGGGCCCGGCCGCATGAAGCAGACCTGTGTCAGCCGACAGTGCATGGCCGTGAGTGGGGGTTGAACTATTAACCATGAAGGGGAGGGTGGGGAAGCCAGGGGAAGGGGGGGGGGGGATAGTATTGATGGGGTGATGAAGCAACTTCTGCAAGGACATGAAGAAGTTCGGGGGGCCCGGCCGCATGAAGCAGACCTGTGTCAGCCGACAGTGCATGGCCGTGAGTGGGGGTTGAACTATTAACCCATGAAGGGGAGGTGGGGAACCAAGGGGAAGGTGGGGGGGGGATAGTATTGATGGGGTGATGAAGCAACTTCTGCAAGGACATGAAGAAGTTCGGGGGGCCCGGCTGCATGAAGCAGACCTGCGTCAGCCGGCAGTGCATGGCCGTGAGTGGGGGGTTGAAAAGTTATGAGGGGTGGGCGGCGCAGGCAAGAGGGAGAGGGGGGGTGTCGAGGGTGGTGGACAGGCAAGAGGGAGAGGGGTAGGGGTGGGGGATATATACAACTTCTGCCAGGACATGAAGAAGTTTTGGAAGACCCAGCCGCATCTATCAGACCTGCGTCAGCCGACAGTTGCCATGGCGGCGTGAGTTGGGGGTTGAAACCGTTGGTTATGAGAAGGGGGGTGGGGTGGAGGGGGACTCATAGAGGGGAGGGGGGGAGGATATATGCGACTTCTGCAAGGACATGAAGAAAAGGCCTGGTGGCATGAAGCAGACCTGCATTAGCAGGACAGTGCATGGCCGTGAGTGGGGGTTGAAAAGTTAGTTATGAGATGGGGGAGAGAGAGGTTGGGGGGGGGGTGGGGGGTGGCAGGCAAGAGGGGAGAGGGTGGGGGATGATGGATGGTGGGAGGATATACGCAACTCTGCAAGGACATTGAAGTTTGGGGATACGGCCGCATGAAGCAGACCTGCGTCAGCCGACAGTGCAAATGCCGTCGAGTGGGGGTTGAAAAGTTTTTATGAGGGTGTGTGGTGGGGCAGGGCAAGAGGAGATGGGGGGGGGGGGGGGGGTCGAGCGAGGGGGGGGAGCAGGCAAAAGGGGTGGGGGGATGATGATAGTGGGGGGGGGGGGGGGGGGGAATAGGATATGCAAAAAACTTCTGCAAGGACATGAGAAGGTTGGGGGGACTTTTAAGAAAATGCACGAAGTGTCTTTTGTGCTAATTCAATCTAATAATCCTTTCCTTGCTGTCTCTCCCTGTAACCCCAGCAGCCCAATTCAATCAATAATCCTTTCCTTGCTGTCTCTCCCTGTGCCCCAGCAGCCCAATTCAATCAATAATCCTTTCCTTGCTGTCTCTCCCTGTGCCCCAGCAGCCCAATTCAATCAATAATCCTTTCCTTGCTGTCTCTCCCTGTGCCCCAGCAGCCCAATCCAATCAATAATCCTTTCCTTGCTGTCTCTCCCTGTGCCCCAGCAGCCCAATCCAATCAATAATCCTTTCCTTGCTGTCTCTCCCTGTGCCCCAGCAGCCCAATCCAATCAATAATCCTTTCCTTGCTGTCTCTCCCTGTGCCCCAGCAGCCCAATCCAATCAATAATCCTTTCCTTGCTGTCTCTCCCTGTGCCCCAGCAGCCCAATCCAATCAATAATCCTTTCCTTGCTGTCTCTCCCTGTGCCCCAGCAGCCCAATCCAATCAATAATCCTTTCCTTGCTGTCTCTCCCTGTGCCCCAGCAGCCCAATTCAATCAATAATCCTTTCCTTGCTGTCTCTCCCTGTGCCCCAGCAGCCCAATTCAATCAATAATCCTTTCCTTGCTGTCTCTCCCTGTGCCCCAGCAGCCCAATTCAATCAATAATCCTTTCCTTGCTGTCTCTCCCTGTGCCCCAGCAGCCCAATCCAATCAATAATCCTTTCCTTGCTGTCTCTCCCTGTGCCCCAGCAGCCCAATCCAATCAATAATCCTTTCCTTGCTGTCTCTCCCTGTGCCCCAGCAGCCCAATCCAATCAATAATCCTTTCCTTGCTGTCTCTCCCTGTGCCCCAGCAGCCCAATTCAATCAATAATCCTTTCCTTGCTGTCTCTCCCTGTGCCCCAGCAGCCCAATTCAATCAATAATCCTTTCCTTGCTGTCTCTCCCTGTACCCCAGCAGCCCATTCTGCCCCACACGGCGACGTGCATGCACTGATGCACATAAACAATACTGTCCTTTCTTCTCTCCCTTATCGGTTAAATTATCCCCTCTCCCAACAGCCCATTCTGCCCAAAGTTGCAACATGCATGCACTGATACAATAAACAAAACTTTCCCTTATCGGTTAAATTATCCCCTCTCCCAACAGCCCATTCTGCCCAAGGTTGCAACATGCATGCACTGATACAATAAACAAAACTTTCCCTTATCGGTTAAATTATCCCCTCTCCCAACAGCCCATTCTGCCCAAGGTTGCAACATGCATGCACTGATACAATAAACAAAACTTTCCCTTATCGGTTAAATTATCCCCTCTCCCAACAGCCCATTCTGCCCAAGGTTGCAACATGCATGCACTGATACAATAAACAAAACTTTCCCTTATCGGTTAAATTATCCCCTCTCCCAACAGCCCATTCTGCCCAAAGTTGCAACATGCATGCACTGATACAATAAACAAAACTTTCCCTTCTTCTCTCCCTTATTGGTTAAGTTATCCCCTCTCCCAACAGCCCATTCTGCCCAAGGTTGCAACATGCATGCACTGATACAATAAACAAAACTTTCCCTTCTTCTCTCCCTTATTGGTTAAGTTATCCCCTCTCCCAACAGCCCATTCTGCCCAAGGTTGCAACATGCATGCACTGATACAATAAACAAAACTTTCCCTTCTTCTCTCCCTTATTGGTTAAGTTATCCCCTCTCCCAACAGCCCATTCTGCCCAAGGTTGCAACATGCATGCACTGATACAATAAACAATACTTTCCCTTCTTCTCTCCCTTATCGGTTAAATTATCCCCTCTCCCAACAGCCCATTCTGCCCAAGGTTGCAACATGCATGCACTGATACAATAAACAATACTTTCCCTTCTTCTCTCCCTTATCGGTTAAATTATCCCCTCTCCCAACAGCCCATTCTGCCCAAGGTTGCAACATGCATGCACTGATACAATAAACAAAACTTTCCCTTCTTCTCTCCCTTATTGGTTAAGTTATCCCCTCTCCCAACAGCCCATTCTGCCCAAGGTTGCAACATGCATGCACTGATACAATAAACAATACTTTCCCTTCTTCTCTCCCTTATCGGTTAAATTATCCCCTCTCCCAACAGCCCATTCTGCCCAAAGTTGCAACATGCATGCA
Source organism: Phymorhynchus buccinoides (assembly GCA_017654935.2). Lineage (NCBI taxonomy): Eukaryota > Metazoa > Mollusca > Gastropoda > Neogastropoda > Raphitomidae > Phymorhynchus > Phymorhynchus buccinoides. The sequence continues at coordinate 32,238,366 of CM065700.1, read as the reverse complement.
CTGATACAATAAACAATACTTTCCCTTCTTCTCTCCCTTATCGGTTAAATTATCCCCTCTCCCAACAGCCCATTCTGCCCAAAGTTGCAACATGCATGCACTGATACAATAAACAAAACTTTCCCTTATCGGTTAAATTATCCCCTCTCCCAACAGCCCATTCTGCCCAAAGTTGCAACATGCATGCACTGATACAATAAACAATACTTTCCCTTCTTCTCTCCCTTATCGGTTAAATTATCCCCTCTCCCAACAGCCCATTCTGCCCAAGGTTGCAACATGCATGCACTGATACAATAAACAAAACTTTCCCTTCTTCTCTCCCTTATTGGTTAAGTTATCCCCTCTCCCAACAGCCCATTCTGCCCAAGGTTGCAACATGCATGCACTGATACAATAAACAAAACTTTCCCTTCTTCTCTCCCTTATTGGTTAAGTTATCCCCTCTCCCAACAGCCCATTCTGCCCAAGGTTGCAACATGCATGCACTGATACAATAAACAAAACTTTCCCTTCTTCTCTCCCTTATTGGTTAAGTTATCCCCTCTCCCAACAGCCCATTCTGCCCCCCACTAATGTCATGTAAAACTTCAAAGAATAAAAAACAGGAACGCGGTGGTAATGACACCCACATTTTTTGTTTTTATTTGTAAATCCTGCTCTGTTAACCGGGGGGCGGGGGGGGGGGGGGGGGGGGGGGGGGGGGGGGGGGGGGGGAGAGGCGTGGGCGTGTGAAGTGTTGTGAAAGAATATTTTTAAAGCATGTAATTACAATTTGTTCTTTTATGAATTGTTGGTTTCTTGTGTGTATACTTTGACGTGTCCGCCAGGGAAAGAAAATTATCATTGTTTTATGAGGACAAATTAAAAAGTGGAGTTGAGCTGAGTGAATGTAGTCTAGAGGGGTAAAAAAAAGAGCAGTAAATGTGTGTGTGTGCGCTGCCCCTGCCCCTGCACTCCGCCGGGGTCGCCCCCCTTGCAGAATTTTTCCAATGGTCAACTTAGGACGATGATTTCGACCGATCCCAGGGGGCATAATCAAACCAGTTAGGGGCTTAGCGCATGATATTCTTAGTTGGGTGTAGTGAGAGAGAGAGAGAGAGGGGGAGGGCTTAGCGTGTGATATTCTTAGTTGGGCGCAGTGAGAGAGGAGAGAGCGAGAGAGAGAGAGAGTGAGTGGACTCATCTCCCTCTCTCTCTCTCACTACGCCCAACTAAGAATATCGCGCGCTAAGCCCCTACTGGTTTTTGATTGATTGCCCCCTGGCGGTCAAATCATCGTCCTAAGTTGCTCATTTTCCAGGAGCAGCCATGCAATAATACCATACCTTTTACTCCCCAACCCTCAAAACAGCCCATTCTGCCCCACACGGCGACGTGCATGCACTGCGGGCTGACCCGGCGATCGGACGACCCCGAGATCGAGGACGATTGGAACCCCACGGCCACGCTGATGGAGTGCGGCATCATTGCTGGGAGATCTGCCACCCGGCCTGCCTCCGGGACACCTTCGAGAGCGTGGAGGTGGACGGCGTGGTCAACGAAGATCTCCCCAGCTCCTGGGAGTGTGTCAAGTGCGTCAACGTCGGCAAGCAGGGACAGCTGAAGGTGAGTAAGGGCTGTGCTGGTTGGTCAGTTGTTTGTCGGCAAGTGAGGGTAGCTGATGGTAAATAAGGGCTATTCTGATTGGTTAGTTGTTAATGTCGGCAAGCGATGGGTCGCTGAAGGTAAATAAGGGCTGTTCTGATTGGTCAGTCGTTAACGTCGGCAAACAGAGGCAGCTGAAGGTAAGTAAGGGCTGTGCTGATTGGTCAGTTTAGTTAACGTTGGCAAACAGGGACAGCTGAAGGTGAGTAAGGGCTGTGCTGATTGGTCAGTTGTCAACGTCGGCAAGCAGGGACAGCTGAAGGTGAGTCAAATGCCAAGCGGATGCTTGGCGAAAGCTGCGAGTGAGTAGAAACTGTATAGGTTGAGAGAATAAGTTTAAAATATCTTCATTATGTAAGTAAAAAGGGCTGTTGTGGTGGTCAGTTGTTAATGGGCAAGCGAGGGTCGCTGCAGGTAAGGGCTTGTTTCTGATTGGGTAAGTTGTAATGTCTGTTAGGAGGGTCACTGAAGTTTAATAAGGGGCTGTGCTGATGGTTCAGTTGTTATGGCGGCGATCGAGGGTTCGCTGAAGGTGAGTACGTTGGCTGTCGGTTTGCGTCAGTTTAGTTAATGTTGGTGAGCGGGGTTGATGAAGGTAAGGGGCTTTTCTGATGGTCAGTTGTTAATGTCTGTTAGTGAGGGCACTGAAGTTAAATAAGGCGCTGTGCGATTGGGTCAGGGTTAATGTACTGGCGATTGCGAGGGTCGGAAGGTGAGTAAGGGGACTCTATGCGATTGGTCAGTTTATTAATGTCGCGGTGAGCGGAGGGTCGCTTGAAGGTGAGAGGAAGGGCTGTGCGTGATTGGTCAGTTGGTAATGTCGACGAGCGAGGGTCGCTGAGGTGAGTAAGGGCTGTGCTGATGGTCAGTTGTTAATGTCGGGAAGCAAGGGTCGCTGAAGGTGAGTAAAGGTTGTTGGTCGGTTCGTTATAATGTCGGGGAGCGCGGGTCGAGAAGGGTAAATACGGGCTGTTTGATTGGTTAGTTGTTAATGTCAGCAAGCAAAGGGTAGGTGAAGGTAAAATAGGGCTTGTGCTGTTTGGTCAGTTAGTATTGTCGACAAACGGCAGTTAAGAAAATAAGGGACGTTATGATTGGTCAGTGTAATGTTGGTGAGAGAGGGTAGATGACGGTGGTAAGGGCTGGTGATGGTCAGTGTTATGAGACAAACAGGGGCAGCTAAGGAAAATAAGACGTTGATGGTCAGTGTTTATGGGCACACAGAGGAAGAATGAAGGTTAAAAT
>CM065700.1:32192494-32234974 GCA_017654935.2 Phymorhynchus buccinoides | reverse complement strand
TCCTTTTTGGTTGATTTTTGAAGGTCTTATAAGGGAGGTTCCACTGTATTACAAACTAACATAACTGAAACAGTTTTTTAGAACTTGCAATTCACGGTTCCAGCTACTAATGATACGATCAAGAAAAAAAACGAACAAACAAATCTGGCTGGAACACACTCCAAATTACCCCCTTTTCACCCCAATGTCGCATTTTGGCACCACAATGATTTAACGCCCACACGACCATTAAACTCTTGAACTGAGGGTCATTATTCAATTATATTGTTTCCAAGTTTGGGTAGTAAGGCTTGACCCTATTCTAAATGTGTTCACAGAAAGATCCCCACAATACTGCATCAAAATCTTTACTGTCCCAAGTAAGTTTAATGAAAATTTTGGCTCAAAGCTGGCTGCAGTCAAAGGATCAAAATTAGATACATTCAACGAATTTCTTGAATTATAATAATAAAATCCATTCCCCACCCCCCACCCACCCCCCTCACCCCCCACCACAACCCAAAAATGATCCAAGCATAAAAAAAGGCATGCCAAGGTTCAACGAGAGTGAAGAAGATATGTACAGTGGAATCCAAGGGCATCAGATATTGTTGTATTAATAATAACCAACTAAGAGGTTGCAGTTTTACAACCCCCATCAAAAGTTTGCATTGAATATCGCCGGAATCACATTCATACAAACAATTTTTTAAACCTGAGAACATTTTTTGAGGGGGGGGTTGGGGTTTTTCTTTCACTGCAATGTCTCATTTTACCACCACAATGATTTTAACGCCCATGTCACGAAAAGGCCTCAACTTTTGTCCAAAGAGCCTATTTTCATAATTTGGGGATATCCTTACTTTAGACATGCCACAGAGGAATCCCCACTCTTGCAGATGATTTTTTTTTCTCCCCCGGTATAAGTTTTAATGGAATATTTTTGCTGAAAATGGCTGCGGCGAAAGGTTTAAACAACATTTTGGCCCGCTGTTCTCGGTAAAGGTGGGTTAGGATCAGCCTGGGGTTAGTGTCCCGTGAAGGTAAAAAAACCGACTTTGAGTATTGAGAGCGTGAACATGAGGCGGGGTGGGGGGTGGTGGGGGTGGTGGGTGTCTAAACTAGTTTTGCTCAGTAAGGGGTACAATCAGCAACACCCCGAAAGTACATTGAAAACAAAAAGAGACAGGAGCAACAAAGGCACTATTGTTGTCGCTGTATCCCTCCAACTATTCTGCTAAGTGCCAATTGTCATCACCTACAGGGGCTCCAGGGACTCCCCATTTGGGGTCTATGAAGCATTCTAAACATTCTAAAGGACCGTCCTAAAAGATGTGCATGGGGGTCCCAGGGATCACTAGAAACCTTCCTTTTAGCATTCACGATGCCACTGGGACCCTCTATCCCGCCTCTATGACCCTCTATACTGTAAGTGAAGAGTCCCTGTACCTTGTTTTTGCGTTGGTAGCCCTGCACTCAAAGTAACAAAGCACTGGCAGACTAAGTCAATGTCATCATACAGCCAAGTTCGTCTTCCGCAATTGAAACTTTCCTTCATAACTATACCACCAACCGCAGGGCATAGGGAGGGGGGGGGTGGTCAGCAGTCTAAAGAGGTTGACTAACAAGGCTTATTAAGCTAACAAGTCAGCTATGTTCAAAACTTCTTGACATCAATATGTACGTGCTTGAGCTTCGTTCGTTTGAAAACACCCAGGTCTGTTCGGCGGCAATAAACGGCACCTGATTCCGTCGAACAAAAGGTTTAATAGATAGTGGAAACAAAAAACAGATGGGAAACCACACATTCTTTTATGCCAATCCCTTATGAACTCTCCGGATGATCACAGCCCTTCTGGTGCCATTTGTTACATTTCTAAAATCAAGGCTGCAACTAACAAGGTAACGCATTCGCCTTGCGTCAGTAAACTCGAGTTAGAAACCTGGTATAGGGGATTTTTTCTCTCACTTTTGCACTAGGCTTTACGATCCTGAACGCGAGATCTTTCCGGATGGATGATAAACCGAGGTCCCGTGTGCCCTGGCACTAGCTACCGTTAAACCATTGTCACGAAAAGTTTGTCATTTGGTCAAAATTTACCCCCCCCCCCCCTTTCTTTCCTCATCAGTCACAAAAAATTGCATGCCCCCCAAAAAAAAATTGGGTGGCGCGCCTCTGGCTGCGACGCGCTCTCCAGGTGGGAGCAACCCGAAAATTTCAAAGATGCCTCTGTGTCTATAAAGTACCTAATATCTAAATGTTCTGCTCAGACTGGTTAAGATGGTTTATGACTGGAGAATATTACTCTTGTAGGGGTGCATAAGGGAGGAGGTCCCAAAACCTTAAACTAGAAAAGCCTGGAAACCACAAAACCTTAAATGAAAGATCGTGATACAATTTCTGAGCAGGTGGAGGGTGAGGGCTGGGGGGGGGGGAGGAGGTGGTTTGGGGTGACGTTTTTCTGTAACATTACAAAAAACAAAACTTTTGATGAGCATGGTAGAACACTTTTTTATTATTATTATTTATTTATTGTAAACGCCTATAGGGCATTCATTTGATTAGGCGTATAAATGAATAATAATTAATAATAATAATAATAATAATAATAATAATAATAATAACAATAATAAACACTTATTTACTCAAGTTTCGGAAGAGAATTACGTTCAAAAACTCCAGCCGGAACATTCGCAAACAACAACTTTTGTTTGGGGGGGGGGGGGCAATAACTTTTTATGTCAAACTACCCAAGTTTTTTTGGCATACAAAATTACATCATTACTTACGAAGCATGCAATTTTGTGTTCTCTTCAAATCAATCATCCCGGGAATTTTTCTTTTTCTTACTGCAATTAACTAAAAAACACTGAACGCCTCAATTCTTGGCACTCCACAAACCAATAACCACAAATTTCAGTACTAAAAAACACACGATTTTCCGAAGTATGCCGGAAGAAAAAAAAACCTCTGTTCAGGAGAAGAGCGTAAACATAATCAAGATAAAGAATGTTGATTTTAGTAACCAATAACCCCTGTGGGGATACTACGGGGGGGCGGGGGGTCTTTTGCATAAATAGTTCCCCCACCTTCTGATAGTTCTGTGCTTGTAACCTCCTCTAATCTGTCACTCTCTTTGACTCTGCCTTTTCCCTCTGCTTACTGTCATCTACTATCTTTCTGCCTTACCCGGGTCCGATTCTCCTGCCCTTTTTTTCACAAAACACTTTCAAAAACATTTCCTCCTACAGCCGAAGTCGGACTTGCTGCGCCTAACGGCAGCATGACGCATCTGCGCTCATAATTGACAAGAAACTGTCTCTGAGCGATCGAAGAAGAAGAAGTAACCTATGCAAGACAAAATAATGCAAATTGAAAATATGACTTTCAGTTATCTCCCCTCCCCCCCCCCCCCATCCCACCCCAAGAACAAGTATTAGAAAAAAATGATAACTATCAACTATCCATGGACAGTTTATACAGTTAATGACGATATTCTTAAGTGTTATTAGACATTAATTGTTGAAAAATGAATACTTTTTTAAAGACAAACCTGTAGATACAAAATACGATTTAATTATGATGTTACCCGTTCCAAATTTGATCACCCCTTTTCATAGAAGTATACAAAACACATTTATTCCATCAAGATAAGAACAGGAAAAAGAGGTAGCTGTCTTTTGGATGATTAATACGATACATAGGCAATATTCATGCAAGCAAAATGTACACGGTGCAAAGCCCAATGTCTGAGCCACATCACACAAACCAAATAAAAACAAAATGTATTAAAAACACCATTGATTTTGCGCAAAAACAGTTTGGGGATTTCATGTGTTTGTGTGTGTGTGTGTGTGTGTGTGTTGTGTGCGCGCGCGTGCTCTGCGTGAAGTGTGTGTATGTGTGTGAGTGTGTTTTGTGTTTGTGTGTGTGTGCGTGTGCGCAGTGGGTGTGTGTGTGTTTCAAAATGGCTTCACAGCATTGGTCTTGACAATCCAATTTGAAAGGGAAAAAATGAATTAAAAAAAAAAAGAGTGCTGCTTCGCTCCAAGGCAGTTTTCTAGTTTCAACAACCGGTAATTATGCTCTTCCTCTTGAAATCAAGCCCCCTGTTTTGACAGCATGTCCAATGTTACAAGTTCAAATTGGCGCACAAGAGCTTCCATACAGAGAATTGGATGACCCCCGCCCCCTCCACAAGTCTCCCCCTTGTGGGGATACCGGGGGGTCTTTCATATACAAGTAGTTCCCCCACCTTCTGGAAGTTCTGTGCTAACAACTTCCTCTAATCTATCACTCTCTTTGACTTGTGTTCTTCATTTTGGGAGGTAAGGACAGGCCCTATAATTATGCATGTCACAAAGGAATCCCCAATATTGCAGACAGAAAATCTTGTCTCTACCCGGGTTAAGTTTAATGGTAAATTTTGGCTGAGGAATGGCTAGAGTTTTAAAGAAAGTCAAATTTGCATCTACTTCCTCGTTTAAAAAAAAAAAAAGACAGCTTCATGTATACCGCACCAGGAACCTTGGCGAACGCTCCTTCTCTTTCCAGGCCCCCTCCATTTGGAATACACTCCCTTTACCTCTCCGTTCTGCCAACTCCCATTTCTTCATTTAAGTCTTCTCTCAAAACTACTCTTTTCAAATCATAGCCTGCTATATTTCTTTTCAAAGTAATGTGTCCCTTCCATCCGCACGTGTTTGTGTGCATGCGTGTTGTTTGTGTGTGTGTGTTGTGTTGTGTGTGTGTGCATGCGCGTGTAGTGCGTTCGTGTGTGTGTGTGTGTCTGTGTTTAGTGCATGTGTGTCTGTGCTTAGAGTGTGCATGTGTGCGTGCGTGCGCGCGCACATGTGTGTGTGTATAATATATTTTTGTCGTTTATTTATTTATATTGCTTGCTGGTTTATTCATTTATTATTGTAAGCGCTTAGGGCTTTTTTTTAAGATTAGGCGCTATAAATGCTAATTATTATTATTATTATATTGCAGTACACACATATGCACACAAACTGAAATGGGAACGAGAGAAAAAATATATTCAAAGGAGCTAATGGCACCATGAGACGCTTTAACCTCACCTGCCCTATCTACACAAGAGTTGTTTGTCTACCTTTTGAACTAATTATCTCCTATATACCTGAAGTATGCAGAAGCTTTCTACGAAAACAATGCACACAAAAAGAGTGGGGATTAAAAAAACTAAAAGCAATACATTCAACCAAACAGTTGAAACTACAAGTACATGTACAACACACATTGATTAAAAGGGCACCCTGACGGATGAGGTTTTTGCAAGAAACACATCGAGATCACCACGAAAACACCCTTTACAGAGATCACAACACTCACTTTGCTCTGGTTTCCTAGAAATCAAACCGTGAAATCGGCGATTCCTCTTTGGCGGAGATGTTGGAAGTCAAATTATTTCAGTGAAAGAGAAGCTAATGGCCGCCTGAGTTTAGACCAAATCGTTTGCATGAAATTTACACAATCCAAGCCTTTTGTTTTTTTCAATTTTATACAGTTTACCTAAAGGAGTTTCGCTGACAACAAAGGAAATAGCGCCAATTCTTTTGTTTACTGCACTACAAAAAAAGAAAAAGCTTCAACCACAATGAGTGGCCTCCACCCAGCCCATTCAAAATGGCTTCTCTCTCCGGCATCTCCGCCAAGGAGGAATCGCCGTTTTGACGGCTTGATTTCTAGGAAACCAGAGCAAAGTGAGTGTTCCGATCCTTGAAAAGGCTGTCTCTCTGGTGATCTCGACACGTTTCTTGCAAAAAAATTCATCCGTCAGGGTGCACCTTTAATGGCAGACAACACTACAAACAAAATGGATACTCTAGGCAATAATAGACGCACACAGTCGGTATGTAGTTAGTACTGAAACAAACACAATGCCAACACGTACAGATACATAAAAACATGTTTCTGAAAACAAAAACAAAAAAAGGAATAGCATGTATGTGCAGTTACTGGCCAGAATCATACAAAAGGGAATATAATTTTTTTTATAAAAAAACCAAACAACAAACCAATAAACTTATACATGGGAGATCAAGAATGACTATTTGATATGTACACCTACGTATGCCAATTTCAAACATTATATTATAGAAGACAAGAAAGAAAACCGAAAGAAATTATTTTTTTAAATTATAAAATAACATCATGCAGTTACGAAACAAAACTCCGGTTATCTATTCACACAAAAAATTACAATAAAAAATAGCATTTCGTAAATGTAAAAAAAACATAACAGAAAAACAAACAAAAGTCAGATACAAATACACACCAGTTAGGCCACACACACTTATTAGACGCTGAAAACTTCTTCTTCTTCGTTTCGCTCAGACAGTTTCCTGTCATACGAGCGTAGATGCGTCATGCTGCCGTTATGCGCCTAACTAAGAAATAGGTAAGCCCAGCATGTCCGACTTCGGCTGAAGAAATCTTTTGTAAGAATTTTTTTTTTTTTTTTTTTAAAGGCAGGAGAATCATAACCAGTAACCAGTAAGATAGAAAGATAGCAGATGACAGTAAGCAAAGGGAAAAGGCAGAGTCAAAGAGAATGACAGAATTAGAGGAAGTTACAAGCACAGAACTTCCAGAAGGTGGGGGAACTAGTTGCACAAAAGACCCTCCCAGTATCCCCACGGGGAGGGAGGGGGGGGGCTGAAAACTCATGCGCTTATCCATAAATAAGTAAAGAAATTAAGGGAAAAAAATTAAGCGCATGCGTTTCCGTGGTGAGGTGTGCTTACTTTTTCCTTCTTTCTTTTATTTATTTACGGATAAGCGCATGAGGTTTTCACGTCTAATGTATGCGTGCAACCTCAGGTACAAAGGGGTTAGCGTCAAGAATGTTTGTGTTGAAAAATAAAAGTTAAATAAAATAAAAATAATAAAAAAATAAAAAAATGCTTGTGTTAACGTCAATGCGTGCTGACAGAATTCTAAAACGTCTTTTACACACGCACACATGCACGTACACGCGCACATGCATACACACGCACACGTACGCACGCACGCACAAACACACACACATTCAAACTAACTCAATCGACAGATGAAGAAAACCGCTTTGAACCTTATGATAACAATATATTATTAAAAAAAAGGTTAAAATGTTAAACGCAATAAATCCAAACTGTGTATATATATATATATATAATTATATTGGTTATCCTCCTGAGCAATCCAACTACACCAAAAGGACAAAAATACACACACAAAAGAAAGATTTTTAAAAACACCACCACCCACCACTCTCAAAAACCACACCCATCAAACTAGTTGCCCAGTTGAACTATTTCACATACACACACACACACACACACACACACACACACACACACACACACACACGCGCGCGCGCGCGCGCGCGTGTAGACGCATGCACGCACAATACATGCACACACACACACACACACACACATGCACACACACACACATCTTCCCCTCACTCTCTCTGCGTTCGTTTTTCCATTCTTCACCCCTTTCACTCTCCTTCCCTTTTCCCAGTTCTCTTTGCCCCTCCCACCTTTTCCACCATCCCTTACCACCATTCCCCCATCCACCCTGTCCTTTCCTTCCTACTGCCCCCCCCCCCCCCCCCCCTTCCCTCAACCTTGTTTTCTAACAACTCCCTTCCCCTCCCCTCAACACACCCACCCACCTACACCACCCATCTTTGATATTTCTTATAATCGACAAACAAAAAACGGAAGCCCATGGGTGCATGCAGTGACCAAAACTTTTGCTTGAACATTCTTGCAGAAACCCAATGTACAAAAGAATGATATCATGTTAAAGAGCCCTTTCTTCAGGCACTCAGCTGCCTGAAGCAGCATCAAATTGCCTGAATTCAGGCTTCAGGCATACCCACATGCACCCCTGGAAGCCCAACAGCAGTGAGTTATCTGACAGTACTGGCCTTGAAGTAATACTGCTGCTTCGAATTGTAAAGGAAAACGTAGCTGGGAATTCGTTGACAACTTTCTGTATAGCAGCTAAAAAAAAGATTTTTTATTTACTGCATAGAGAGAGAGAGAGTGAGTGTGTGTATGCGAGTGTGTGTGTGATGTGTGTGTTTGTGTCAGAGAGAGAGAGAGAGAGAGAAAGAGAGAGAGAGAGAGAGAAAGAGAGAGAGAGAGTGTGTATGTGAGTGTGTGTGTATGTGTGTGTGCGTGTGCGTGTGTTAGAGAGAGAGAGAGTGTGTGTGTGTATGTGAGTGTGTGTGGATGTGTGTGTGTGTGTCAGAGAGAGAGAGAGAGAGAGTGAGTGTGTGTATGTGAGTATGTGTGATGTGTGTGTGTGTGTGTCAGCGAGAGAGAGAGAGAGAGAGAGAGAGAGAGAGAGAGAGAGAGAGAGAGAGAGAGAGAGAGAGAGAGAGAGAGTGAATGTGTATGTGAGTGTGTGTGTATGTGTGTGTGTGTGTGTGTGTGTGTGTGTGTGTAGAGAGAGAGAGTGAGTGTGTGTGTATGTGAGTGTGTGTGGATGTGTGTGTGTCAGAGAGAGAGAGAGAGTGAGTGTGTGTGTATGCGAGTGTGTGTGTGTGTGTGTGTGTGAGAGAGAGAGAGAGAGAGAGAGAGAGAGAGAAGAGAGAGAGAGAGAGAGAGAGAGAGAGAGAGAGAGAGAGAGAGAGAGAGAGAGAGAGTGGCATGATTTATGAGTCCCTGAATTGGTGTATTTACAATTTCACTGCAATATACCTCATTCATTTTTTTGGAAGGCACGCCGTACAGCGTTACTCTCATGAACAGTCTGCATCATCACAATTACCCGGCTTTGTTATCTTATTCTCCTAACTGCCTCATGGCTGGACTGTCGCTGATTACAGTTTAGAAAAAAATAAGAGTAATTATACACAATTTAGCTCTGATATGTGTAAATGAGCAAATATTAGCTTAGAAGAAAAGAAGAGTAATTATACACAAGTTAGCTCTGATGCGTGTAAATGAGCAAATATTAGCTTAGAAGAAAAGAAGAGTAATTATACACAAGTTAGCTCTGATGCGTGTAAATGAGCGAATAATTATTAGCTTAGAAGAAAAAAAAAGAGTAATTATACTCGGTTTAGCTCTGATGCGTGTAAATGAGCGAATAATTATTAGCTTAGAAGAAAAAAGAAGAGTAATTATACACAATTTAGCTCTGATGCGTGTAAATGAGCGAATAATTATTAGCTTAGAAGAAAAAAAAAGAGTAATTATACACAATTTAGCTCTGATGCGTGTAAATGAGCGAATAATTATTAGCTTAGAAGAAAAAAAAAGAGTAATTATACACAATTTAGCTCTGATGCGTGTAAATGAGCGAATAATTATTAGCTTAGAAGAAAAAAAAAGAGTAATTATACTCGGTTTAGCTCTGATATGTATAAATGAGTGGATAATTATTAGCTTAGAAGAAAAGAAGAGTAATAATACTCGGTTTAGCTCTGATACGTGTAAATGAACGAATATTAGTTTAGAGAAAAAAAAGAGTAATTCTACTCTGCTTAGCTCTGATGCGTGTAAATGAGCGAATAATGATTAGCTTAGAAGAAAAGAAGAGTAATTATGCTCGGTTAAGCTCTGATATGTGTAAATGAGTGGATAAAGTACATAACATTAGAAGAACACAAGAATGATTAAGATTCATCCTGTCCGTTTCTTCTTTTGTTAGCAACAGTCAAGATGTTAATATGTATACACAGTGGAGAACTCATGAAATATTGGTTAACGCACAAAAATCTGTTTGAACGGACAAACCCCCCTCTTTATTATTACTTAACCCCTTGACTGCCAGAGAAAATTAAAGAAAAAAACATTGGGCAAATCATGCCATGAAAATTACAACTGATAGAGCCAATCTGGCAATAAAAATGGTCTGGGGATATAACTCTCTTGACTGTGTTAGAGCAAAAACTAGCATAGCAGGGTTATTCCTCTTCATCTGATGACATTATCAAAGACGTCATCAGGTCAGTACGTGATACGTTGGTGGCAGTCAAGGGGTTAATGCTTCACTCAAAATACTGGTTAACACACACACAAATTTTTGTCCCCTGAATTTCGTGTTAAGTGTACCCCACTGTACATAGCCAGATACACTGGAACCTCCCTTATAAGACCTCCCATTATAAGACTCCCTCCCACATAAGACCAACTTCTCTGAGACATTGCCCTTCTTTTCATTGCCCTTCTTTGTAAGTATTAAAATTACCTCTTATTATATTAAGACCCCTCCCTTATAAGACCTCATTTTAGGATGATTTTGAAGGTCTTATAAGGGAGGTTCCACTGTATTTATGCAAAGAAACATATAACAGGGGTGTAGCCATGACTCTAGCACTTCTCAAATATGTTTTTGGGGTTCTTGTTTTTGTGTTGTTGTTTTTTAATCAGAAACAAGCTTAATATTATCGGTGAAATTCAAAAACCTTGCATCTCAATTTTGGTAGTTTTGAGAAAAATGAAAAAAAAAAAGTTTTAAAAATTAACCGCGTTTACCACAATTGATTAACTATAATGAATATGTTGTTCAAGACATTGTGAGTTTAGTCCTGCATTTTGTTAAAATTACTTTTTAATATTTTCTTTTATGCTTGAAAAGAACGAAGATACAAGGTTTTTGGTCCTTAACTAGATCTGAATTTGGGACTTACAAGTTTTTCTTCTATTTTCACAACCTCATTTACCCCAGATAGAAAGTCGTTAGAGATACGAGCTTTTGGTGGAAGGTGGCGGGGAAAAATTAGAGAGCTGACTATGTATCTAACTAAAAAAAAAACTCAAAAAAAAATCGAGATACGAGTTTTTTGAATTTCACCGACGATATGTCAGTGCTGCCATTTTGGTTTCTCCTACATGGTCGTTACCAATGAAAATGCCCTTCAGAATTGAACGCGTGGTGTAAGGTCTTTGTCCTTCTGATAGCCATTGCCAGCAAAGAAACATTACGTCGTCGCTCATTCCTGATACTTTCTTTTAACCCCATGATTGCCCAAGAAAATTAAAGAAAACTTCTTCTTCTTCGATCGCTCAGACAGTGTTTCCTGTCAATTATGAGCGTAGATGCGTCATGCTGCCCCTAAGCGCCTAACTAAGAAATAGTTAGGCCCAGCAAGTCCGACTTCGGCTGGAGGAAATGTTTTTGAAAGTGTTTATCGTGAAAAAAGGCAGGAGAATGGACCAGAAAGGCAGAAAAAAGATAGATGACAGTAAGCAAAGGGAAAAGGCAGAGTCAAAGAGTGACAGATTAGAGGAAGCTACAAGCACTGAAATTCAAGAAAACAAAAACTGATAGAGCCAATCTGGCAAAATGGTCTGGGGATATAACTCTCTTGACTGTGTTTAGAGCAAAAGCCAGCATATCAGGGTTATTCCTCTTCATCTGATGACATCATCAGGTCAGTACGTAATACGTTGGTGGCAATCAAGGGGTTAAACTTCTCTAATATCAAATCTTACCTAGCTCAGTTTCCACATACATGAATGCAATGAACGTTGTTGCGTGTCTTTTTCTCTAGCCGAAAGACTTAGAATAGGATACTAAAATCATTCTAAAACGACATTTACCAGTCACTTTCGAAATGCAACTTAGCTCCTGAAATTCAATAGCTTATTCCATTAACAGCTTTTTCCAGATTTATTATTCTTTTCCCCTTAATTGTTCAAATTAAACTGATTATTAAACAGTTCATAGTTTCAAGCGAACTCTCTACAACAAACGCAAAGCATTGGCTCAAAATAACAAACTTGAGCTAGAATTACAGCAGTCATTTTGTGTGTTTTTTCCCCCCCGAGGATCACCAAGAAAAATCATTCTAAATTCGTTTGCATATTGGCTGTGCGTTATTTTGATGTACTCATTCTTTTTCCTGCTTTTAATCGTTGTCTGCAAGTCAAATTTTGATTTTGCGAAAAATACAACAACAAAAATCATGGAAAAAACCCAACACCTTTACCCTTTTTAGCTGTGATCGAAACGCATCAAAGCAACCTGCCTGCTCAACGAACACAAACGATATGATTTCAATCAACCTACTGCCTCTTTCACTGGTCACATCCCCCCGCCTTGGCATAAGGCTGTGTCAGACCAATTGACATAAACTAGAACACTAAGGCTACATCAAAATGTTATGTTCTGCATAGTTATGCGGGGATTGTCTTTAGCCATGGCAAGCTCCGAGCATAACATCATCAGTCCCAAATCCTCCAAAGTGTGGCTGCCCACGTGGCAGGGTAATCAAAAACGGTCACACACGTAATGTTCTCATCCCTAGCCGGTGCATTTGTACCATAGTGTTCAAGTGCTTCGGCTGTTGGGATGATCCCTTGAGTCAGGGTACGACGACAACAACAACAACAACAACAACAACTGGTAACCACCAACATTCCCCTCAAAACAATACTTTTGGTCCGGTCTACACTTCCTAAGCACCTGACTTTTTAAGTCGAAAATTCATGCTCTCAAAGGGGGTGTTTGGTGATTCATTGACCAAGCAACACAATACTTTTGTGGCATTAGTCAACAACAACAAAAAAGTCATCAACATCAGCATCAACATCAACGTATAAAACAAAAATGGAACCGAAAACCAAAAGTGATCAAGGGGAGGGGAGGGGGTGTGTGTGTGTGTGTGGAGGAAGGGGAAGGGGTGTGGGGGAGAGGGGGGTGTGGTGGGGTGAGGTCAATCGAGGTATCGGCGAGGTATAACTACCTCACGGCGGGGTCGTTTGGCGGCAGGGGATGACGCCTCGCCCTCGCCCTCTGCCTCCTGCTTCTTGACCCCCGGCGACTGCTGGGCGGAGGACCCTGGGGAGCTGTGGGAGGCCTGAAATAATAATAATAATAATAATAAGCATTTCTTTACGCTTAAAGGGAAAGCTACCGATCCCAGGGATCGGGTATAGACTGCTAGCCTAGTCGCTGCGAAGTTCTGACTCACACACACACACACGAACGCAAGTGCGCACAGAAAAGTTATGAAACATTCATCAGGCATAACACACACATACACACACACACGATGCACATGTACTCACACACAAAGAAGACAGAGTAATCGTTCGTCCGTCCCGAGGGATGACGACCATGCTTCAACAGTTCGTCCTTGTGAAAATCTAGGATGCTGGATGAGTTCGCATATGGCAAGTGAGGCCAATGCGAGCCAAGAAAGGATCTCTGACAGTGAGGACAGTAGAAGAAAGAGTTGGGGGGATCTGTCGGGGTTGCAGAGCTGCGACTGTTTAGGCGGATCTTGCGTGCCTCACGCTTTGCCTGCAATGTCTCGATACGGTGTGCCTCGAAGTGATAATGGAACTGTTGAAGATGACTTGCGCTGAGTTGGATTAAAATGAGGGGGAGTTGCGCAGGGTCGTCAACCTCACTACTTTCTTGTCCCAGCCCATCTGGGTTCACACAGAGTCAGACCTGTTTACCCCCTACACAAGTCTTGAGTAGTCTGGATAGCTGAAATAAGTAGTTTTGGCTCAAAATGTGTAGTTTTATTCATTAAACCATCAAACAATGTTCACTGAAAATTAGTAATTATATCAATTTTGAAGAGTACTAGAGGTCCACATTGAGTAGAATACTACTCGAAAAGAGTAAACAGGTCTGCAGTGTACAGTAGTAGAAAGGGAAAGAAGGACAAAGATTGTTATTTTTTTATTATAGTCGAAATAGAGAGTGGTTTTAAGAGAAGACTTGATGAAAGGCAGAGGCTTGAGCCGCAGAGTGAAAGTTGCAGTTTGTTCCAAGAGAAAGAGAAAGAACGTTCTCCAAGTGTCCTATAGCGATAACGAAACGCACAGAAAACATGATACGATGTGACAGTGCTCTTCATCTTTATCTGTACACTACAGTGTACAGAACATTTTACACAAGGCAGTGTTCATGGGGCAACGCCCCCCTGAAGCTGAAGCAAAAATGCAATTGCAGAGATCATTTCCATAGCTCTCCTGCAATCTGGGAATGGGTGAGGAACAGATTACGATTTGACATCATAGTTCTGTTGGCAGACGACAGTTGACACTTTGTAAAGTGACTGTCTAAGTTGCTGAGACATGACAAGTCACATTACCTTTTTACAAGAAATACAAAAGATCTATGGTTAAAATCATATTTTCATGACTAAGATTTTTACTGACATTTCAGAAACACAACTATAAAGTCATAAAGCCGTTCAAATAGAAGATAATAATTAGATCATAAGTGAAATACGATGTCAGTGGATCCAAACATGACTTTCAATTGAGTTTTTCTAAGCAACATTTTTAACATATTCATACGTTTAACATCATAAATATCATTTGGTGAATTGAAATATAGTTGTAACTTACCTTTCAGTGAAGTTTGTAGCTTTCACGACACAAAATTCATGCTGATAATGTTGAATTTAATTCAAATAAGTATGTGTGAATATGACTCGGCCGCCATTTTTGTTGTATTTTCACTTCCGGTGGTTGGAAGACCCAGATTCAAAATGCCCCCAACCACAGTTAACAGATCAACTTTTTTTTTTTTGGGACAAAATTTTAAAAATACGGAATTTCCGTCTCAGCAGAAAACTTAATTTACGGATTTCCGTTTATACGGAAGGTAGTAGCACCCATGAGTGTTTATTTTTATGCATATAATGAGCGTCTCTGATACACACAACTCTTGTGTGAAGTGCCGAGTTTCAAACCAGTGTGTCGCTAAAACGTAGCAATTGTTTTACCTTACTCAGTTATGTTGGGGTTTTTTTAATGTTCAATAATTATAAAGAGATTCGCCCCTGAAATACCCAGACAACCACTCCCCAAAAACCTATAGAGACATATTTCGCTCATCCTCCAAAGTCGGAGAGTGGCTGCCCATGTGGCGCGGTTAATCAAAAACGGTGACACACGTAATGTTCACATCCCTAGCTGGTGCATTTGTACCATAGTGTTCAAGTGCTTCGGCTGTTGGGATGATCCCTGGAGTCTTTAACCCAGGGTACGACAACAACAACAACAACAAATTTCACTTGCTGATTCTGGCCCCCTGATTTCGAAGACAGAATTAACGTTGCAAGGCGCGCGCGCGCACACGCACACACATATATGTATATGCACACAGTGATTAAAGGGAACAGAGAAAAGAGAATGGATAGAGAGAGAGGGGGGGTTTTCATTCTAATCACAAAAATGCTTCTTCTTCTTATTATTATTATTAGCATTTATAGCGCCTAATCTTAAAAAAAGCCCTAAGCGTTTACAATAATACATGAATAAACCAGCAAGCAATATAAATAAACATCAAAAATATATTATACACACACAAACGCACGCACGCACGCACTAAACACGCACACACAGACACACATACACGAACGCACTACATGTACACGCACACACACACACACAAACAACACGCAGGCACACAAACACACGCGGATGGAAGGGGCACAGTACTTTGAAAAGAAATATAGCAGGCTATGATTTGAAGAGAGTAGCTTTGAGAGAAGACTTAAATGAAGAAAGGGAGTTGGCAGAACGGAGAGGTAAAGGGAGTCTATTCCAAGCGGAGGGGGCCTGGAAAGAGAAGGAGCGTTCGCCAAGGGTCTTGGTGCGGCAACGAGGAATCTGGAGGAGAGAAGTGTCAGAAGAGGAGCGTAACTGTCTAAGAGGTGTGTAAAGGTTCAGAAGATCAGCGAGATAAGGAGCCAGACCATACAGGGATTTGTAACAGGGCAGAGAGAGCTTGTATTCTTACAGCACAGAGAGTATAAATAATAGGAAAGGGGAGAGAAGAAAGCTATTATATTTTTTTTTAAATGTACAAAAAAGCTATTATATTTTTTTCTAGCATAGCAGTACCTCCAGGATCGACCCACTATCTTTAGTTTACATGTAAAAATGTCCCATAATTATGTACCTGTACCGGGTCGTTACACACATTTCCTTCTTCAGAAAGCTATGACCTTGACCTTGACCTTGACCTTGACGCTCACCTTGCTATGCTCAAAGCTGCGTTTGATGGCCTTCTTCAGTAGCTTCCCCTCACGCTTGGTCACCACCAGTGGTCGGTCCTGAGTGACACACACACACACACACACACACACACACACGTGACACACAACGCATCATCAATATGTGAAAAGCAACATCAACTATGGTCAAAGATTCTAAAAGGGTAAGATGGACTACCTAAGAGTTACGGCGAACCGGGCTGATAAGAGTTCTCGTTAGTGGGAACAGTACACCACACACAGTGGAGGCTATCTAAAAACTCAGACTGGAATTTGAACGGAGAATTCAACTGACCTATCGACGTGTAAATGTGCACTGTTTTTAAGGGACACAACCAGTGTTTCTGTCCTCACTACTCATATAGGGAAAAGAGACCGGATGTTAGTCTTTTCTTTTCAGTGTCTTTGCTATGGTCCCCTTCGGCTTTGTAAAGAGAAAAAGCCAGACAAACAGGAAATAGAGCAACAAAATCTGAATTTTGAGTCAAATTGGGGGGTGCGCCTTATAATCAGGTGCGCCTTATAGTCCGTAAAATATGGTAGCTCTCTGTGGAGAACTAAAAGGGGTCAGAATGTGGGGAATTTGTGTGTTATGTTTCCCTCGCTTTCTCTCTCCCCCTCTCCTCCCCACTCTCTCTCTCTCTCCGCCCATAAAACGTTAATTTTGATGCCTTCATCATTATGTATGCCATGATAGCAGGCTATGATTTGAAGAGAGTAGTTTTGAGAGAAGACTTAAATGAAGAAAGGGAGTTGGCCGAACGGAGAGATAAAGGGAGTTTATTCCAAGCAATACATCATGCCAGTATTTGTTTGCCTTTTTGTTTTACTCTAATGCTCTCTCTCTCTCTCTTCTTGTGCCCCCCCCTCCCCTACTTGTTAGTTATTTGTTTATATTATTTTGCTCTAATTTTGTTTACTTTGATGTCTTGTATCATCATGTATGTTCATATTAAAACTATCTGTTTGCCTTCTCGTTTTGCATTAGTCTTGTTTCCGTCTCAAGGACAGATTGTAAGAATAGGCCTGGCCTAAAATCTCAATCCTTGCATAATAAAATTTTCAAGTGTCAAGTGTCTCTCTCTCTCTCTCTCCATCTCTCTCCATCTCTCTCTCTCTCTCCTAATATTTGTCTTTGTTTAGCAGTTAGTATACATGTGTTTTGTTTTATTCTTGTTTTGTCTGTTATTTTCGCGTGTTTGTGTATATGTCGCTGTACATGGGTCAATGGCCAAAGTATATGTCGCTGTACATGGGTCAATGGCCAAAGTATATGTCGCTGTACATGGGTCAATGGCCAAAGTATATGTCGCTGTACATGGGTCAATGGCCAAAGTATATGTCGCTGTACATGGGTCAATGGCCAAAGTATATGTCGCTGTACATGGGTCAATGGCTAAAGTGCATTAAACATCTGAAGTCTCTCTCCCTATCAGGCATGAGATTGAGAAATGGTGATTTAGGCCGAAAAGCATCCGAAAAAGGCTGGGGAAAAAAGGCTGAAGACCCCTGAAACTGGAGCCTTTCAGTAATCTAAGCCTTAAAAACAGCATTAAAGGTGGAATTGATACATTTAGTTCATTTTTAATTACTTATAAGAGGTATTTCTATACTCAGTTGCCAGTTGGTCTCTTTTTTCTTTCAAAAATGACATCTGAGGCCATCAAAAAGCTTAAAGACCCCCCACGTCACGTGCCACATTCCCTCTTATACTTGGAAGATTGTTTAAGATTTCTTACTAGCTATAAGAGGGAAAACACGTGAAAACTGTGATTTTGACACGTGACGTGGTGGGTCTTTAAAATCAGCCTAAAGGCTGAAAAATCCCATGCCTGCTTATCCCCCCCTCCTCTCTCTCTCTCTCTCTCTCATCACAACTCTCACCTTATGCACAGCTTTCTGCTGCTGTTCCTTGGACGTCACCCTCTTCCCCTCCGTGGGGCTGGTCGGACCCCCGTCACCCCCCCTCTCCGTCTCTCCTTCCTCCCTCTTTTCCACCTTGGGGGCCGGAAGATTAAGGGTGGGGGTGGGGGGTGGGGGTGGGGCTGAAGGCAGAAGAGGGTGGGTGGGGGGAAGGGGTGCTTCGTTCGCTGGTCTGGGAGGTTCGACGCTGCTCCAGTTTTGGCCCTTTGAGGATGCGTGGCTGCAGCATGGGAAAGGGACAAGAGTTTGGTTGGTGTTTTTTTGTTATTAAAGAATGTCAAACAGAATCCTAATAATCCTGTTAGAGCTTGAAAAATCAGCTCCCCCTGAGAAAGGTCTTCATAGGGAGGGGTCTTAATAGGGAGGTGGACACTCAGTAGTCCGGATATGAAGGGACACATTTTTCGGTGACAATGTTTTGGGTCACTACTTAGAGGGAGTCTTAATAGGGAGGGTCTTATCTCAATTGAGCCACATACAAAATGCAGACCCCTATTTTGCAAAGTTGTAATTTCTGAAACAAAAAAATGTAATTTTGAAGAAAAAAAATGTAATCCAACGCGTGCTTCTGCGCATCACAATGAACGTCGATATCGTACTGACCTGAGTGTGCAATACTAATGTCCGTCGAGCAGCAGTAGACACAGAACACATGCTCGTCACCTAGTGCTGATTGACGTATTCCTTGAATTTCTGTGCCACATGTCTTTTCTTTTGATTTTCGACCAGAAGATACAGAAGCTTCGGAATGCACTCGCTTGGATGCCATTTTAAACAGAAAAGGAAATGGTGCAAAATGACTTTTCACTGCATCGTTTCAAAAGCTTCGCTTACCGACGCAACTGTAGTGGGTTTCTTTTATACCTAGGAATTTTTTTCCCCGTATTTTTTTTCTCGTAGCCGTAATTACCGTAATTTTATTTTTTCCCCGTAAAAATTACGGCAAAATCGGGATGGTAAACAGGTATGAAAATGACGTCGTTTCTCCCTCAGATCGCATTATTTTTTTTATCATTTTATAAAAATAGCCAAAAATCAAATGCACACATACATGCAACGTGTACAGAGTGAAAGATAAATCAGTAAAAAAATTTAGACTTCTTACTTCGAATGAGTAAGACGCATATAATTTACGATGTAAATAATCTGATGAAATGCGCTTAGTCAGGAAAACAAAGATTTACAACCCCCACGGGCCTGACCACTTTGTTATGATCTTGATCTAGAATCACAAAGCCACTCAAGTTTTGATAGACTTGGTTTAGTGTATAAATAAAAAAGGATAGTAAAAAAAGCATAATATAAACATAAACATTTGTTTATTTAATGTTTGAATAAAGTAAGCTATATGGTTGCCGCCATAATGAATGAAGCAAATTTGAAGATGAGTAGTTCAATTCAAAGAAGTAAAAAACAACAACACTGGAGACAGTCTAAGGGAAGCAACTACAATGGGAAGGCCTCAGGATTAACCCTTTCGCCGCCAGTCATTTTCGGCCAAAAATTATCATTAAACTTAAACTGGGAAGAGAACAAACAAAATTTCTGCAATATTGGGAATTCCTCTGTGACATGCATAACATTAGGCCTGTCCTTACCTCACAAAGTTAAGAAAAATAAGGTCTTTGCAAAACAGGCCCTGATGTGATGCCCTTTTAGTGACATGGGTGTTAAACCATTGTGGTGCATAAATGCGACATTGGCGGTGAAAGGGTTAATAGGAACAGCAAGTTATTTCCCTTTTATTGGGTTTCACAACAGTCAAAATATGTCGGGGGAAAAAAACCTCCTACGTGACTCCAAAGGATTGGAACAGTGTCGGAATGACGTCTCCGACATGACTCCATTGAGTTAACTCACTCGGGACGAATGAGCCGGATCCGGCACAACCGTTTAGGACGAATGGCCCGGATACGGCTCATAAGTGTTTTCAAGAGGTTTTGATTTCTGGCGTGTAACCAGCTTTCCGGTGCAAAGTCATAACCTATTTTCAGTTTGCTTTGACCTTGCCTTTCTTGAATTAACCAATCATTGCAGACTTTACATTCAGGTTTGGTTGTAGAGGGGGGTCAAAGATCGGAATGTGAAATTTTCCTTCTTTCTATGTGTTAGCTGTCTTCGTCAATAGGAGACAAACGATGAAGGTATGGAATCTGATATTTTACGATCATTTAGTGCATGGTGTTAGTAATCTTATCTGAAAATATCAGTCCATAACTTTTCATAACTTTTTTGTGGTGATGGGTTTTCGAACCTAGTCCTAAACGGTTGTAAGGGGAAGCAACCGGCCAGTGCCGAGTGAGTTAATAGAGAGGTTCCACTGTATAACAACAACTGTATAACTGTATTTCCACCACGACAAACAATCAGCCATTGATAACATTGACCAATCAGCCAAAGCCTTAACCCCTTCCCTGCCAGACCAGTGTCTACTACGTTGCGGGCAATAGAACGTCATTGATGATGTCACAACTCTGGAACATTGTTTTTTGTTTTTTAGAACACTCCGGGAAAGATACGTCTCTAAACCAATATGTCAGATTCAGTCTAATTGGTGGAAGACTGTGACTTTTCTTTCTCTGAGGAGTGTGAGCCTGTGGGTGAAATGAAACGGCCAGCCTCATCCCTAGGAAGGATGGGTGGGAGAATAATCGGAACAGAGACTGTTTCAGAAACAGTAGGGGCCTCAGAAGTGGGTGACGCCATAGCGTGCCACACCACATGCGCGAGCGCGCACTATCAGAAAATAATTATTCTAGAAAAAATGAAAAGAAGGCAAGAGCTAAAAGACTAATCGAATCGATATGACAGAGAGAAAAAGGAACAAACCAACCGAAATTCAGTAGGAAGAACCAAAATACAGAGAGAAGTGGTGCCCAGGTCTACAAAGATGGAGGCTGGAAAATAGGAATGACGGAAGTAGACACTCATTGGATTAGCCACCCCTATGCCGGAAAGGGGGATAACTCCCCTAGCATATCCGGTTAAGGGTAAAGGTCATGAGCTACTTTCGTTTTTCTATGTTCTATGGTATAGTCCCAGGTCGCTTGAGGCAAATGCAAGTGTTTCAGGTGTTGGTAATGTATGGTTAAAGTAGATTGGTCTCTTTTGACTTTCATAATTGAAACAAAAAACATAATTGTTCACATTTTCTTTGGCAGTGAAGGGGTTAATCAATGCAGCCCTTATTTACCTTCAGCGGCCCTCGCTTGCCGACATTAACAACTGACCAATCAGCACAGCCCGTATTTACCTTCAGCGGCCCTCGCTTGCCGACATTAACAACTGACCAATCAGCACAGCCCTTATTTACCTTCAGCGACCCCTCGCTTGCCGACATTAACAACTGACCAATCAGCACAGCCCTTATTTACCTTCAGCGGCCCTCGCTTGCCGACATTAACAACTGACCAATCAGCACAGCCCTTATTTACCTTCAGCGACCCCTCGCTTGCCGACATTAACAACTGACCAATCCGCACAGCCCTTATTTACCTTCAACGACCCTCACTCACCGACATTAACAACTGACCAATCAGCACAGCCCTTATTTACCTTCAGCGGTCCTCGCTTGCCGACATTTATGACCGACCAATCAGAACAGCCCTTATTTACCTTCAACGACCCTCACTCACCGACATTAACAACTGACCAATCAGCACAGCCCTTATTTACCTTCAGCGACCCTCGCTTGCCGACATTAACAACTGACCAATCAGCACAGCCCTTATTTACCTTCAGCGACCCTCGCTTGCCGACATTAACAACTGACCAATCAGAACAGCCCTTATTTACCTTCAACGACCCTCACTCACCGACATTAACAACTGACCAATCAGCACAGCCCTTATTTACCTTCAGCGACCCTCGTTTGTCGACATTAACTGACCAATCAGCACAGCCCTTATTTACCTTCAGCGACCCTCGTTTGTCGACATTTATGACCGACCAATCAGAACAGCCCTTATTTACCTTCAGCGACCCTCGCTTGCCGACATTAACAACTGACCAATCAGCACAGCCCTTACTTACCTTCAGCGACCCTCGTTTGCCGACATTAACAACTGACCAATCAGCACAGCCCTTATTTACCTTCAGCGACCCTCGTTTGCCGACATTAACAACTGACCAATCAGAACAGCCCTTATTTACCTTCAGAGACCCTCGCTTGCCGACATTAACAACTGACCAATCAGCACAGCCCTTACTCACCTTCAGCGACCCTCGCTCGCCGACATTAACAACTGACCAATCAGAACAGCCCTTATTTACCTTCAGCGACCCTCGCTTGCCGACATTAACAACTGACCAATCAGCACAGCCCTTACTTACCTTCAGCTGCCTCTGTTTGCCGACATTAACAACTGACCAATCAGAATAGCTCTTATTTACCTTCAGAGACCCTCGCTTGCCGACATTAACAACTGACCAATCAGAACAGTCCTTATTAACCTTCAGCTGCCTCTGTTTGCCGACATTAACAACTGACCAATCAGAATAGCTCTTATTTACCTTCAGAGACCCTCGCTTGCCGACATTAACAACTGACCAATCAGAACAGTCCTTATTAACCTTCAGCTGCCTCTGTTTGCCGACATTAACAACTGACCAATCACAACAGCCCTTACTTACCTTCAGCGGCCCTCGCTCACCAACATTAACAACTGACCAATCAGAACAGTCCTTATTTTCCTTAGCTGCCCCTGTTTGTCGACAATAACAACTGACCAATCAGCACAGCCCTTACTCACCTTCAGCGACCCTCGCTCACCAACATTAACAACTGACCAATCAGAACAGTCCTTATTTTCTTAGCTGCCCCTGTTTGTCGACAATAACAACTGACCAATCAGCACAGCCCTTACTCACCTTCACCTACCCTCGCTTGCTGACATTAACAACTAACCAATCAGAACAGCCCTTATTTACCTTCAGCGACCCTCGCTCACCGACATTAACAACTGACCAATCAGCACAGCCCTTACTCACCTTCAGCGACCCTCGCTTGCCGACATTAACAACTGACCAATCAGCACAGCCCTTATTTACCTTCAGCGACCCTCGCTTGCCGACATTAACAACTGACCAATCAGCACAGCCCTTACTCACCTTCAGCGACCCTCGCTCGCCGACATTAACAACTGACCAATCAGCACAGCCCTTATTTATCATCAGCGACCCTCGCTCACCGACATTAACAACTGACCAATCAGCACAGCCCTTATTTATCATCAGCGACCCTCGCTCACCGACATTAACAACTGACCAATCAGCACAGCCCTTACTCACCTTCAGCGACCCTCGCTCACCGACATTAACAACTGACCAATCAGCACAGCCCTTACTCACCTTCAGCGACCCTCGCTTGCCGACATTAACAACTGACCAATCAGCACAGCCCTTATTTACCTTCAGCGCCCCTCGCTTGCCGACATTAACAACTGACCAATCAGAACAGCCCTTATTTACCTTCAGCGACCCTTGCTCACCAACATTAACTAAACTGACCAACCACAACAGCCCATTTTACTTGCATAATGAAGAGAATTTAAACTTCTTCTCTCAACCCATACAGTTTCTACTCACTCGTAGCTTTCGCCAAGCGTCCGCCTGGCATTTGACTCACCTTCAGCTGTCCCTGCTTGCCGACGTTGACAACTGACCAATCAGCACAGCCCTTACTCACCTTCAGCTGTCCCTGTTTGCCAACGTTAACTAAACTGACCAATCAGCACAGCCCTTACGTACCTTCAGCTGCCTCTGTTTGCCGACGTTAACGACTGACCAATCAGAACAGCCCTTATTTACCTTCGGCGACCCTCGCTTGCCGACATTAACAACTAACCAATCAGAATAGCCCTTATTTACCATCAGCTACCCTCACTTGCCGACAAACAATTGACCAACCAGCACAGCCCTTACTCACCTTCAGCTGTCCCTGCTTGCCGACGTTGACGCACTTGACGCACTCCCAGGAGCTGGGGAGGTCTTCGTTGACCACCCCGTCCACCTCCACGCTCTCGAAGGTGTCCCGGAGGCAGGCCGGGTGGCAGATCTCCCAGCAGATGCCGCACTCCATCAGCGTGGCCGTGGGGTTCCAGTCGTCCTCGAGCTCGGGGTCGTCCGATCGCCGGGTCAGCCCGCAGTGCATGCACGTCGCCGTGTGGGGCAGAATGGGCTGTTTTGGGGGGTCGGGGAGTAAAATGTATGGTATTATTGCATGGCTGCTCCTGGAAAATGAGCAACTTAGGACAGACCTGTTCACCCCCTACACATTTTGATGGCTTAGAGTCAAAACGGACTATCTTTAGATAGTCCATTGACTTATTATTGATGTTAAAGCAAAAACTAAGAACTTATATTAAAAAAGACAGCAAATAATATAAAATGGGGATTAGGCTTTTTATATTTTCTGCAGGTTTTTTTTTACAAGTTATTAGTTATCGCAGTAATTTCAATAATACGTCAATGGGCTATCTAAAGATAGTCCGTTTTGACTCCAAGCCATCACATTTTTTTTCAAGTCTTGAGTAGTCTGGGTAGCTGAAAAGAGTAGTTTTGGGTGTGAAATGAGTAGTCCTCTTCATTAAACCATCAAACAATGTTCACTGAAAATGAGTAATTAGAGCATTATTTTTCAATTTTGAAGAGTAGTTGAGGTCCAAATTGAGTAGAATACTACTCAAAAAGAGTAGAGTAAACAGGTCTGTTAAGACGATGATTTGACCACCAAGGGGCAATCAAACCAGTAGGGGCTTAGCGCATGATATTCTTAGTTGGGCGTAGTGAGAGAGAGACTGTGAGAGAGAGGGAGATGAGTCCCTCCCTCTCTCTCTGTCACTATGTCCAACGAGTCCCTCCCTCTCTCTCTCTCTCACTACGCCCAACTAAGAATATCACGCGCGCTAAGCCCCTACTGGTTTGATTGCCCCGCTGGCGGTCAAATCATCGTCCTAAGTTTGACCATTGGAAAAATCCTGCAAGGGGGGCGACCCCGGCGGAGTGCAGGGGCAGGGGCAGCGCACACACACACATTTACTGCTCTTTTTTTTACCCCTCTAGACTACATTCCTCAACTCAACTTTTAATTTGTCCTCATAAAAACAAGGATAATTTTCAACCCCCACTCATGGGCCATGCACTGTCGGCTGACGCAGGTCTGCTTCAAGCGGCCGGATCCCCCGAACTTCATGTCCTTGCAGAAGTTGCGTATATCCTCCCACCATCATCATCCCCCCACCCCTCTCCCTCTCCTTGCCTGCCACCCCCCCCCCCCCCCCCCCACCTCTCTCTCCCCATCTCATAACTAACTTTTCAACCCCCACGAGGCCATGCACTGTCGGCTAATGCAGGTCTGCTTCATGCGGCCAGGCCTTTTCTTCATGTCCTTGCAGAAGTCGCATATATCCTCCCCCCCCCCTCCCCTCCTGAGTCCCCCTTCTCCCCCCATCTCATAACCAACTTTTTAACCCCCACTCACGGCCATGCACTGTCGGCTGACGCAGGTCTGCTTCATGCGGCCGGGTCTTCCAAAACTTCTTCATGTCCTGGCAGAAGTTGCATATATATCCCCCCACCCCTACCCCTCTCCCTCTTGCCTGTCCCCAACCCTTGACACCCCCCCTCTCCCTCTTGCCTGCGCTGTCCCCCCTCATAACTTTTCAACCCCCACTCACGGCCATGCACTGCCGGCTGACGCAGGTCTGCTTCATGCGGCCGGGCCCCCCGAACTTCTTCATGTCCTTGCAGAAGTTGCTTCATCACCCCATCAATACTATCCCCCCCCCCCTTCCCCTGGTTCCCCACCTCCCCTTCATGGTTAATAGTTCAACCCCCACTCACGGCCATGCACTGTCGGCTGACACAGGTCTGCTTCATGCGGCCGGGCCCCCCGAACTTCTTCATGTCCTTGCAGAAGTTGCACTCCCCGCACTCCGACCGGGTGCAGGGCTCGCACCTCTTGCAGCGCGTGCGACGCCGCCTGATCGTGGAGGATGAGCCGCTGCCGGACGACGACCCTTTGCCTTGACCTTTCACCTTGCCTCCTCCGCCTCCGGGGGTTTTCACACGCTGCTTGTGCTTCTGGGGACAGATAGGAACGCGTTGCGAAAGCGATTATCAGTCAGCGACATAATAATAATAATAACGAGGAAAATTTATATAGCGCCCATCCTACTATGTAGGCTACAGGGCGCTTCACACAGAATTGAAATGGAATAAAAACATGAAACAAAAATCCAACAACATGAGCAGACAAAACAATACCGGTCAGACTTCGTTTGACAGGCTGCGAGTTGTTGTTGTTGTTGTTGGCTTACCCTGGCTAAAAGAGTCCAGGGATCGTCCCAACAGCGGAAGCACTTGAACGCTATGGTACAAATGCATCAGCTAGGGATGAGAACATTACGTGTGTGACCGGTTTTTGATTACCCCGCCACATGGGCAGCCACACTCCCGTCTTCATCGGGGGATTTTGGAGACTGATGATGTTATGCTAGGAGCTTGGCATGGCTAAAGCATCGATGCAACTACACAAAATTTAAAAAAACCTGAAAGGTAGAAAATGCTCTTAAATAATGCACTTAATATCGCAAACCTGAATAAAATTGCTCATGAGTGAAAATCTATCGATGTACCCCTGAATATAACTAATTTTCTTACATATTACAACATATTCTTGACTGTTGTTTATCTTCTTCTTCTTCTTCGATCGCTCAGACAGTTTCCTGTCAATTATGACCGCAGATGCATCATGCTGCCTTTATGCGCCTAAGTAAGAAATAATTAGGCCCAGCATGTCCGACTTCGCTGGAGGAAATCTTTTTGAAAGTGTTTATTGAAAAAAGGCAGGAGAATGGACCGGAAAAAGGCAGACAGATAGCAGATGACAGAAAGCAAAAGGAAAAGGCAGAGTCAAAGAGAGTGACAGTTTAGAGGAAGTTACAAGCACAGAACTTCCAGAAGGTGGGGGAACTATTTATACAAAAGACCCCCCGGTATCCCCACGGGGGACTGTTGTTTATGAAAAGTTACTTATGGTAAACTAAAGTTGGTTTGAAACAAGCGCGGATTCGCAATCGTTTGTGGCACGCTTTTCTTTCTCTTTTACAATATGTGCGACAATTTTGGACCGACCGACCAACAGACCGACAAAGTGAGTTATAGGTTTGTGGCTTGTGCCACAAACAAAAAAGCTTCTGAAAATATAGATGAACTAAAAGCACCTCCCAGAACGGCCGTGTTCTACAAGGCCGCAGCACTAACAGTCAGAGCAAAAGCTTACAGCTCTCACTCTCACTTTGCTTTTTGCCCACACTTCGGACTAACAGAAATGTGGTGCTCACATACCTTGACGGAATCAGGCCAGCCCAGCAGAGGCTCTCCGGAGCAGGCCAGAAGTTGACTGTCTCCTTCGTGCTCCTTTAAGGCTTCCTGAAACCGTATGTATACAATGCATAGCTAAGTATAAATGGATACTTCAAGTTCAAGTTCAAGTTCAAGTATACTTTAATATCTCCAAAAGAAAAATTCAGGTTAGGTGCAACAACATGACAGAGATACAACATAGCTGAAAGAACATTAATCAAACGTGTGGAAAAAAATTATGCCAACCAAATAATTATTAAAATTCATTACATCAACTTAGAAATGTGCACATTTAAATCACAGAGAGAGAGAGAGAGAGGGAGAGAGAGTGAGAGAGAGAGAGGGAGGGAGAGAGAGAGGGAGAGAGAGAGAGAGGGGGAGGGAGAGAGAGAGAAAGAGAGGGAGAGAGAGAATGAATGAATGAATCTTTTTGATTGTTGGAAAAGAATAAGCATATCAAACACGCTTCTTTTCATCTTGCCAACAGTTAACAAATGTCAAGAAAATATGAAAAAATAACAAAGTTATCCATATATGAAGACACAACACATGAATAATTACAAATTATTAACACACACCCATACATACACACACAGACACAGACACACATGCATGCACTCACATGCGCACTCACACACTTCACAAAACAAATGAAAACACAATCATTTAACAATATCAATCCAAAGGAAGATAAAAATGGACAAAGTATTTTTAACTGGAATTCACAAAGTCTGTCATTAGATGCTTGTGATAGATTTGTTTGAACGAATTGAGACAAGTGCCAACGTTAACGTTTCTTAAGATTGAATTCCAAAGAGCACCACCTGAATACATTAAACTGGTTTTGAAGATGTCAAATTTTGGTAAGGGCAACATTATTAGAGAGAGGGAGGGAGGGGGAGAGAGAGAAACAGAGAGAGAGAGAGAGAGAGAGACAGAGAGAGAGAGAGAGAGAGAGAGAGAGAGAGAGAGAGAGAGAGAGAGAGAGAGAGAGAGAGAGAGAGAGAGAGAGAGAGATAGCTTACAGCAGTCAATCAAATAACAAAATTTGGAATACATCTCGTCATCAACAATCAATACACATGATAA
The DNA here is from genome assembly GCA_017654935.2 of Phymorhynchus buccinoides. Lineage (NCBI taxonomy): Eukaryota > Metazoa > Mollusca > Gastropoda > Neogastropoda > Raphitomidae > Phymorhynchus > Phymorhynchus buccinoides. Next base: position 32,206,625 of record CM065700.1, on the reverse strand, counting down.
TAGTATCTCCACACATTACAATTACTTTTTTTTTACAAGCGCAGTCGATTGATCATGAAGCCTGATGAAGCATTGTAATAAATACGAAAGCTTGCAATGAACAGTGTTGTGTTTTGGGTGATCATCTTAAATAAGTATAAATGGATGTTATTCTATACACATATACACATATGCACACAACACACAACACATGCACACACACACACGCAATCATATATGAATGCCTGTGCATGCGCACGCATACATACACACACACACACACAAATAAACTTGTGCACGATTCACATACAAACACAGATAGTCTGACACACACATTTATAAGCATACGCGCACGTACACAAACACACACTCTCTCACAGCCCCCCCCCCACCCCACCCCACCCCCACCTCCAACCACCCCCCAGACCTGTTTACCCCCTACACAAGTCTTGAGTAGTCTGGATAGCTGAAATGAGTAGTTTTGGTGCAAAATGTGTAGTTTTATTCATTAAACCATCAAACAATGTTCACTGAAAATGAGTAATTAGAGCATTATTTTCAATTTTGAAAGAGTAGTAGAGGTCCAAATTGAGTAGAATACTGCTCGAAAAGAGTAGAGTACCCTTGGACTGCTGGTCTCGGATTCTGCTACCTGAACAAGCCGGGGTGTAGCTGCGAATTGGGATTTCAGAATGAGCGGCATGGGAGCAACGCCACTGTACGACCCAGAAGATGGGACAGCAAAAAAAAAAAAAAAGAGTAGAGCAAACAGGTCTGCACCCCCCACCCCCCCCCCCCCCCCCCCTTTTCACCCACCTTAACGTCATTGAGCAGTCCCTCGGGGTCGCTCAGGTCCTTGGGAACGCCCCTCTTGCCGACGGGCATAGAGTTCAAAAACCGTCCAACCACCTCACCAGCTGAACCAGCCCCTCCACCTCCCACGACGTCAGCACCGACTTTCTCTTCGTTGTTGTCGTCGCCGTGGTCGACGCCGCCTTACCGCTTACCTCCCCTGAACTGTCCTCCCCCTTCATCGTCGTCACCACCCCACCACCACCACCACCCTCCTTCTCCACCTTCTCCTCTCCGGCACTTTCGTCCCCTACTACCCCGCGTTGTTGATGGTGTTGTTGTTCCAGCAGCGAGGAATCCGACGCGCACTTCTTCAGCAGTTTGTCCGACGACGAAGAAGAAGACGAGAACGCGCTCTTGGCGTCGATGCGCGTCAGCTCGATCGTGATGGACTTGGACAGCTTGGGCGTGTCCTCCGCCTCGGCCTTCGGCTTGACGTCGGAGGAGGAGGAGGGGTTGGAATCGTCCAAGCAGCGGGACGGGGGGCGGGAGTCAGGGTTCCTGGACGGGGGGCGGGAGTCGCTGTCGATGTGCATGAAGCCCGGGGAGTCGGGTCGCAGGTCGTCTGGGTCGTCCTTGGGGTCAGGCCTCTGCAGGTAGGTCTTGCCCGTCAGGTGCCACAGGTAGCGGTCCAGCACGTACCACGAGATCTCATTGTAGAAAGGGAAGCGGAACTTCTGGGGCACCTGAAATTTGTCAGAACGGTGATGTCCCCCTGTACAAATAGTTCCCCCCACCTTCTGGAAGTTCTGGGCACCTGAAATTTGTCAGAACGGTTGACATCCCCTATACAAATAGTTCCCCCACCTTCTGGAAGTTCTGGGGGACCTGAAATTGTCAGAACAGAACGGTGACATCCCCTGTACAAATAGTTCCCCCACCTTCTGGAAGTTCTGGGGGACCTGAAATTATCAGAACGGTGACATCCCCCCTGGGGATACAGAAGAGGGTCTTTTTGTACAAATAGTTCCCCACCTTCTGGAACTTCTGGGAGGCCTGAAGTCAGAACGGTGACATCCCCGTGGGGATACCAGAGGGGGTCTTTTGCACAAATAGTTCCCCACCTTCTGGAACTTCTGGGAGGCCTGAAGTCAGAACGGTGACATCCCCCTGGGGATACAGAAGAGGGTCTTTTTGCACAAATAGTTACCCCATAGAGTGGTGTAGAGTGGCACAGTGGCATCGCGTTCGCCTCGTGTCAAGTAAACCCGAGTTCGAACCTGGGTACAGGGGATTTTTTCCTCTCATTCTGCACTAGGCCTTAACGGTCTGAACATGGGAGTCTTTCGGATGAGACGATAAACCGAGGTCCTGTGTGTCCATGCACTTAGCATACACTAAACCCAGTGGCAACGAAAAAGTTGTCAATTGGTCAAAATTTACACACACACCCCCCACCCCCCCCCCCCCCCCCCCCCCCCCCCATCAGTGACAAAAATCGCATGCAAAACAAAACAAAAAATGGTGGCGCGCCTCTGGCTGTGACGCGCTCTCCAGGTGGGAGCAACCCGAATTTCACAGAGACGCCTCTGTGACTATAAAGTACCTAATACCATACCTAACCTAACCTAATACCTACCTAATATTCTGGAAGCTATGTGCTTGTAGCTTCCTCTGTCACTCTCTTTGACTCTGCTCTTTGCCTTTGGTTTGTATCATCTACTATCTTTCTGAATTATTGGCCCATTCTCTTGCCTTTTAAAAAATCATAATCTTCCAAATAATTTACTCCTTTGAGCTCCTCTGAAATCGGAATGCGTTGGCTGTACGCAGCGGGGAGACCAGTGAAAACTGAAAACCAGACACATACTATCTTACTCATTATGGCCTCATGGCCTGGGAACACAGAAGAAGAACAGTGCCAGACCAAAACAAAGCAGTCTACAGTCAAGCACCAGTGGATGGGTCTCAATGAAGAACAACTACAGTGGTGTCTTAGGTTGCAGGGCGTTTTCCTTGCTACATCGCAATCTGAATCTTGATCTGAAGATTGCCTCAATGCAGATGATAGGCATGCGCCTCTTTCATTATTATTAGATCTTGGCTAAAGAAGTCCACCTTTCGGATGAGACGATGAACCGAGGTCCCGTGTGTGCCCATGCACTTAGCATACGCTAAACCCAGTGGCAATGAAAAAGTTGTCATTTGGTAAAAATTTACCCCCCCTCATCAGTGACAAAAATCGCATGCAAATTTATTATTTTTAAATTGGGTGGCGCGCCTCTGGCTGCAACGCGCTCTCCAGGTGGGAGCAACCCGAATTTCACAGAGACGCCTCTGTGACTATAAAGTACCTAATACTAATACCTAATATCGGGTGATCAGGCCCTAATAAAGCAAAATTTGTGATGGTGCATGGGAAAAACCTACATAAGTCGCTCAGAAGGTTTTGAGCAGAAGCCAAAAATAGTCAACAACCCTCAAAATATCAATTTTCTATTTAGGGCAAATTTAGGGTCTATTTGTATGTGTTCTACCAGTATCCACAACATAAAAGACAATTTTGAATTATTTCTTTGTTTATAATAATAATAATAATGGGAATTTATATAGCGCTCTTTCTCACATGAGCTCAGTGCGCTTTACATTGATAACAAGAACATTAAAGGCAAACAAATAATTAATCATTAGAAAGTGAAATAAGCACGATGCTTGCACGTAACGTTCTCTTACTTCCTCACACACACACACACACACACACACACACAAACACACACACACACACGCACACACATACATGCACGCACACACTCACACACAATTAATTATACAAGAGTAAAATAATTACAATATGAACATTCTAAGAAGAAACATAGACCACATTCACTGTTTGTTTGATAGTTTTAAAAATCAAGTCAATAGAAAGAAACAGGCAAAATTCTTGTCTTCTGTGTCCGATTTCTGCAATTGATCTACAGTGGAACCTCCATTATAAGACCTTCAAAAATCATCAAAAATAGGGTCTTATAAGGGAGGGGTCTAAAAGGGAGGGGTCTTATAAGGGAGGTAATTATAATGCTTACAAAGAAGTGCAATGTCTCAAAGAAATAGGTCTTATATGGGAGGGAGTCTTATAATGGGAGGTCAAATAAGGGAGGTTCCACTGTATTTCGAATGCCAAACTTCAAATAATCATAAAATAAAAACTAGACAAGATAACTCAATTCATTTTTTTATGTGCTAACAACGAATCATTGCTCCATAACGAAAAATTGTAATCTCAATTTATGCCAAAATTGCATTATGTCTGTTTTTCGCATGCACTGTCACATTTGCAGTCATCTCGCCTATTACGAGATAACTATTGGCTAGTAACTCTGACCAATAAAATTATCTCATCAATCAAACTAAAACGATGCAATCTTTACAGCCATCTTGAAAACGGCCAAATGTTGACTAAACTCGTGTGAAATGAATTAAGCGTTGTCAAGAGAACAAATGAAGAAAAAGAAAGAAGAAAAATCGACAGCGAAGGCTCACGTGAGTTCTGTCTTCAACGTTAGCCACCATCAGCTGGTTTGAGATGTTGAAGCTGTGCAGAAAATTCCCTCCAAACACCAGAGAGTCCACTGGGGTGTACACCGCGTGAATCCAACCTGGAAACAGTAGTATTTTGGTTTTGCAATCAGTATTTTACTGATAATTACAAGGGTTAAACCTGGCAGTTAAAAAAAAAAAGAAATGGGGCAGGGGTCCAGGGGCCCCGGCAGGGTATAGGGGCAGAGCCCCTATTGGGGGGGTCAGGCGGGCATCTGACATTGGTCCATGTGGTCAGACAGGAAGTAGTCGCTCTGTTTGGCTCACACAGACACACAAACACATCCATCGTTTGGCTCACACACACACACAAACACACATCCATTGTCTACATGAGGGGATGATGCATCTGACATTGGTCCATGTGGCCAGACAGGAAGTAGTCGCTCTGTTTGGCTCACACAAGACACACAAACACATCCATCGTTTGGCTCACACACACACACAAACACACATCCATTGTCTACATGAGGGGATGATGAAGGTGTAGCGTGCCTTGAGGCGGATCATCTGACATTGGTCCGTGTGGCCAGACAGGAAGTAGTCGCTCTGTTTGGCTCACACAAGACACACAAACACATCCATCGTTTGGCTCACACACACACACAAACACACATCCATTGTCTACATGAGGGGATGATGCATCTGACATTGGTCCATGTGGCCAGACAGGAAGTAGTCGCTCTGTTTGGCTCACACAAGACACACAAACACATCCATCGTTTGGCTCACACACACACACAAACACACATCCATTGTCTACATGAGGGGATGATGCATCTGACATTGGTCCGTGTGGTCAGACAGGAAGTAGTCGCTCTGTTTGGCTCACACAAGACACACAAACACATCCATCGTTTGGCTCACACACACACACAAACACACATCCATTGTCTACATGAGGGGATGATGCATCTGACATTGGTCCGTGTGGTCAGACAGAAAGTAGTCACTCTGTTTGGCTAACACAAGACACACAAACACATCCATCGTTTGGCTCACACAGGCACACACATCCATTGTCTACATGAGGGGATGATGAAGGTGTAGTGTGCCTTGAGGCGGATCATCTGACATTGGTCCATGAGGTCAGACAGGAAGTAGTCGCTCTGTTTGGCTCACACAGACACACAAACGCATCCATCGTTTGGCTCACACAGGCACACACATCCATTGTCTACCTGAGGGGATGATGAAGGTGTAGCCTGCCTTGAGGCGGATCATCTGACATTGGTCCATGTGGTCGGCAAGAAAGTAGTCTCCCTGTTTGGCTGACAGCACCCAGTTGACATAGCGCTCCACGTTGTCCTTGGTGGGAGGAATCAGCCAGAACACCTGAACACATATTGATAATAATACCATATTTTTCTGACTATAAGGCCCACCTTATCATAAAGCGCACCCCCAAAAATTCACACAAAATTCAGATTTTATTATTATAATTTCTTACTATATGATTAGTCATATTATAATGCCTGGGGTCTCAGTCTGGGAAAGAAAAAGTATCGACTTATAGTCCGTAGAATACAGTAATAATAATAAATGATGATAGTCTCAGGAAGTAGGTTTAGCCGATTAGCACTCAGTTGACATAGCGCTCCACGTTGTCCTAGGTGGGAGAGATCATCCAGAACACCTGAACACATCGCAACACATGTCAATTTTTACGCACGCACAGATGTGTAGCTTGATGCTTACATTCTCGTTTGTTGTTGTCGTTGTTGGCTTACCCTGGCTAACAGACTCCAGGGATCATCTCAACAGCGGAAGCACTTGAACACTATGGTACAAGTGCATCAGCTACGGATGAGAACATTACGTGCGCGGACGTTTTCGATTACCCCGCCACGTCGGCAGCCACACTCCGTCTTAGGGGGAACATTCGCATTTGACACACCGGATTTCAGGACAGTGCATTACTCAAACGCAGCAAATGTTCACCCCACACACAGTTTAACCCCTTCAGGACAGTGCGTCACTCAAACGCAGCAAATGTTCACCTGACACACAGTTTAATCCCTTCAGGACAGTGCGTCACTCAAACGCAGCAAATGTTCACCTGACACACAGTTTAACCCCTTCAGGGCAGTGCGTCACTCAAATGCAGCAAATGTTCACCTGACACACAGTTTAACCCCTTCAGGGCAGTGCGTCACTCAAACGCAGCAAATGTTCACCCCACACACAGTTTAACCCCTTCAGGACAGTGCATCACTGAAAAACGCAGCAAATGTTCACCCCACAAACAGTTTAACCCCTTCAGGGCAGTGCATCACTGAAAAACGCAGCAAATGTTCACCCCACACACAGTTTAACCCCTTCAGGGCAGTGCGTCACTCAAACGCAGCAAATGTTCACCCCACACACAGTTTAACCCCTTCAGGACAGTGCATCACTGAAAAACGCAGCAAATGTTCACCCCACAAACAGTTTAACCCCTTCAGGGCAGTGCATCACTCAAACGCAGCAAATGTTCACCCGACACACAGTTTAACCCCTTCAGGGCAGTGCGTCACTCAAATGCAGCAAATGTTCACCCGACACATAGTTTAACCCCTTCAGGACAGTGCGTCACTCAAACGCAGCAAATGTTCACCCGACACACAGTTTAACCCCTTCAGGACAGTGCATCACTGAAAAACGCAGCAAATGTTCACCGCAAACACAGTTTAACCCCTTCAGGACAGTGCGTCACTCAAACGCAGCAAATGTTCACCCGACACACAGTTTAACCCCTTCAGGACAGTGCATCACTGAAAAACGCAGCAAATGTTCACCGCAAACACAGTTTAACCCCTTCAGGACAGTGCGTCACTCAAACGCAGCAAATGTTCACCCCACACACAGTTTAACCCCTTCAGGACAGTGCGTCACTGAAAAACGCAGCAAATGTTCACCCGACACACAGTTTAACCCCTTCAGGACAGTGCGTCACTGAAAAACGCAGCAAATGTTCACCCGACACACAGTTTAACCCCTTCAGGACAGTGCGTCACTGAAAAAAGCAGCAAATGTTCACCCCACACACAGTTTAACCCCTTCAGGACAGTGCGTCACTCAAACGCAGCAAATGTTCACCCCACACACAGTTTAACCCCTTCAGGACAGTGCGTCACTCAAACGCAGCAAATGTTCACCCGACACAAAGTTGAATCCCTTCAGGACAGTGCGTCACTCAAACGCAGCAAATGTTCACCCCACACAAAGTTGAATCCCTTCAGGACAGTGCGTCACTCAAACGCAGCAAATGTTCACCCCACACACAGTTTAACCCCTTCAGGGTAGTGCGTCACTCAAACGCAGCAAATTTTCACCCCACACACAGTTTAACCCCATCAGGGCAGTGCGTCACTCAAACACAGCAAATTTTCACCCGACACAGTTTAACCCCTTCAGGACTCAAACGCAGCAAATGTTCACCCCACACACAGTTTAACCCCTTCAGGACTTCACTGCCTTATGTAAACTTCATGACTGGCCTGTGGCTGCCTAGAAAATAAAAAAACGGTAAAGGTAAAGATTTTTGTTTTGAAAAAAGGCAGGAGAATGGGCCAATAAGTCAGAAAGATAGTATGATGAAAGCAAAGGGAAAAGGCAGAGTCAAAGAGAGTGGCAGATTAGAGGAAATTACAAGCACAGAACTTCAAGAAGGTGGGGGAGCTAATTTTATGAGACCCCCCCCCCCCCCCCCCCCCCCCCCCCCCCCCCCCGGGGAGACTGGTGGAGGGGGCGGGGTCGTCCAGCTCTCCGTATGGAGGCACGAGGCATCCACCCACTGACCCAGACTGGCAATACAACATGCAACTTTTTCAGTTGTTCTTTCTATTTGACATTGGTATATGTGTGGTTTTAAAATTTAAAAAAAGAAGAAAAAAATTAAACAGACTGTAACGTCACTGACCAAAGTACCACACAAACAAATACACAACAAGTGCAAAGTGACATTATTTTATTGACGAGACACAACAGAACATGTAATATTACAACAGAAATGTCTTTTTCAAAACAACATAGAAAACACAACAATACTTCCCCTCCTCACAATTAAGCAGTTTCCAAAATGAGGGTCAGATGAAATGAAAACGTTAGGCATTATCATACTTGACTACTGTCATTCTTTCTCTCTTGATAACAAAGACTCTGAAAGGGTAAGATGGACTAATTAAGAGTTACGGCGAGCCGGGCTGATAGAGTTATTGTTAGTGGGGAAGTTACACCATTCACAATGGCGGCTATCCAAAGTATAACTGACTCATGAAAAGATAACTCTCTCAGGTTTGAAAAAAAGAGCTATGTAACCTAAATGTGTCACGTTTAAAAGGGACATAAACCAGTGTTTCTGTCCTCACTACTCATATAGGGAAAAGGGACCGGATGTTAGTCTTTTCTTTTCCAGTGTCTTTGTAACGACACATACAATTTTTGAGAGCATGCATGCTCGAGGAAAATAAGGTTAAACGTTTTGCCTGACTAAGCCCTTTGAAGTGGAAAAGCTACAGAGATAACCGATTTTAACTTGAACATTTTTGTACCTGATCCAATCTTCTTATTCTTCTCTGTTCCCTGGCCAAATAGCCATAATGGGTAAGGTACGTACGTGTCCAGTTTTCAGTTTTCACTGGTCTCCCCGCTGTGTACAGCACGACACATTCCGATTTCGGAGTAGCTCAAAGGAGAAAAATTATTGGGAAGATTTTTTATGTAAAAAGGCAGGAGAATGGGTCATTAAGTCATAACGATAGTAGATGACAGTAAGCAAAGGGAAAAGGCAGGAGAATGGGTCATTAAGTCATAACTGATAGTAGATGACAGTAAGCAAAGGGAAAAGGCAGAGTCAAAGAGAGTGGCAGATTAGAGAAAGTTACAAGCACAGAACTTCCAGAAGGTGGAGGAAAACTAACATTTGGCCACCCAACGAAAGACACCCCCAACACCCCCACCCACCCCTGTATCCCCACAAGGAGACTGACCTTTTCCCATGCAGGATGTGGTACCAGACAGACGTGCCCCCAAAATCAATGTGGAAATCAGTGTAACATTTGGCCACGCTCATCAGACAGTACCTGCAAAGTCAATGTGGAAATCAGTGTAACATTTGGCCACGCTCATCAGACAGTACCTGCAAAATCAATGTGGAAATCAGTGTAACATTTGGCCACGCTCATCAGACAGTACCTGCAAAATCAATGTGGAAATCAGCAAAATCAATGTGGTAACATTTGGCCACGCTCATCAGACAGTAAAATCAATGTGGAAATCAGTGTAACATTTGGCCACGCTCATCAGACAGTACCTGCAAAATCAATGTGGAAATCAGTGTAACATTTGGCCACGCTCATCAGACAGTACCTGCAAAATCAATGTGGAAATCAGTGTAACATTTGGCCACGCTCATCAGACAGTACCTGCAAAATCAATGTGGAAATCAGTGTAACATTTGGCCACTCTCATCAGACAGTACCTGCAAAATCAATGTGGAAATCAGTGTAACATTTGGCCACTCTCATCAGACAGTACCTGCAAAATCAATGTGGAAATCAGTGTAACATTTGGCCACTCTCATCAGACAGTACCTGCAAAGTCAATGTGGAAATCAGTGTAACATTTGGCCACGCTCATCAGACAGTACCTGCAAAATCAATGTGGAAATCAGTGTAACATTTGGCCACGCTCATCAGACAGTACCTGCAAAGTCAATGTGGAAATCAGTGTAACATTTGGCCACGCTCATCAGACAGTACCTGCAAAGTCAATGTGGAAATCAGTGTAACATTTGGCCACGCTCATCAGACAGTACCTGCAAAATCAATGTGGAAATCAGTGTAACATTTGGCCACGCTCATCAGACAGTACCTGCAAAATCAATGTGGAAATCAGTGTAACATTTGGCCACGCTCATCAGACAGTACCTGCAAAATCAATGTGGAAATCAGTGTAACATTTGGCCACTCTCATCACAGTACCTGCAAAATCAATGTGGAAATCAGCGTAACATTTGGCCACTCTCATCACAGTACCTGCAAAATCAATGTGGAAATCAGTGTAACATTTGGCCACGCTCATCAGACAGTACCTGCAAAGTCAATGTGGAAATCAGTGTAACATTTGGCCACGTTCATCAGACAGTACCTGCAAAATCAATGTGGAAATCAGTGTAACATTTGGCCATGCTCATCAAACAGTACCTGCAAAATCAATGTGGAAATCAGTGTAACATTTGGCCACGCTCATCAGACAGTACCTGCAAAATCAATGTGGAAATCAGTGTAACATTTGGCCACGCTCATCAGACAGTACCTGCAAAATCAATGTGGAAATCAGTGTAACATTTGGCCACGCTCATCAGACAGTACCTGCAATCAACCCCAATAACAATAGAAAGAGACAACAATTAACAACAATACAATCAACAATAACGACAGAAACAACAATAAAGAACAAGTTCCCGCTATGATAACATTGCAGCTATATGTTGTACATATTGTACCTTGCTTGTCATGATCTATGTGTGATAATTCACATATTTCGTCATTGCGCGTTGATTTTTTTCCCCCGTTTCTATATTTGTTCGTTTCATTTTATTTGCTTCACTTTCTTCTTTTTTTGCTACGACGACAAGATTATTAAACAAACCACCCTCTCTTAGCTTATTCCTTGATCGTCGACAAAGATCAGTTTGACTTGACTTGACTTGATTTGACTTGACACGCGCACACACTTACTTTTGCACTTTGGGGTACTTCATTTTGTCGATGATGTTGGTGGACTCGGTCTGGCATTCCTTCAGGTGTCTAGGCCACACCCTGTCCACCCAGTCGATTTGTCGCACCTGTCAACATCATCATCATCATGTTCATTGTTATTGTGATCGTCATTATCATCATCATCATCATCATAAGTACAGACCTGATTACCCCATACACAAGTCTTGAGTAGTCTGGATAGCTGAAATGAGTAATTTTGGTGTGAAATGTGTAGTCCTACTCATTAAACCATCAAACACTGTTCACTGAAAATGAGTAGCAATCAAGAATTAAAGAGCAATATTATCAATTTTGAAGAGTAGTAGAGGTCAAAATTGAGTAGAAAACTACTCGAAAAGAGTAGAGTAAACCTTTACTCAAATGGCTTTTATCATTGGTTGACATTAACCTGTAGCAGGGGCCAACAGTAACATGAGAGCTGTACAATAAATGGTTTTGTACAGTCATGGAAAATCATGGTTTCAAATGCATAATAATCTCAGAATGGTCAGTTTGACACTTAATGTCCCTTTTTATGGGTCACATATTTTATGTGTCTTGTCTGTGGTTATTTTTCAATTGATTCTTTGCATTTATTAGTATTATTAATTTATTAGCATTTATTATGGCTTACCGAATGGGGTATGAACGAGTTGGCTTCGATAAATGTGTGTGTTTATGTGTGTGCGTGTGCGTGTGCGTGTGTGTGTGTTAGAGAGAGAGAGAGTTGCTTTGTATATGCGCTGTTGATGGTTGGTGTCACTCTTGAATGCTGTTTTTGTTGTCTGTTGATGAATCATTGATTGTAAAGCGCTTTGGGCTCATCTGAGGTAAAGCGCTATATAAATGTACAATTATTATTATTATTATTATGAATCTACTTACTGCCTGCCACATGGTCCACTCTATTCTCAGCCTCAGTGTCACCTTCAAAACTGGTTTTGAATTTCATTTTAAATTCAAATATCACCATTCTTCTTCTTCTTCGTCGATCACATCAGATGGAGATGCAGCAGTCGCCTGGAGATGTTAGGTTTCCGTGCAGCTTTTCCCTCAGTGGTGTTGGGTCTGGACACATTTCTTGTCTGGGGACATTGTGGAGTGGGCAATGTTGAAGAACATGCTCTACATTCATGAGGTCTGCTCCGCATGGGCATGCTTCGGTCTCTCCAATTCTAAGGTTGCTGAAAAGGTGGGCACGAAGTCTGTTGTGCCCTGTTCTCAGCCTGATCAGGATGACCTGGTCCGTTCTGCTGAGCTTGTGGTAGGGATCAGCCGGGTTAAATTTTGGATGGCGCTGTTTCCATTTCTTATGGGACAGGGCTTTGATGACGGTCTTTTCCTCGGAATAGGAGACCTGTCTGTCCTCTTGTTCCAGCTGCTCTCCCTCCTTTGCCAGCCTGTCTGCCTGCTCATTGCCATGGATCCCACAGTGTGCTGGGACCCACTGCAGGACCAAATGTGTTTGTGCCGAGAGGTCCATCAGTGCTGTCGACAACTCGTTTAGATCTTTTAATCTCACCATTAAAAAGTGTTGCATTGTTCTACTGGGATTCCCATGTGTTGGTATTACTTTGTGAACATGTTGATTTTCTGTGAGAAAAAAGAAACTTAACTCTACTGCTTACTTTGCTATGTCTACATTTTTGTGTGCATATAATCTTCTGAGCAGTTTACAAACCACTGCAGCTTATCTGAGAATAAAATACTAGGTGTTCTGTAAATCAGAGAGATGGTGGCTTTATCCACGTGAGAAAGGTGGCAGAGTGGTTAAGACGTTCGCCTGCCAAATGTAATGTGTGACTGCAGCGTGAGTGACCCAGGTTCGAATCCCGGCCTCACCCTTTCTTTCTAGTTTGACAGGAAAATCGAACTGAACATCCAGTCCTTCGGATGGGGACTTAAAGCTAGTCTGACCCGCACGTAAAAATTCCACGGCAGTTGAAAGTCGTAAGAGCAGGAAGAAATCCCGCTGCCTGGTATGGCCAAATTGATAGCTAGGTTTTCCAAGTGTGCCCACACCCCCTCCTCACCCTCCTCATTTCGCGATTACTGCACTGCACTGGGTTTGTTTTAACTCATTCGCATCACAATGATTTTGAATTATTAAAAAGAAACTCACAAATCACTCCAGCCATACACCCAAACAAAACAGACATAAACAAGAAGAGAAATGAAAGAAGATTACAGGTTTTTACTTCAGGTTTAGACATAAGGATGTGGTAGATCAGACTCTTTTATATATAGACTTTATATAGAAAAACTCTCTACAGCAATTAGTTCCCCCACTTCAGACCACTACAAATGCATAGTAAGAGGCAAAAGTGTGGTCTAAGGGAGCGAATTGAGTTTAGAAGTGACCAAAGTGTGGTATGCACACAGATGTACTTCCCTTGAAACAAATTCATCAAATTGACAGCTTTATCTTAATTCCGGCAGTGTTAAAAAGTGATTTTCTCTCACCAGAGTGGGCGACTCGACGTAGTTGTCGAGCCGCGTGTGGCTGAACTCCAGGCTGATGACGTTCAGCAGGCGGTCGCGCTCCGGGTTGAGGTAGTAGCGCACCCAGTCCTTCATGGACATCTCCATGCCCTTCTGGGTGTTCACGTCCATCACGTCCAGCATGCGACGACTCCCTGAAACGTCATCATCATCATCATCATCATCATCATCATCATCATCATCATCATCATCATCATCTCCATGCCCTTCTGGGTGTTCACGTCCTTCACGTCCAGCATGCAACGACTCCCTGAAACGTCATCATCATCATCATCATCATCATCATCATCATCGTCATCATCATCATCATCATCATCATCATCATCATCATCATCGTCATCATCTCCATGCCCTTCTGGGTGTTCACGTCCTTCACGTCCAGCATGCGCCGACTCCCTGAAACGTCATCGTCATCATCATCATCATCTTCATCATCATCGTCATCATCATCTCCATGCCCTCCTGGGTGTTCACGTCCAGCATGCGACTACTCCATGAAACGTCATCATCATCATCAT